>JAWWEE010000074.1:137321707-137401663 GCA_035221455.1 Xenops minutus | reverse complement strand
GGCTCCCCAGGGCAGTGGTCACAGCACCAAGCCTGCCAGAGTTGCAGAAGTGTTTGGAGGATACTCTTGGGCACATGGTGTTACTCTTGGGGATGGTCCTGTGCAGGGCCAGGAGTTGGACTCGATGATCCTTGTGGATCCCTTTCAACTCTGCATATTCTGTGATTCTGTGATTTGACTTATTTTTCATTTTAATTAGTTTTGGTTTACCTTGCAGTACTTGTTTTGCCCCTTCTTGCTAGGTCAAATCACACTGGAAATGGGAAAATTATTCTTCCATTTGGTAAACCTTGATGAGGTTCCTCTCACAAGCAGCTCTATGTATTGCTATAGTCACTGGAAGCCATCCACTGACCTTAGGCTCAGCTATAGCTCAAATTAGCCAACTCTGTTTCTGTTAATTAGTCCCTAAACTACAAGCTTTAGGAGGATGAGAGTAATTTGTGAAAGTGTCATTATAGTCTTACTTTGCTCCTAAGCTCTTTTTTGGAACCTGCTGCTGAACAGCCAGAGTGAGTGACACACATGGATCCCATTATGCCTATGTTAGGATCTAGGTGTGATGATCTCGATTGAAAACGGAACTCCTAAGTTATCACCCAAACAGTCCCTTGTGTGGTTTCTGAAAAAGCCTGGAGGCACTTGAATATCCCATTTCCCTTTTTATTTCAGCCATGAATTTACCTTACTTCCTGCAGTTGCTCACCTATGTGTGCCCAAAATTACCCCAATC
This sequence comes from Xenops minutus, assembly GCA_035221455.1. Taxonomy (NCBI): domain Eukaryota; kingdom Metazoa; phylum Chordata; class Aves; order Passeriformes; family Furnariidae; genus Xenops; species Xenops minutus. The sequence goes on along the minus strand of JAWWEE010000074.1, from coordinate 137,400,930 downwards.
TGAGCAGAAAAACATAAGGGAAAATAAGTCTGGCTTTCCCTTCAGGTGGAGGGCTTTCAAATCCTGCCTCCAGACTATCCACCTGCCTGGGCATTTGGTGCTTTCTCTGGCATGCAGGAAAGGGAGGACTGTGTAACACCCACTGCCACCAGTGGACACCCCCTGCAAGCTGGAGTGGGTTCTCTGAGTCTTGTCTTGGAAGGAGGCTGGAAGTTGACAGGGGTTTGAAGCCCTTGCACCTTGCATATACCTTCCCAAGTGCATTGCAGCAAGGTCAGTGCAGCCTTACCTCAGGAGCACTGTGGACCCCTGGCCTGAAGGACAAACTGGGCTTCAGCACATTCTCATGGCAGTTTGAAGATGGACTGTCTCCCTCTTTTTGGGAGAGTTCCTTTTGCTCCTAGATATAGTAGTTATTTTTATAAAAAAGGCCACAAAACATTTTCCTGCACCTTGTAGTGGAAAATGAGCTTTTATTTTTACTTAGGAGAATGAGACCCAAATCCAGAGCAGGGGGCTGGGCCGCATGTTCCGTTTTGACCATGGTGCCAGGCTGCAGCCTCTGAGAAGGCTCCTGTTGTATCATTAGTATTACTGTTGAGTCAAATGCATAGGGTACAAAAAGCAGAATTTCAGAAAATAAGGTGTGGATTCTGTTACAGGGGCGAGTTACTTACAGACTAAGAACAGTAAGTCATTTTTTAGGTATCTGTTTTTTTCCTGATCCAAAATGGCTGTTGTCTCACTGTTCTACAGGTCAAGTGTAAGTATTAAATAGGAGGAATAGGCCAGCAGAATAAAATCCTTATGTCCTCATTCTCCTCACAGCTACAGTAATAAAGGCTGGAAAAAATGCAAAGGAGCTCTGCAAAGCGTGTTGTACTACTGAGCCAGCAATGCAGCAACAGATTCGTGCCTGTATCTGTAAGACTGTGCATATAATTGAGTAGAGGTAGCTTTTATAACAGGAAAATTATCTTGCCCTAGGTTATAAAATGGACTGCATAAATTGTAAGTTCAGGGCCTATCAGGGGTAGTGTGTGCAGCTTGACAGGTGCCAGACTTCTAATTAAAGCCCCCAGAGAATAATGCTAGAGCAAAAAATGCATCAGGAGAGATGTGGCTGGTTCATCCTTCAAGTTAGGAGAGTTGAAGCAGTCTATGGTGCTTAACCTGTGAGCATGCTGCTTTTAATTTTCCATTTTTATTAGTATGAATTATTAACATCATGAATATGAACATGAAACCTTTCTCAATTTAATTTTTTATTTAAAAAATGATGGATGAAGCCAGTTTGAGTGTGGAAGAAAGCACCACTGAAAGCTGCTTGGAGATAACAATGTGGAGCAGGAGAGAGCTAGCGGTACAGACTGGGAAGTGTTTTAATACTATATGTACCTCAGCACTGGAATATGAAACCTTATTTTAATATTTAATAAAATTTTAATTTTCCTCTTTTGAACAAAGCAGTGATTAGAAAATGTAAGTTCTTGAATTCTGCTCTGCTGCAACCTCTGATGGCCCATAGACCTTTTGCAATGCAGTACAGTAAAGCTTTCTGGTCATGTTATGTTGGTCTTCCTTGCTTCCCACAAGTCTGGCATTAAAAGAAACTCTGAAAATGAATTAAACATGTTTCAAATACTTTGTGTAGGTTTCTGACTAAATGCTTTATGGCACTTAGGGTAATCAGGAGGAAGAAGGGATGGCTTTCCCAGGATCACAGAATGAGTGAGATGGTCCCCCAGGTCACTTTCTGTGGTGTGACTGTGGTGGGTTCATCTTGACCAGACATCAGGTGCCCACCAAGCTGCTCTATCACTCCTGTCTCAGCAAGTGGGGGAAGAAAATAAGATGGAACAAAACTTGTGGGTTGAGATGTGGGCAGTTTACTAAAGTAAAAGGTCATGCTCAAGCAAAGGAAAAGCCCAAAAGACTTTATTTTCTACTTCCCATCAGCAAGTGATGTCTGACCACTTCCTGGGAAGCAGGGCTTCAAAACATGTAGCAGTTTCTCTGGAAGGCAAACACTTTAAAATAATGAATGCCTTCCCTTCCTCTTCCTTTTTCTTAGTTTTTATATCTGAGCAGATATCGTATCGTATGGAATATCCCTTTGGTCAGTTTGGGTCAGCTGTCCTGGTTATGTCCTTTGTCAAGATTTTGCCCACCCCAAGCCTGCTGGTGTGGTGGAAAATGTTGGAGAGACAGTCTGGATGCCGTGAGGAGCAGTGCTCAGCGGTAGCCAAAGGTACAGCACAGCTCTGTGGGGGCTGCTGTGGGGAAAATCAACTCCATCTCAGCCAGACCATACACATGACAACTTTTACATATAAATTTATATTTTACATATAAATTTAAGATTTTACATATAAATAGATTGTTTTTCTTCATCCTTATATGTATTGCATACTGAAGAATTGTGTGCTTGGTGTGTATTTAGTGGCATAGCACCTTTGGGTTATTGCTTGGATTGATTAGTAGCAAATCAGAGCAAGCAACAGTATTGACTGACAGTTTCTGTCCCGTGGAGAGGGGAGGCAGGCTGCCAGTGTTTCACACCAGTGCGGTTCAAAGAGCTTAGAGTGTACATTTCTCTGTGATGGGAGCAGGTGTTCTTCCTCACTTAATTAAGTGGCAGTTTTTGTTGAGTTCACATGTGTGCTTCATGGAGCTTGCTCCATTCTCCAGAAGCACAGGCAGAACTCCAAAACCTCTTTTGCTTTAGAAATACCAGTAGGTAGGATAGTAATCTGTGTGATTTCAGGGATTTCCCAGTTCCAGTTGGGTTGGGCACTTCAAGGATGAGTGTGGGGGTTGTTTTGTGTGCATGTGTGTATGTTTATTTTTCTTGTGGTAGTAAATGATCCTTTGGAAGAAATCTGATTTATGTGAGGTCCCCCATTGGCAGTTAATGGAAAGATTCTTATTTGAGTTTGCTATAAAGACTTCAGTGGATTCTCGTGCTTTCCAAATTGTCTTTCTATTTTCTGTTTTGTGTAGAAGCTGTATATTATAAAGTATGAATGTATGTTTATTCCTGAATAAATTAACTGAAGTTTTGCCAGCAGGCATTATCTAATGTGATTTTTTTAATTAATAAAGAAATGGGATACATAATGCATAATGGGTTGCACACTGAGCAACATTAGATTAACCAGGAATTGAAGAACTCTGTGTCCTGCTGATGGTGGACAAAATCAAAGGTGTTGACAGATTCACTTACTCCTTCACAAACAAAAAAGACCTTGAGGTTGTTTATTTGAATAGGGGGACCATAAATCTAGCACACAGATACCAACAGACAATAGTCCTGGCTTTTTTTCTCAAAAAATACGACATGCAGTATAATAGAAGCTCATTATTATATATGTCTGTATATATTTATATATAGGTGTAGGTAATCTATAATTTTCTATGTCCAGGAAGTACATTGGCAAATGTATATGCAACAAACAATGTGGATTTATAGACTGCCTGCTAAAGGTTTACATTTATTCTTAATTTACTTTGTGGGTCCAATCAGGTCCTTCCTGAGAGCACTTAAAATGGTTGTTTCACATTTTACAGTACACTTGAAAAGTGGTGAAATATGATTTGTGCTTGAATTTATATTTCAGAGGGGAATTCAAGTTATTACTATTTCCTCCTATTAAAATTATCAGGTCCTGAATATGTTCATCTGTAAAACAGGACTGTCTAACAGTCTTTTACTCAAGACTTGTAAGGAATCGATATAGTTCCCATCAGTACAGTAAATTACTAACTGAACCACTTCCAGTAATCATGATGCACAGTCTCTCCTTAACCCCTTCTCTTCTCCGTATTGAGATTTGTATTCTCATACTGTCTTAAAATTAAGTTATTTTGGAATATATCTGTAAATTATTTGACACTAGAGTCATTAATTCAAAATTTGATAGCTAAGGCCATTACGTACCTGTACCAGTTCTGTTTAATGTCTTTATTGATGATCTGGACAAAAAGATTGAGGGCACTCCTCAGTAAGTTTGCAGACAACACCAAGTTGGGTAGGGGTGTTGATCCTCTGGAGGGCAGGAAGGCTCTACAGAGGGATCTGAACCAAGCACAAATGTAGGAAGTTCAACAAGGCCAAGTGCCAGGTCCTGCACTTGGATCACAACAGCCTCATCAGGAAAGATTTAGATTGGATATCAGGAAAAATGTCTTCACAGAAAGGGTTGTCAAGCATTGGAACCGGCTGCCCAGGGCAGTGGTGGAGTCATCATCCCTGGAGGTGTTTATGAGATGTGGCACTTGGGGACATGGTTTAGTGGTGGGCTTGCCAGTGCTGGGTTAATGATTGGACTCGATGATCTTAGAGGTCTTTTCCAATCTAAATGATTCTATGATTCCATGATATAAGGATATGTGTTGGTCCCACACAATTGAAGTATACAATTAAATACTTCCTTGGAAATCTGTGGGTCAGTCAAGGACTAGGAATTGTTTGCTTTATTTGTGGGAGGGGTTGGGAATCAGGAGACTCTCACTTCTGGAGAGGGATTTTTACCTTCAGCATTAATTTTCAAAGTACCTGGGCTCTTTCAAGCTTCTTGGCCAGAACGTATCTACCAGGGAGGGAGTAAGGATACTTTTGAAATATAGCTCCTAAAATGAATAGTGAAGATCCATGCTCTGCTAACTCACTGTCTTTCAGCATTTTTACATGACTTCACCATTACTGCAGGTTTGTTATTTTTGTTCAATAGCATAAATCCAACATTGCTGTGACTGAGCCAATGGACATGCTTGAGCCTGTGTAGCAGGGCATAGGAGCCCCCAGGGCAGTGGTGACTTTGGAGAAACAGCTGGGGGTAGCTAGCTGGGAAAAGCCAAGAAAAAACTGAGTGTGAGAAAGACATCTCCTAGCCTGGTGCAATTTCAGAGACCATCACAGAACAGGAGGTATATAGCTCAAAGGACTGTGTCAGAATTAAGAGAATAGAAAATGTCAGTGGTATTTGATGGAATATGGAGGAAATTGGGAAAGGCAGCGCTAAGGTGAGAGGAAGTTGTACCAAACTAAGTAATCTGAGTTAAACAGCTTCACAGGGAAAACACTGACATCTTAATAAGTTTGTCAGAAACAGACAAATTTAGAAACAAAGTCATTCTTGGTTGTTACTAATTTTGTATTTGATAATGTTGCTAAGTTAAAGATTATGTTGAATTACATTTCTTTAGTATCCTGTTAATGCTCATGGTTCCCAAGTGTGGAGGAAGGACAGAATCGTGCAAGAGAACTGTGACCTGAGAGGGATTTTATGGAAATAAACTTGTTTTAGTGTAGATTTATTGGCAGCAGTAACAACAGTCATCATTTCCTCTTGTCAGAAATATAAACAGACACGATGTTGAGACAAAGGATGCAGATAATATTCATAAAGTGCCTTTGTTTACATAACTGGGTTTTTTTGAGTTTGATCGGACATTTTTTTACCAATATGACAGTTTTTTCTTTGAGAAACTTTTATAGAGCTTATCCAAATCCAGCAAATAATAAATGAGAAAGAGGCAGTCAACCATCTTTGATGGTGCTAACAAGTAGAAGCATCTCCAAAGCTAATTTGATGTGTAAGAATGTGCCTTCCTGTGCTTTCCTCTGTTTCCACTGGAGACATACTGGAGTCATAAGCTTCTCCCATTCATGTATCTTACCAGAAAATAATCCTACAGCTTCATGTAAGTTTGCTACTTTTCTAGTTTTGTTAATAGGATGAGAAGGCATAGGAATGCTGGATCTGATGTTGGAGGACTTCCTCAGCTGGAGATCTCCGATATTCATCAAGGCTAGAGAGTCTCCTTTGCTCCTCCTGGTCCCTATCATTAGAAACTATTGTTCCTTCTGCTTTATTTTTTTACCGGAATCCCTTGTGCCTCCTCTCTGTTTAAGCTGGTCCCCAGCTGAGAGTTGTTCATTGTATCAGAAGTAGCAGGCAGCTAGCTACCAATAGTGATTCTGGGAGCTAAATCTCCTTTGCTTAGGCTGGCGGCTGCCATTAAGTTGGCAGGTAGATAAATAAGGTGTTTGCTGCCATGGTAAGTCTGATGAAAAATGAATCCATTTTTACTTTTAAAGCAAGTAAGTCTTCTCTGATTAGTGACATACTGGATAGATAAAATGGGGCAAAAAGGGTGGTAATGCGAGCTGCAGTTTACCAAGAGTCTGCATTAGTCTTGGGGCTAAAATGATTAGTCAGACAAACCAGATCTAACTGCTTTTGCAAAAAAAAGCTGTGAATTTGACACAAAACATTGATGACAAAGTGGCTGGTTTGTCCGGTTGACAAGTGATGAGACAGGCTTGAAAAGGAGAGATGTGCTCTCAAATTCTCATGTGGAAAGCAGAAAACGCAGGACTGTAGAAGAACTGGTGGGTTATCAAGAAAACCATCATGAAGTCATATCAAGTTTGCTCCCAAAATGGGATTGATTTCTGGTTCGTGCTACTTCTTTTAAAAGATGTTTCTGAACCCAGCACCCTGGATTGTATTCATATCTGTTTGTTCTTTTTTCAAATCAGTTCCTTAGTTTAATATAAGTTCTTCTCTTTTCCCAGTGTTTTATCTTCCTCCACTGCCATCATGAGGCCATTCTTATTCTGTAGGTAACTGTTCTTATTCTTCCCTACTCTCATAATTTCTGCATTCCTCACTATGAAGTCATAGCTTCTTTGCCCATTCTTGTTTGAGTTCTTTCTGGAGTATATGATTACAGTTTTATACTTGTGTCTCACCAGCACCTGAATGGTGATATTAAAGTCTGTGTCTCTGTTATGGAAGGTTCTTACTTGATGTGTCCAGTGAGGCTTGTTTTTAAGCACTGAAGTCAAGAGAAGCCAACAATCAGCCTATATAAGTGAGAGGAAATCTGTGATCAGACTATTTCAAGTAAACACAAAGGCACTACGTTTGTAAAACCAGAGAAGCACACTATTATCTATTAACTAAGAATACAATGGCAATTGCAGCATTTAAGTATAAAAGATGAAAAAGTTTTCATCTTGCATAATTTAGTTTAGTGAATCTCATGTTCCTGTTTTCTCAGATTTTCTAAGTTTGTCAGCTGAATCCATCCAGAAATATGACCAAAAGGGACATGACTGAAGTTTACAGATCACAGAATCAACAGATAAACTGAATGTTGAACTGTTAAGCAAATACTGCAATGCAAGACTTAGCAAACACTGGAAGCAATTAGTAGGAAATCAATATAAAACAGACAAAAATGGGTAGTGAGCTTCTGGAATTTGCTACCCCAGGAGGCTACAAAAGCAGATAGTATCAGAAAGATTAAAAAAAAAAAAATAGGGACCTCAGGACAATAAGTAGGTGTTAAAAATCTGTACTCCCTAATAACTCTAGTATAACATCTCTGGCTGTTGGCATGGTATTGATGCCTAAAGAGTTGGTGTGTATTTTGTAAATTTTTAGAGTTTTAAAAGTTTTTTAAAGGGAATGACTTCAGAAAGTAGCATCTCCTACTGACACTCTGAATATAGAGCTGAGGGAGCTCTTGGTCTGGCATTAGGGCTTTTTTTAGTGTCCTTGGGATCTCTTCTATGTTCTTAATTTCCTGGGTTCTGTGCCCCATGGTAAGTAAACTGAACATCTTGCCTTGATAATCAGGTATACCTATCTTATTGTACTCAGGAGACAAGATCACCTTTCTTGGCTGTATCGCACACACGTCACTTGTTCCCATTAGTGAGTTATCATTTTCATCAACTGTAAATTACTCATAGTTTTCTTCAGGGTTTTGTGTGAGATCAGCCTCTTGCTATCTGCTTTTGTTTTCCTGTATTCCTTCAGTTCTTTCTTTGTGTTTAATAAGCTTTTCCTTGCCTGTCTATTCCCGGTTTCACAAATGCTCTTTCAAGGTTTCTTGCGAGGTGCCCCTTCACGTGTCTGTGAACTGGCAGTCGGGGGAAGAGCAGTAAGGACTGTACCAGTGCAGGGAGGTACGAACATTTCGGATTAGGTGCAGCAGACTGTGCCATGTTCCTTGCTCTAGGGCCAATGCCAGCCTCACTGGACCAGTGCTTATGCTCATACTAATGTTTTGTGGCATGCAATGTTTCTCCCTCCATTCAAATTTTCATCTAATCCCAGTTTGATCAAATGAGATCTGCAGCAGCTAAGTCATATTAGAAAAAATTAGGCCATCAATCCATTATTAAGCTGGAAAGTGTTTTATATTTTGTATCTGCCCTCAGGTTGTCTCAGAACATTCCACAGCTAATCTGCCCTGAGTATGGGAGGGCTGGGGTTTATGTGCCAAAAAATGTGTACAGATACTGAGGGAATTGTGGGGTTTTGTGTAAAACCTTTGGTTTCCAGCCTTGCAACTAGCCAAGGCCTAGGTGTTTGTCAGTGCAATCTTTATGGTTCTGTTGGTCAAGATGCTTTTGAAAAAAAATGTCCTGTTCTCTGTTAGACAGGTAGCTGCTACATCTAAGAGGTCATGCCAGTTTTGTAGCGTTGGGAAGTTTTCCTGTGGTGGTAGTCAAGTTCCTTTTATTTATGTCTGAGCAAAGATCAGTGTAGACTTTTAGAAAATGTTGGGTTTGTCTTGTGTTCTGCTCTTGACAATATATTATATCCAGCACTCTATGAAAACTAAAAATCTATACCAAATTTTTACTATATAGCCATGTCTCTGTTTTAACCATTATGCTTGACAAAATGGCTGTCCTTTTTGTATTTTTATTAATTTCCTTTGTTAATCTTAGCTTTTTTGAAGAAACTAGATCTTTAGATTGAGATCCTTCATACAGGTTATTTCACAGGACAGATGATACTGGAAGGCACCTCTGGCAATCATCTGATCCAACACCCTACTCAAAGCAGGAGCAAGTACAGCTCAGGACCTTGTCAGACAGGTTTTGAATGCGTCCAAAGACACAGATTCCACAAATTTTCTGGACAATTGATTTCAATGTTCAATAATGCAGAGTTCTTAGCACCAAGCGATAACTCTGTCAGATATGTAGAGTACAGGAAGCAAGACAGTGAAGCATCCAAAATCATTAGCTGATTGTCAGGATCTTGGCCTTAGTAACTAATTGGCTTTGGTGAATGATCCAGGCATTAGCAATAGAGGCATGATTTAGTATCAGAATGAAAAATTATTCCAGTTCTGGCTTGGATTTTGTTGTTCTAAGTGCTAAGGGGAAAGAAGGTATGGGGGAGGATCGAATTTTCACAGTTCAGGTCACTTACTGCGTTCTTGAAATGCCACATTTGGATGTTTGCTTTCTTGCCTTATCACTGCCTCAACATGTCACTTTGGCTTTGGTGCAAGAAAGAGTTAATTTAAGGCAACTTGTGCAAGCTGCTGCAGATAGTATGAGTCAAAGACAATTTTTTCCAATGGCATTGTGCTTTGAGCCTAAGCTGCAGGGGAACTGGCATGCCAAGAGTTGAAAAGAGACGTCTCTGTTTTGTGCCCACTCAACTTCCAAAGGCAGTGAGTGGTGTAGAAAACCTATTTGAATATGAAATAAAGAGTTGTCCAGAGGGAGAAAAGAGTAATGACTATATTCATGGCCAAAAAGAGGTGGAGGGCACTGGATAAGATGCATGGCCTCTGTCTGTCCTTTCATATTACTGTTACTGACTCCCTGCCCTAAGATGACATGTGTGTTGCCACTCTTTAAACTGATGGCTTGTTTTTTTATTTGCTTTCAGTCGCTAGAATGACATTACAGACCATACTCTTGGACTGTTGTACATCCCTTATAAATTGCTTTAAGATGTTTTAGTGTGATAAGACAATACAAAAATTGAAGTCATCATTGCTGCCTTTATCACCAGGGGAATTGGACAGCTGGCATTGATCTGTAAGAGACTAATTTCCATATTTTGTTATTACATTAACCCTTAGAATTTTTCTTGTTTATGATTTCAAAGAACATTTTCCTAATCAAAAGGTCATCGTCTGTAGTATGTAGTGCCTGAGAGACATAGAAGGGCAGAAAATCTATGAACAGTGTCATTTTTGTCTGATCAATAACATCTTGCTTTATTAATAGTAATATCCCAGTATTTTGCATTGCATCATATCAAGATTTTGCTAACCACTTCAGAGAAATACTTGTGAGTGAAATCCAGCTATTAGTGAAGGGCATACCACTAACTCCTTGATTTGGGGCAAAAATCATTCACCCCTTTAAATTCTTGGTATTTATCTTGAATTTTTTAATTAAAATAATTATAAAAATTCTGTACTTATTGCTGTTTTGTAAGGAAAGAGATTGAATAAAGGTCTTATCTTGCTGAGTTGAGTAATACTTTCTGATGAGCTAAATTGTACCATTCATCCAAAAGCCACAGTAATGGTAGTACTGTGTTGCAAAGGGAATAACTTACTCTTTGCTGTCTTCTTCTGGTTTCATAATAAAGCCTGAGAAATCAAAGAAGGGATTTTTAGCAATTAAAAAGAACTAGAGGAGGTAAAAAGTTGAATCTGTTAAAAAAAGTGAACCAAACAATATGTCATTTTCAAGGTAGTATCACTGTAGCTCCAGTTTGATTTGTTGGTATTGGCCAAGGCACCTTTAGATAGCAAATGTATATGCTGGGAATCAGGAGTCACTGGAGGGCTGCTAAGTCTCCTCTCTGTACTACTTAACAGCAGTGGTAAAGACCAAAGAAAGTAAGTTTTGGTTTTCTTCTCAAGGTAAAGTTCTGCTTGATGCTTTGTTTCTCTGCTTGGTCCAAATACTTTCTGGGAGTTGGCCCAGCCAGTGTACAGCCTTCTCCTGTTTATTTATAGCATAGCAATGCCCAAAAGATGGAGTCAGAGTTCCACTAGCAGAATCTGGGGAATGTAGATTGTTGGATTTTTTAACATTTGCAATCTGCCTTGGATTCTGGTTCAACATTAACCTAATAGTAAAGATAAGTCACAATCAGGGAGTGATTGCCTGCAAAGACCATAGGCTCCTTATAGTTGGGAAGATGTCTTTTTATAGTCGGACAAAATAGTTTTCAGGAATTACTTAGATATAATTGATAGAAATCTCTGGCGCCTTTTTTTTTTTTTTTTTCTGTTTTGCAGTGATAATTTACTGTTGAGAGGGATTTGGAAGGCTGAACCATAAAGTACTGAACCAGCTTGGAAAATGGTGCTGTTACACTATAGACATATCAGAATTACAACAATATTCATCCTCAGTATGTCTTACATTGATTTAGTTTGTAAAATCTACGGTCACCGATGTCTTCACAGTAATACAGACGGTTGAAAACAGATGAGGGTCTACTTAGGCACCTGTGTCCATTGTAGGCTTATAGGTGATATCCTATCTGTGGGAGACCAACTGGCGCTGAAGAACAGCAATTGGTTGATACCTATTTTATGTGCCTGTATCTCTCACAAAATGGCAAAACAATACAGAAAATGAAAAGGCAGGAGTGGCACATAGATCTCTAACAGTAAGAAAGTACCTAACTGATAAAACAGTATCCTCTCAGACTGAGGTATTTCAGGGCTGAGAATTTTTTCTGTAGCAAATTATCCTGTCAGAGTGAGACTATTTCATTAATGGAAATCCTTGGGTGATTTTTAATATTTGCCTTTTGCACACAGGCCGTGCTTTGCTGAGACTTACTGACAAAAAGCTTGAACGAATGGGCATTGCCCAGGAAAGCCTGCGACAGCACATTCTGCAGCAAGTCCTTCAGCTGAAGGTGAGAGAAGAAGTCCGAAACCTCCAGCTGCTTACACAAGGTATGAAAAATAATTTTGATACAGACAGTTACTGAGATCAGGTAGGAGACATTTGCCTGAGGGCATAAAAGGTGACTTAACGTTCTCCCGCAAGAAATGGTGCGTGAAAATGTCTCACAGATTCCACATGCTTTCCAAGGGGGGAACAAAAGGTAAAATAGTGCATAAATAAATAGAGCTGCCTGTTTTGCAGGATGAATAGGCTTGATGGTAGTCTTACTTAACTGCTTACAAAGATGAAAGTAATTACGTATAAAGGACACAAGGAATGAACATACTGTCTTTTAAAACATTGTACATTTTGCATTAATTGTTTACAGTGTTAGAGAAAAGAGTAATTTCTGTAACCTCTTTTATGGTAAGAGCTGTCAATGGAAAATTACCTGTTAGACTCAGTTTTTTGCAGAGGGCTGATTCCTCCTTCATGTTGGAGTAATTTTATTGACTTGAATAGAGTTGCTTCTAATGCATGCTGCTACAAAAATGGAAAACTGGGCTCAATATGGAGTCCAGGTTAGAAGACAGGGAAGAAGGTGTAATGAAAATGGTTTTATTTCCAAATGAGGTTAAGATGTTTTATGATGACTTGTGTTTCTAGCTCTCTGTTAAGGCTTTTAAATGGCTTTGGTAACATGGAAGAAAAACAATAATTGTGGCAATACTGTAAAGGAACATTTAGAGATCCTCTAGTATATATCTGCAATACTTTCTCAATGTTAAATGTTGTTTGGTAGTCCCCTGAGATAGTATAACATATTTCTGTGGTGTTTTGGTTCAGTGCCCATTATATGTCACACTGTATGAAAAAAATAGAGTTCTCCAGAACATGCAGTGTATTTTTAACAAAATGTCCTTCACACATGACATTATGTTCCTAATTAAGCCTTGCTCACTGTGTTTGGGGAAAAACTCTGATTAGTTGAGTAAGCTGCATTTTATCTAAAAGAGCTGATGTCTCGACTGAATTCTTCCTTCAGGCTTGGTGTCTTGTGGATTGTGATGAGGACTTTTAGGACTCCTTCATTTTGCCATGAGCTGTAAATATGAGCTCACCTCATCTTGTGTCATGTCAAAGATCAAAGGCAGTGCACCTGCTGAAGCATAAATGTCCTCCCCAGATGTTTAGAACTGTTCTTTTTCTCTTCATCTATCCATCCATTATTCCTACATCCTTTTATTCAGAGTTGTCCACGTTCTCTCTTCACCTGCATCTGAGGGATTTGATGGACTGGTCACCCACCATCACTGTTATAGGCCTGCTTATGAAAGTTGGGATTTGACTGATATGGGACAAGTAAGACCCACTAGCTATAAATTTGGATCTGTTGATCACAGCAGTCCAGATGTTTGACATTGAGAACTTCATGTTTCCTGGATTCTCCTTTACTGTTCCTCTCTGGTTCTCTTATGGACACACCAACTGGTGTATGACTCAGGATCAGTCAGATAGTAGTGACTACCATTTCAAGGAATTCGGGGCAGCATCCTGTAAGATCTATTCCTTGCCCATACAGCTGAGGATGCAAGTTTGGACTTGGGTAGGAGGATGAATAAACACATGCTGGACTATGAAGGACAGGCAAGTGATAGATGTATGGATGTGTGTTTAATGTAGGCTCTCTCTACCATGTAGAGGGAATGTTGTTAATTAAGTCTGATCACACAAAGGCAAGCCATCATATGCTCTGTGAAAGGCAGCGTAAGATTAACAAAAAGCTTGTGATCTGCAGCTCCAGCTGTCTTTCCCCACAATGGTGTTGGCCGTTGTGCTGCACTTCAGTGCAGCTCTAATATCCTTAGTGAAATGGCTCAAACTGAGAATTTCTGTCAAAAGAACTTATTCCTTGTTTTGTCTGTGGTTTGTTATAGTGTAACCATGGGAGCAAGTACCCACAGCTGGTAACAGGGTGGGTCAGTTCAGAGAGGCAAAACACAACTGCATTCAGAGCTATGGTTTTTAGGGCTGGGTGGCTGCTGGAGTGACCACCAGCCGCAAGAGCTTGTGACTGCCCTGTGTTCCAGAGCTCAGCTGGGAACGACTGTGTGAGGGAGCAGCCTGTCCTTGTGGGGAAGGGAACAGTAGCACTAATGCAAATTCCTATCAGTAAAACAACACAAATGCCATTTTCATAAACAAATCTGTGAATGGCCCTCATGGACTGTTAAACCTCTTGTCTGAAAGACAGAAGCCAGCAATCTTCATGTGCTATTGGTCCACCAAGGGTGATAGGAGAGCAGGCATCTCTCAGGTGTATAAAAATAGAGTAAGCAGAGTGTTTTAAAACCCTTTTGAAAAGATAGAGGAACCAGAATTGTGTTTATTTTGATCTTGTCAAATAGAGCTGAAGTTATGGGACAGAGCAACAGTTCATAAGAACATTCTGCTGTGCAGCAAAGCTTTGTTAATTATATGATTTCAGAGTGGGGGAATGGTGAGTGACAGGATGACAGCAGTATTCCTGCCCCTCATTGCCTCATTTACACCAAGTTGGAGTGTGTGTCTGTTGAAAGTACTTGCTTAAAAGTACTAAGGCTAGGATGCTTTTTCTCAACTACAGTTCAGTCTGTAAAGCTGTTTCTAAGTCAGTTGTTCTCCAAAAGTGGTTCTGTCCCCTTTCCCAGTTTCTTCAAACTGTGTCCACTCATATTCTTGTTATGATTTATGTGCTCCTAATCCAGGTTGTTACTGGAAAAGCTTTCTGTAAGTGGTTTTTTGTTTTGAAGAACACTCAGAGAACATTTTTTCTCTGAAAAGCAGTTTCTGCCTTTTGGAAATGCCACTTGCAAAGTGCAGGTCATACCATAGCTATTGCTCTGCTATGCTTTGCTGTCCTCTAAAAAGTCCTCAAAAAAGAGGAGTGGAAAAAAGCCCTCTGTCTCTCAGTGCACAGCTCAGGAGATTGTTAGGTGAAAAAAGCCTTTAAAATCCATTTCTGAATTAATGTAGCACACAAGCTGGGTTGCAAGCAATGAGGTCCTAATTCACAACCCATTGATGTCAGCAAAAAGATTTCCCCTGACTTTAGTTCATACCCCACTTGAAACTGGAGCAAGTAGGGAAAGTTTTTAAAAATCATTATGTAACACTTACCAGATATTTTAAGTGGGTTTGTGTTCTGTTGTCTGCAGAGAAAGTTAAACTCATTTTAAAAACACAGTAGCATTCTTTTCTACTCCTATTTCAGAAAATGACTTAAAACTGTTTCGTTCTTCTTCATTCAAGACACCATCCGGTCTGTTCTGGGGATCTTAAAGCCAGAATAGTACGTGATTGTATATTTGAAGTCTTTTCTTTAGTTTTAGGAAGACTTTTCTTTGGAGCAAGAACTGCCTGATTGAGGCTATTATTGGCAGAAACACCATTTCAGCCTCCACTAGGATAGAAGGGCACAGGCCTAACTACTGATCTGTGCTTTTTTCCCAGACTTAGTGATGTTGAGGAACTAATTTGACAAAATATCGTCCAATGTCTCTTGGGGAGAGCTGCACACTGTTGGAAACACCATTATTATACTATTATCACTGAAAGCCTGAGTTGAAAGATCATTTTTTTCAAAAAAAAAGTCTTACATAACTACACAGAGAAGGAAGAAGTTATTTTGAGATTTTTCAATGCAAGTCCTGCTTGGGGCTAACATAGAAGAAGAGACGGTCCTCAAAGTGGTAGAGCAGTGCTATGTGGGATTCTGAGCAAAGTATCCACAGACAGCAGCCTGCTCACAGGGCTGAACTGAAGAAGCATTTTTGAATTTGGACTAAATGATACCTGCATTTAAGATGATGTTAGGCCCCTAAGCTCCTGTGCGAGTTTTATATAGGGCAAAGTGCTACTTGAATATATTACCAGGCCATTATTTCTCCTGTTAGCAAAATGTGTTAGAATAAAGCTTTGTGCTTCATTGAAAATTGTTTCAGCAGTTGATACCTGTTGAAACTTTTTCTTCAGTAAGTTTTCTGCTCATCCTGCACTGATGCGCAGCTGCTGAAATACACATGTGCCCAATGGTAGTTACAATAAGACCAATTTCCCTCTTGCCTGCCTTCCTTCTGCCTTCCTGCCTGTCTTCCTCCCTCTTCTTATTTCCTGCATACTTTCATTCAAAACCTGTTAAGGTAACCCTAGCACTGTATTCTTCCGGAAACTAAGGGACCATCAAAGTTGCATCTCATCTTCCTCTAAGCTCAGGAGCAATGCATCCCAACAAAGACCAACAAAGAAGTCAGGCAAAAATGCCATGAGATCTGTGCGGATGAACAAGGAGCTTCTGGAGAAACTCAGACACAAAAAACAAGCCTTACAGAGGGTGGAAGCAAGGACAGGTGGCCTGGGAGGAATGCAGAGAAGCTGTTCCAGCAGCCAGGTATCAGGTTGGGAAAGCTAAAGCTCTTATATAATTAAAGCTGACCAGAGATGTCAATGGCCACAGGAAAAACTTCTATGTCAGTGATAAAAGGAAGACTAGAGAAAGTGTGAGCTCTCTCTGAAGGGAAACAGGAGATCTGATTAACCAGGACATGGAGAAAGCTGAGGCACTCAAAGAGTATTTTGCCTCAGTCTTCACTGGCAAATGCTCCAGCTACACTGCCCAAGCTGCAGAGGGCAAAGGCAGAAACCACCCATTGTAGGAGATCAGAATTAGGACCATCTAAGGAACTTGAAGGTGCACAAGTCCATGTGACTTGATGAGGTGCATCTGTGGGTCCTGAGGAACATATGAAATGGATAAGCCACTATCCATCTTATTTGAGAAGTTGTGGCTCTCACGAAGTTCCTTCTAATGGGAAAAGGGGAAACAACACACACTTTTAAAAAGGGAAAAATGGAAGACCAGGAGAACTACCAGCTGGTCAGTCTTCCCTCTGTGCCCAGCAAGAGCATGGAACAGATGTTAAGGAAACTTTCCTGTCTGACCATTCAGGAGTCACTCTGGCAGTCACACTCCTACCACCAGGGACTTTCCTGTATGAGACCCTTCACCACGGGTGGCTCCAGTGAACTGATGGGTGCCCTGCTTGACTCCCTACAACACACCACCCTCACAGTCAGACAAGGTTTCCTTACTGGCTCAACCCTGGATTTCTCGTAGCAGAGTCTTAGACCTCTGGATTCTTTATGTAATTTTATCATGGTGCAGAGACAGAATAACACCTTGAGCTGATCCCTCTGAAGAGGGACTCTGAACAAGGAAACCCTGGCTTTTTATACCCAGGTCTAAGCATGTGAAAGCTCTTCCAGCTGAGTCTTTGGCTCCTGATGTGCCTTTGAGTGTCTGGTCCCCTGGCTGCTGCCACAGGTCCCTGTGCCCTTTGTTGTGCAAAGTGTTGGCGCCAGTTCTCAACCTCTTACCTCAGGCTTCTGCCACCCAGAGCTCAACCTGCAGCTCTCACTGCAGCTACACCCCAAGCTTCTGGCACAAAAGGTATTCCTTACCACAGATCCTCCTGGATACTATGCTAAATAGGAAATACAAAGGTGATTTTTGACAGCCAACATGGTTTCACTAAAGACAAATCACGTCTGACAAATTTGGTGCCCTCTATGATGAGGTTACAAAGCTGATGGTTAAGGGAAGAGGGGCTGGCATCATCTACCTGGACTTTTGCAAAGCATTTGAGACTGTCCTGCATGACAGCCTTTTCTTTAAATTGAAAAGACATGGATTTGACAGATGGATCCCTTCATGGATAAGGAGTTGACTGGATGGTTGCACTCAAAGAGGTACAGTCGATGGCTCAATGTCCCAAGAGGAGACCAGTAATGAGTGTTGTTCCTCAAGAGTTGGTACCAGGACGGGTGGTGTTTAACATCTTGATCAGTGATATGGACAGTGGGATCTAGTGCTTCCTTAGCAAGTTTGCCAACAACACCAAGCTGTGTGGTGCAGTCAACATGCTGGTGGGAAGGGATGCCATCCACAGGGACCTGGACACGCTTGAAAGGTGCGATCTTCATGAGGGTCAACAAGGACAAGTACAAGCTCTTGCACCTGGGTTGGGGCAATTCCAAGCACAAATACAGTCTGGGTGGAACATGGATTGAAAGCAACCCTGAGGAAAGGGACCTTGGGTTGTTGGTCGATGAGAAGCTCAACATGACTTGGCAATGTGCGTTTGCAGCCCAGAAAAGAAACTATGTCCTGGGCTGAATCAAAATAGCATGGCCTGCAGCTTGAAGGAGGTGATTCTGCCCCTCTGCTCTGCTCTTATGAGACCCCACCTGGAAACTGCATCCAGCTCTGGGGCCCCTGAATAAGAAGGACATGAACCTGTTGAAGTGAGTACAGATGAGGGCCATGAACATGATCAGAGGGATGGAGTACCTCTCCTCTGAAGACAGGCTGAGAGAGTTGGGCTTTTTCAGCCTGGAGAAAAGACAGCGCCAGGGAGACCTTACAGCAGCCTTCTAGTACCTAAAAGGGACTTGGAAGGAGCTGGAGAAAGAATAATCAAGTGCATATGGTGATAAGGCAAGGGATAATGACTTGGCACTGAGCTGTCCCAGTCTGTCAGAAACGTGGTGCTGCTTCCTGTTCACCTTATCCACTTTTTCCTTCTGAAGGTTGAAGTTGGGAGGAGCCTGAGCACTGTCATTTCAGCTTGCATCACTACACTCAAGATTTGTTGTCATTTTCCATAATCAAAGCTTTAAAGTACTAGGATCACTCCCATCTTCTGAATTCCCACATATCATGACCTTCCCTGCTGTGGTGGCTCCAGTACACAGCATGAGTGATTTGGAGTTACACACCTGACTGAAAAGGGACTTGAGTGGTCAGAAATTTTGAAAACATGTGACCTTGCAAAGCACAGAACTGGAAGGTCAGCTGGGGTTAAGAGAAGGCAGTTGCAGCTTGCTGTCCCTGTGCTGTGTAGGCTTTATGGATCCTGTGGCATCTGAACTGTTGTTGCTTACTGTCCTTCATGTCCCTTGAAGAAATGTTGCTTGAGATCAGCCCATTTCTTTGTCACCCCCGTAAAGAAGTCAGTACAACTAAGGTTTGTGATAGTGAATCATCCTGTTACACTTCCAGGATGTACTATTTTCTTCCCCAGGTACATTCTGGACTCAAGGTTTTGGCACCTGAGGAATCATGAGTTCCTTCCGTCAAAAATATTCTTTCTTGTCTGTAGAAAACAGCAGATGTTGCCTCTGTGAGTGCTCCAGGTAGGCAGTGTGTTTGCCTTCCCAGGCAGCTGGTGGGGGAACTGCATAACACTTGAGGAATCTTGGTTTCATGTCTGTTGTGTTCCAAGGCCTGTAGCATTTGAAATCTTGACTGTCCTCTTACCAGACACATTCTTTTGTTTTCATGGTCTTGACCTCACCATTTTCTTTTCCCTAACTCTGAAGTTTCCAGCTAGTTAGGAAGGGCCTTTCTTCTTAAGACACAAATTACTATGCAAATGTTCTGTGCATATGTTGCATATATGGCATCTATCCAAGGCACAGAAAAAACCCACTTGATATTTCGGAAAAGCTCCAGCAAGCTTAATTCCCAGCTGATTTCCTTTACTCTGTGCTCCTGTTATGCTCCAAAATGTCTGAGAGACCTTATGAGTTGAACACAAAGTGTATCATGGAAACCCTGTCAGAAATTACCCAACAGTAGTAGTTTATCCCTTATCATAGCATGAAAACTGTGTTCCAGGACTCAGCATGCTAAATTGCCTGATTATAGGTAAAGAAATCTTAACCTTCTTCTCAATATGGGTTTAATTTCACTGTATGTCCATATCCCTTTTACTCCTTTCCATTTTATGTCCTTTTTTCATGTACAACTGTAGGAATCATTGCACTTGTACTTAACACCACTTTCCAAAAATGTAAAACAACTTTGCTACCATCTATTAGACTACAAAAGAGCTGTCTTTGTTGTATTTTTCACACTTCCAGTCAAGGACAGTTTCAGCACTTAACAGAGGACATAGGCCCTGGAGTCAGAATCTCTGATTGTTCCTGAGAGGCTTTTCAGACTTTAGGCACTGTTAAGACTTTTGAAAACAATCTTTTTTTCAGGTCACAAGTATGCACTTAGGAGTTCTGCATGGTTTTCATTTGTTTTAGCAGAAACACAATATTACATGTGGAGTGTGTATCTGAGTGTAGATAAAATACATGCATCAATGACGATAAATATCAAATTCCATCTGTGGCATCGGTTATTTGAATTTCATATGGCTGGTTTCTAACTTGAAGAATATACTTTGCAGTGCAATCAATGGTCCCTGGCAGACCATTGAATTACTATGGTACTGTTAGTTACCTTTTAGCTGTTGCTGTGATGCTAATCCATATTCATATAGAATAACTGAACAATTCAGCTGACAGGTATAGTAAGTTCCAATACACTGGACAATACATTGTAATGCACTCTGGATAGGTTTAGCACAGAATCGTCCTTCAATATGTGTAGTATGTTAGTTTGGAATATGAATAAGGAAACGTAGCAACTATGAAATTTGTATTGATGAGCTTCTATGTCAAGAATTTAGCTGTATAATATTATAATGTGCTTGCATTTTTATGTGTTTGTATAAATAATATTGCACCTCCGTCTACTAGGAATGTAGTATTAGCTGTTTTGTATGATTGCAAGAACATGATTGCAGTTGTCTGGTTTTCTTATTATTTTATTAATGTTGTTTCTTTTTTTTCATTCCTGCTTTTCAAATTTCTCAGAACTCAGTCTACTGGAAAATTTGGTCTGGAAAGTTTAGTCCTTCTGAGCTAATGCATACCCAAAGCTGCCTTACATGTTTAGTGAATACATATTACATATATGTAAACACACACATATATATGTATGTATTTCCCCACTCATGTGTGAATTGGAAAGAGATAAAACAATTTTTCTCAAAGTTTAAGAAAAAAAGTAAAATAGTGCTGTTTATGCTGCAGCTAGTCATGGAAGACTTTTAGCTAAATGGGAAAGTTTTCAGCAGTCTGTTATTTAACAACAGCTGTTTGTGATCAATGCCAGTGGAAATCACTTGTTTTCACCCAGCCTAAAAGAACAGGCTGGTAAAAAGGATTCCAGGAATAGGTTCAGTCTTTCACACAGAGTTTAAATAAATCAAGTCTATGTATTGTAAGATGTACATTTACAATGTAACGTATTTGTCATTTCTAATGAGATTTTTCCAGAAATCAGATAATAGAATAAAATTAAGGTTGATCATGGAATGGTTTGAGTTGGAAGAGGCCTTAAAGACCGTCTAGTTCCAACCGCCCTGCCACACAGGGACCCCTTCCACTAGACCAGGTTGCTCAAAGCCCCATCCAGCCTGGCCTTGAACATTTCCAGAAATGGGGTTTCCACAAGTTCTCTGGGCAACCTGTTCCAGTGCTTTAGCACCCTCACAGTAAAAAATTTCTTCCTTACCGTCAATCTAAACATACCCTCTTTCAGTCTAAAGCCATTCCCCCTTATCCTGTTACTACATGCCCCTGATAGTTGTTTTGTAAAAGAACTGAAAATCAGAGCCCTAACTACACTTCTGAGTCCTTAGAAAGTAAATAAAAATTTTCACTGCCAGGCTTCTGTTTCAAACCTGACTGTCTTCATCAACTAAAATTTTTACTGTCAAACTGAGTGGATAACATCGGAAATAAGAAGATAAGAAATGCCATTCTCAGTTGGATCCAGTATCCCTCTGTCCCAGTACTTGGCCTCTTAAGAGTAGCAGATGCTGTTTAAGCTGAGTCCAGGACCCTGGCCCCTCCCCAGCACTCAGAATTGCTGCATTTGGAAGGGTATTGCCCTACCTAATTCTTTTAGTGTCCATTGGGAATCTGTCTCACACTCTTGTGAAACAAGTTGGTCACAAGAAGTTTTCTACAAACTAAAATATAGTCACTGGCAGCCTCAGTGGTGCTGAGAGTGCCAAAGCCTAACTTGGAAAGCCTTCAGTTGGGTATCTTCTGCCTTCCACAGAGACTCTAAGCAATCCTACTGTGATGTGCATGCTGTAGTAGCTACCCATGCTCTGTATCTCAGATCCAGCAGTCACACCCCAGACACATCAGATGAATTACACCTGTTGTTTTCCATTGATTATTACAGACACTTGGGATGGTTGGCAGATGTATTTATCTACACAGTAGATGACTAAATGTGAGATAAATTCCCACTTGCTAAGCCTAGATGTGAGCTCCTACACTAAAAACAGTTGATCTGAAAGCTGGATAAATTGCCCTTTTTGCTCATATGAGTGTTGGTAACACCATCTTTCTGATTTTATGAATCTGGTATTGCTGGCACCTGCATGAATGTGTCCTGTTTGTAAAGTGTTTCACTATAACGGGTCTTTCAACAAACATGAAAGTCACTTAAAGCCTTTCTGAAAATGTAAAATGAAGTTTTGCTGTTTTGAATCCCTAAAGGTGAACATTGCCAAAGAGTTCAAAAGCATTTTCCTTCCTGTTCTTACTAGTGTTTATGGCCAGTGCAATAAAAATTTCTAATTACTGGAAAGATTCAAGGGAGGCAGGAAAAAACCCTCTCCTTTTTATGCCTTTGTAAAGTTGCTTTTCTAAGTATATATAAAAAGAACCTGTTCTATTTAAAAGCTTCTCTTTTTTTTCATTCACATTCTTTAAAAGCCTTTCTGTAATTTTAAAAATGAATGTGGTTCTATTCAAGTAAAAGTTTACTCATAATGGCATTTATGCTTCATATGATAGAGTACCTTCATTTACTCACTTATACATAGGCAGTCAGCAGTGTTATAAACTGCTTCTTTATTACTAAGCAGTATGCAGATCTCTGGCATCTTCCACAAAGGAAAGAATGGGTTATTTTAAAGCCTTTGTTTGACTTGATCATAAAACATGGGTACTAGCCCAGTGTTTTATGACATGCTCAAGTATGATTAATAATTTTAACTATGCTGGTTCCCCCATAAGGTCAATATTATAGAATTTTTCCAGTCAGTATTTCAATAGATTTTAATTGAAATTGATTCCCTATAAAATAATAAGTTGAAGTGTATTAACAATGATCTTGCAGTCCTTAATGTTCAAGTTTTGAATTCTAACAAAATTCTGAAGAGTTTTCAAAAAAAAAAAAAGTGATTTACCTCTATAAGTACTAAGTACTCACGAAGAACATGTAAATTTTTAAGTGTTAATTCCAGCAGATGACAGCATAAATACAGTAGCCTCAATTTGCAACATGAATGTGAATGGAAATGTGTCAGGGAATTTTTGTTTAAAAAATAAAAATGTACTTCTTTGTTTGCAGCTCAGCTACAGTTGTATTGTATCATCCTAAAATTGAAAAATACTTGAATCAGTAAAAATATCTCCCAGTCACCTGAATTATTAGAAGTTACCTGTGCAAAGAAAAGGTAATTCAGAAAATCTGCAGTGAGTTGCTCTGTAAGAACTTCAGTGCTTTTCCAAAGGTATCACCTGTAAGGGCATTGAGTCAGTCATTGACTATTTTTCTCAGTGTCAGTGATGAGTTTTGGCAATACTGCGGTTCTGAAGTTCCTCAACCACACTGTTTTCATCCACATCTTACAGCTTATTCTCAGTTAAGCTTAACCACATTGCTAGAATAGTTGATTTACGTACATTTGGTTCATACAATGACTTCCACTTGAAGACAACCTGATTAGAAAATATCCAGACTCAGAAATAACACAGCATTTTATATCCAGACAGCCTGGTATGACATGTCAGGACTCTGACTTGACATATTTGTTCAACTACACAAGAGGGCTGGAGCTATTATCCTCAGGAACTGTAGGGACAAACAAGTTAGAGACTTCTGTATGTGAACAAAAAGGCATGTCGAGGTTCCCCTTCAAGCTTCAGAGCACACTCTGAAGGCACGTACATTAACATGGTCTTGGAGCTCTGAGTCCTCTCTACTAGAAACAGGATTCACATCTTCCCAGTCCATTGTCTGGCACACCCAGCTGCCATCAGGTGACATTTGATGAAATCAGATGGAGTTGAAGCAACTTGAACACCTGGGCCTTGAAACAAGTAATTTTGTCATATTCTTTCAGTCTTTAGTGAGACCAGTTGAGAGGCTTACTGCTGGTAATGTCAGCCAGCAGACTCTGAAGTTCAACTCTCGTTTTTCTGTGTTGAAAGAGCTCTGTTGTGTAGGAGTTTCAGGAGATGGATTTTGAGAGAAAGACATGAAAGAATAAAGGTCTTGCACAGCAAGAAGACAAAGTTTTTGCTAACTGATTTTGCCTTTTTCAGTAATGCAAAGCTTCTGTTCCTGCAATTTACTCTCCAAAATCCTCTAAGATGTATGGGTTTTGTTTTCTTTGCACTTCAGCATATGTCAGAGGTAGAGGTGAAGAAGGAATGGTAATCACGTTTCCTTCATTTTTAAAAGTGCTAGATCATTCCAGTATTCCTGAAAAATAAAGAGGAAAGCCTTCTTTCTTACTCTTATTTCTTTTGAATTTTATTCCCTTAAGAACTCCTGAGGAACTAAAGATTGTTGTTAAAGTTGGGCCAAGGGATTAATATCTCCTACTCTAGTTTCCTTTTGTTGATTTCCCTTTATCCTGAATGTTTAAAGGGCTGATCAGACTACAGTTGTCTGGTGAAGAATTTCTTTACCTTGTTCCAGAGAGTGCAGCTATGTGAAACACTTTTCAGCGTTCCTTTTGATTTTCTGTCATACGGTGCCAATATGGTCCAGTCATATTTAAAGAGTATTTAAAGAAAGTTAGATGATGGAAGGAGCAATCAGCATCATCTTAGACAATAGACCACCTTTTAAAAGTGTCAGGCAATTAAGGATGAAGAAAAACTTTTGAAAATTCCCTACACTGATCACTCCTGGAGTCACAGCAATTACAATTCTCAGTCTAAACTTGAAAGACTTTGAAGCAAACAAACTGCATTTCAGATGAAAGGGACAGGAAAGAGGAAGGGAAGGATAATTCTACCTCTAGTGCTCCACTGACAAATCTGTTGTCACCTGGGTAGTTTCTGAACAGATCTTTCTCTAGACTCAAGGGTTGCTTTACTGTCCAGCAGTGCAGCTGCCGTCCATTCTGTTACAGCTGTTGATCAGTAACCACTGATACTGTTCACTTTTGCACATCTCTGCTTAAACCTGGAGCATGTTTTTTTGAGGTTCCTAGAAAGGCAGCCAGCCCTTACAGCCCATCAAGGTAATTAATGTCTTTTTGCTGGGATGTGACTTCATACAATGAGACATCTGTGAGCTTTTTTTGTCTTTTTCTAGAAATGTTTCCTTTAGGTGTGGAGGTTTTTGTCAGATACTGTAATGAATACTGTGTTTTATTTTCTTCTAATCCTAATAAGCTCTTTCAAAGTGCTGTATTATTTGTACTGATACTTGCTTGCTAGATTTGTTGATAAATTTTACTTCTCCCTTCTTAAATATCAACTGCTGTGATAAGCACTAAAGTATGTGACCGTTGCTTTATCAGCAACTCATGTTTTCCTTTATTATACTGTTACTGCTGTTCTTGACATCTTTTTGGTTCACTCTGGTAATGGGAATGTCACTGTGGGAATTTTACTTTACTTCTACATGATTTTGCTGATCACATGGTAGTTCTGGTATGAGAATATGTTTTACTGATTTCTTCAGCATTTTCATTCAGATGATCAGAATGCAGGCTATATAGGTGAGGAATACAAACAGATTCTGGGACCAGAAGAAAGAAATCCTTTTATTAAGGGTGTCTCTAGAAATTAGGAGCACCTGAAACTAGTGTCTTCCTTAGGTTTCTGATGCTTATATTTAATTTGGTGAGAGTCTTTGAGAAAATCTTTAGTTGACTTAAAACTGATTCTTACTCTTCATGCAACATTCTGTATCAATTCTAGCCCAGTGAACAAATAGCAAGAGTAATTACTCTACTAAGAAGAATGTAAATTTATGTCTACCGCCAGCTACAACTTGGTTATATCCCAATTATCTCCTGAAAATCAGAGACCTCAACTTTGCTCTCGGTTCTGTGAGGGCAGATGAAGGAGTAATGCTCCATTGGTTGCAGCAAAATGTGAAACTAGTAAAAATGAGGACAGGATCAACCCCATTTTTCCTGTGCAGCATGAGACTATAAAGCCCATGCAAATCACTGAAGGGTACCAATGACTTTGCTGACCTTTGATCAAATCCATAAACATTTATAGTAACTTAATTAAAACCACAAATACAGAAACATAAGTGTTCTGTTCTCTAACCCAACATAGGTCTTTCTAAAACTGCAAAATACAATCCCTTGCCAATTTTGTTGTATCAAAAAAACAATTTTTATTTTATTATCTTTATAACTTTTTTTTAACTGTATGAAACCTATTTTTCATTTGATCTCAAAATCTCTTTTGATGATGTGCACTGCCTGTGTTATTTGCAATCCTAATTTCATAATCACTGCTGGAAATGAAACCCAAAAGCTGCTTTTATCTTATTCTTTTTAGTCATGCTCTATACTCAAATGGCATAATCAAAGATAAAAACAATTATACTGTCTTTTAGCTTGAGCACTTTGAGGAGTCTTTGTTGCATCTTATATTATCCATCTAAAACTTTGGTGTCTGGTTGAACGTACTGCTTGCTTTGAGTTGCTCATCATTATGCTCAAATAATCAACAAAGAGCAACAGCCACCCCTGGAGATAATCTGTACCCTTCTTAAACTGATGTTTATGATAGGTGCGACATATTGCCCTCTGGACCTTCCTACTTCTGTCATCTGGAGGACTCCTTTAATGTGGGAGACCTAAATTTAATAGTGGAAAAGTGGACAGTCGCTTTTCTTACTTTTTGTTTTTCAGCATGAAACATATAGCATTGTTCATTCGACACCAAACTTCCACTGCCTTAGAATAGCAATTTTATTGTCTTAATCTGTACCTGTTAGCAAAATCTGGTTATTCTATGCCTTTAAACTGCGCTTTTTTTTCTACAATTGACAACATTGTCTTTCATATTGTATGACTTTTTATTAACATTTTTTTAACTGAGCCTTCCTGCTGCGATAGTAGAACTAAAGCAACATTTAGGTGCTCTAAGGAGTTGCAAGTTTTGAGGGTGTTTTCTTACTTGTAATTTCAATGATCCTATAGTCTAAAGCAGACAAGGATGCATTTTATATATTATCTTGGGGTAGGTTTATAACTTACTCGCACTTCGTCAATTTTTCCAGTTTTTCTCAGACACGAGTGCTTTAATAACTGCGTTTAGACAGATCTTACTCCTCTGAGTTCTTATTTCATCTGGATGGGGTTGAGCCTGATACAAATATTAAACCATTTTTATTTTTTTATGGCTGTGAATTTTGTTCCCTCTGTGGAGCTGGATCCAGTCTTAGACAGGAATGCCAGGACCAGGCTGGGAGCCCCAGATGAAATGCTCACTGTAACTCAACTTTTACCTTATAATTCAGAAAACTCCCTGAAAACTTCTTCTCTTTCAAATAATTAATTACTATGGGCAATGAAATTGTAAGTCTGTTGAAAACCATGAATTGCATAGTTTCAATTAAATAGAAAAGCTGGTAAAACCTACCCAAAAATGAAATAATAACACAGAAGAGTGACTGAAAAAAACAAGCTTCTTGTGTCTTTTGTTTGGGCTTTCTGTGTCTCTCTTAAAGCTCTTCCACTCTCATGTAGCTCATTCATTTTGTTGAATACTAAAGCCTTTTACCATCTGCCAAAAGGTTTTATTTTGGGGTTTCCTCTTATGTGGGAGGGTGGTTTCCTCCTTCCCTTCGTGCTAGTTTCATTGCTATCTTTAGGACTCAGAGCCTACTGGAGACCTTCCTGTCTCCTTTTTATTACACAGTCTCCTCCTTCCTCGCTGTGAGTTCCTGCTCCCAGGGGCAAAAAGGACAAGAGCTGAAGCTGCCTTTTTGAGCTGCCTGGCTGGTGTCGACAGCTTTTGTTCTAAACACAGGGCCCCGTTCCTGGAGCGCAGGGCTGCGCGTCCTCGGCAGCGACGGTCGTGGGGCTGAGTGTTTTTAGGAGCATCTCCTGCACGAAGGCCATGTGGAAGTGCCTGTGCTTTGGCTGCACAGTGCTGTGGCTTCTGGAAAGGGGTGCTGTAATCTGTAGCATTTACTCTAAAAGCGGTTTATTCTTCTCTGTTTGTTCGTCTTTTACCTTAGCACATGAATCCAATCTGTTCTGCCCCTGTTAAGACATCTATAGCCATAGCCCTGTAGTTTCTTCCTTTTCTGGGAATTTTAGATGTTTATTTTTTCTCTGAATGTATCGATTTCCCATCTTTACCTTTCTTGTGCTGTAGAGAAAAAGAAGTGAAATTGGAGGTGTTGTATTTTCAGAGGGATAGAATTGCATCTTTTCTTTTTTAGTTCCTGAGAACAAAATTAAGTAGATGGCAGTCTGGGCTTTTCAGCATAGCTCTCAATGATGCAAGGAATTCATCTGCAGTGGGATGTGAGTATCCAGGTGTCAAGCCATGAACACAGCAGGAGCAGGCTGTGAGTCCTGGTTAGGTGCCTCCATTTAAATCTTTGCCCTGGAGATCCTCAGGTACCTGTCATCGGGTCTCCTAGAAGTAGATGCTACATGGAGGAAACAAAGAGTTCTGCCTTTTCCCTTCAGCCTTTGCCTGCTGGGAGTGAGAGCAGCCTCTGTCTGAGGAGCGTGCAGTCCTGTTACTGCCTGTCCTAATTTGCTGTGCAGCTGAGCCCATGACCGGAGGCAGTCTGAATGTGGAAGGCACAGGCACAGGGGGTTGTGCTGGGTGTCAGATCACCTCCTGAGAGCTCTGCCAGGATCCATATCAACCACATTATCCCTCTGCTGAGTGCATTTCTGGCTCTCCTTTTTTGATTCTTTTTTTAATCACTGGCATGACACCAAACAGCGTGTCAGGTAGTAATAGGAATGTAATATTATTTTATTTGTGATTAGCTCATCTGTTGGGCTCTGAGATATTCTAATCTCTATCCTTCCATCACCACCCAGTTCTCTCCAAGGCTCTATCCTTTCATTTATTTACTTTCCCTCTGTAATTGAGAACTTTACTGTTGATGGCCGTGAAAATTTTTCAGTGCTTAAAAATAAATGATCCATTTTCCATCCCTTCAGTGCATCTAGGGTTTTTTTACTATAGGAATCTAATGAAAGGTTGAAATGTGGATGAGGAGGATGAGGGTGACCCAGGGGTGTTGCCTAAGTGCCTGATCTACAGATGAAAAGCGATGCTGGGATTTCTGTCCAGGAGAGTGCCAGTAAATCTGTCTGTTTCTTAGCACTGGCTATTTTAAAGACAGTCAATTCCAAACTCCAGGTATAGCATTGCACAGAGAGGTCAGTGGTGCCCATTTCTAACAGCAGAATGGTGCAACATAACACAACAGCCTGAGATGGCATTCTCCTGAAAAATAAGAGGGCTATGTGAAAAAAATTCAAGCAGGAGATACATGTATCTCCTCATTTAGAGAGCAGAGCATTGTGCTTCTGAATAAACACAGGTTTCCATGTTCTCCCTGTCACAGACGCACACACATGCACATACTCTAATTGGATAAAAACGTAAACAGTAAATTAAGGATATGATTAAAAATTAAACAGCCACTGCAGAAACCATCCATACTAAATGCTTATTAACTTACATATAACAGCATGCTGGTGTGATAGCTTCAAATTGGCTGCTGAAACTGAATTGCAGCAAATAAGGCCAGCTTTCCAGAAGGGTATTTCTAGGGTTCAATAATCAGACCCTCAGCTCTGATTACTTGGGTATTTTCCTTCACAATTTTGCCAGCCCTTTTTAAGTAACTGGTAATGGGCATGCCTTCCTTGAACTACAGTGGGTGACATACCGAATTCTTTTCCTCTGCTGCTTAGTAGAATGGGTCAGTATGGGTCTTTGTCCTTTCTCATGCATTGCAAGACTTCTGGGGTTTGCCCCTTTCTCTGTAGGGCTTCACCAGAGCCCCTATCCATTCTGTGATCCACCTGAGCAAAGCAGCATCTTTTCCAGTGAGCTCTGAGTTCTTGGACAGTTGCTTTTCAGGTGGGTTGGATAATGTGGATGTTTGACTAGTATATGGTACAAAGGAGCTTTTGCATATTTTTTTCTTACCTTCCTATGGCTAAAACTGATGGCTGCTCCCTCTGGAAAGCAGCTGAACTTCGTGCATGTTGTCTGCGGCTCCTGTGTTCTTCTACCTGAAGATCTCCTTCCCTCTCTTCTCATGCTAGTCAAAAGCAAGAAATGGATGGGTGTTACTTGACTTAATTATAGTCAGCCCATTATCAGAGGGTTGTACATATCCTTTAAAAATCCTTTAATCCTGCCTTCCTGTGAGGAAGTAGCATATCCCCTGAATGGCTGCCAAACTCCTTGAATGTGGCTGCATGTGGCTCAAACATAGTTTTTGTTAAAACCCTGCTGGAAGATGATTTCTGTCATGAGCACCTCAGTCCTGTCAACTGTTTCTGTTTTTGTTCTACTCCAACTGGTGTGGTTTGTGTTGGAGCCATGCAGGGGGTGGCTCTTTGGGAGCCGCCACTGTTGTAGTTCAGCATTGGCCTCAGCCACACTTTGGAGAGCTGGACAAATGGTGGCACATCCTGGAGCAGCTATTGCCTGCTCAGGGTCACCTTCAGTTGCTTAGCCCTGGGTTAGGTGGACTCAGTGTGGGCTTCACTCTTTTTTCTGTGTTTTGTTTCCTGACTCTCCCGAAGCCTTTCCAATACAGTTACATCCTTGTGCCATCAACCAATTCTCAGACCGTGCAGAAGAGGGAGAGGAAGTCACAGGTACACAATGTGCTCAGGTGGAAGACGTGGAACAAGGTTGGAAACCCACTGACTTAGGGTGGTAGAGCTGAATTGCTGTCAGCAGCAGAGGGAAACCTCTCCAGAGTGGTCTCAAGTGTACTGAATACCACAGGGAGCAATTCCTTTTTTTTTCCATGTCCTGAAGAACAGATGGATCTGACATGTTTATTGCTGTAAGCTGCCTTTTTTTATCAGCACATCAGATCTAGGTACCTGACAGATGTGCCAAACAGAAAATAAAATTCATCCATGCCCAGCACTATGGGTTTTAGCATCTCTAGTTTCTGTTTAGAACTGTTCTCTTTATTTTCTGACTTACCCTGGGCATAAATTAGAAGGAATTTTCATTTATAATTAAGGGAAAATAGAGACAAGTAAAGTATTACAAGTGTGCACCAATTTGTGAGCTTTAAAAGGATTGTTTGGCACATTCAGCTTTTTCATTGAGAGCTGTGTCTGAGGTAGTAAAAATGTCAAACAATGCAAAGAAGCCAGAACCATACTGGCAGTAGTGAAGCAAGATATTTTACACTTACAGCTTAAATAGCTCGATATTTTAAAACCTGTGTTACAATTGCAAAAGCATGAAATAAAAGCTTTTTGAAGCCAGCAACATACTTGCTTGAAAATTATTTCAACACTGTTATGGATATCAGAAGACAATTTTATTCA
The DNA here is from genome assembly GCA_035221455.1 of Xenops minutus. NCBI lineage: Eukaryota > Metazoa > Chordata > Aves > Passeriformes > Furnariidae > Xenops > Xenops minutus. The sequence goes on along the minus strand of JAWWEE010000074.1, from coordinate 137,369,730 downwards.
CATCTCCCCCATTCCTGTTTCTTCTCTCCCAGCACACACTTGGCTTCTACAGGGGGTGAGTGCTGCTGTGTCTTTTTTCACAGCAAGGTTCCTGTCATGGGTTAACTTTTCTCTTTCTCTTAAAAAAAAAAAAAATGAAAGAACTAAAAATTGATTAACATACTGCAATATTTTCAACAGTTGCAAACTCTGCTGTGCAAAGTGAGTATGAAATATTTAGTGTCATTTTAAATTAAAACTATGCTACATATTTCCTTTTTTAAGGAAGAGTACATTGGATTTATTTGAACTCCAGAGAGCAGACTAAAGTTAGATCTTACAGGTTCTTGTAATTACTTAAATTCATATTTTTCTATGTATAGCAGTGGCTGCTGCTGCTGCAATGCAACGGAAGTCAGACAACAGAATTTGTGAAAGTCACTGGTTAAACACCTGTTGTTGAAGAGCTAAACTTTTTTTATTTCTGCAGGTGCAGAGATAATATCTTTTTCATGTTTGTTCAGCTATTTCAGTTCAGTGACTAGTGCATTAAAAAATAAGAAACCACTTGGGAGGAAAAAAAAAGCTGAAAAGCTTGTTTTTGTCTTTGAATCTATAAACAAAATCTGTGCAGTAGAGGATGAGATCTACCAGTTCTATGCTCTTGAGAAATATGGCAACCAGAACTGACATTCAGTTCACCAATGTAATACTTCCTTGCTTCATGAGACCTGTTACTTAGAAGTACGAGAAGCTTATTTTTGCCTTGATTTTGTATCTTATTTGTAAAATACTGTTCTTCATAATTTTCGTTGCATTTCACTTTTACTCTAAGATCTATATTATAACTAGAACTTAACATGAATCCCAAATAATAAAAAGAATTACCTAGCATAATCTATCATTACTCATGCCCAAATATAATGAGAATGTAAGGAATGGAAAACATTCAAGAATTGTGTATAAAAGTGCAAACAATGTAAATAAGTGTGTGTTGTGTTAACTAAGAATTGCCATACGTCTTTATATAAACTGTCTCTAAATTTATGTCAACAAGCTGACAGATTTACTAACATTTGGAATCTACTGCCCACAAGCTTAAGAGAAGTAGTTTTTAAATTTTTTTAATAACTAACAGAAGTATTGATAGGAAAGGTCCAAGAGATAAGGAGCATTTTAACTATTAAGAGCTATTGACAGAAGGCAGTTGTATGGATGACACAGAGGGGCAATTAATCTTTTCTGGTTTAGGGGTGCAGACATACAATGAACAGGGAGGTAGCTAAGAGTATCTAACATGGATTTGCTAAGGAAAAAATATGCTGATTGCCTTCTGTGATGAGCGAACTAGATGTGTGGGCAAGGGAGAAGCAGTGCATGTTGTGTACTTTGACTTTAAAAACACCTTTGTTGTGGTCTTCCACAGTGTCCCCGTAGCCAGATTGATGATTTATGGAACAAATACGGGGACAAGATGTGGATGAAGAACCTAGTAGCATCTGTAAGGGGTTGATAAAGGGGACAACAGTGGCCAAATGCCTTTGTTAGTGACCATGATGATGAGACAGAGTGCACCCTCTGCAAATTTGTGGGATGATACGGTATTGGAGACAGAGTTTGATGTGCGGAGGGCAGCACTGTCATTCAGAAGGATCTGGACAGAGTAGAGAACAGGGCTGACAGAGACGTGGGAAGTTCAACAAACACAGTCCTGCATCTGTGACGGAATAATCCACTGCACCAGTACAGGCTGGGGGCTGGCTGACTTTGCTGAAAAATACCTTAATAAGCAGCAATTAAGTATGAGTAAGCACTGTGCTCTCGCTGCAAAGAAGGACAGGAACATCCTGGGCTGTACAGGCAGCAGTGTATCCAGCAGGTCAAGAAAACCTCTCATTCCCTTCCGTTTGGCAGTAGCACAATGACATCCTGAGCACTCTGTGGAGTTTTGTGCTCAGCACAGGAAAGGCAATGACAAACTGTAGTGGGTCTGTGAATAGGTCACCAAGGTGATCAGGGGCAGGAGCACATGCAGAAAAGAAAGTGAGGACTGGATTTGTCCAGCCTGAAGACAAGGTTTGGAGGTGGGATACTGCTGTCTGCAGCTGCCTTTTGGGAGAGTGCAGAAGAGAACCAGATTCTTCCTAGATGTGCATGAGACCAGAACAAGAGGCAATGGACACAAGTTTTAATGCAGAAAAATCTGACTAAATATAAGGAGAGGAGAAGTGGTTGTGAAACAGTGGAATGGGCCCAGAGAAGGTGTGGATCTCCTTTCTTGTAGATATTCCAGACTCAGCTGGACACAACCCAGGACAACCTGCCCTAACACGACTCCTGCTCTTAGCAGGAAGTTGGACTAGAGGCCTCCAGAGGTCCTTTCCTTCTGGCACACTTCTGTGATTGATACATGCCAGTGTGTGAGCTGATTCTCACAGCTTCCCATTGTGGGCCACTCTAGAGAAAATACGAACCATTAGAGATGCTTGATGTGATTTGGCGTTAGGCATGTGCTATGGTATAAGTTGATTCTCACTCTGAGAGAGCCTGACCACTTCTCTGGAGTGACAAAGTGAATAGTTGCCCACCCTTGGTCAATTGAATCTTGTCCAGGCTGTCTAATAAGAGTTAAAATCTAGAGAGGGTTTTTTTTTTTTCTGTTTCTGAGAGCAAAGGAAATTAGTGGAGGAATTTACTTTATGCTTTATTTTGAGTCATCAGAGGAAAGTGGTTGAGAATTTGAAGACAAGACAATATGAGTGAAACTGATCACAAAAGAGTTTCTGATGTGAAGGAAAGGAAGGAATGAGTAAGAGCAGCTGAATAATGTCAAAGGACTTTAAAAGAGCTGGTTTCTTTGAAGTGTGGAATTGATAGGTAAGGGCTAGAAAAGGACGGAAAAGAAAGTTCAAGTTTGCTGACAGGCTTTTGGAAGACAAGATGCTACAGACATGGCAGCAGACTGTCCCACTGAAGGAGGAAAACACAAAATATCAGAAGTACTTCAGGCCCTTAGCAATTACTTGAAAATCAGGAATACTGTAACTAATGACAAGAGGATAATGCGTTGCTAAGGGAAAAATTTACACAGTATCACAAACACCTAACTTAATGAGTGGCAGCTACAAGGAGTATTAAAACTCAAGTTTTTCAATACTATAGAAATAAGGGGAAAATGTGGGAAATTAGAGTTCTGTTACTTTGTAGACAAGGAAGGGACAGTTGGTCACAAAGAGAAGGATGAACACCAGCCTTTCTTGGATTCAGTATTCCCAAACAGGTTAGCTGTGATTGGATGTCTGGAACAGTTTAAGTTAACTTAAATAGAGGGAAAAGAACACAAGCTGAAATGGGGGACAGAGATGAAGTAATGGAGATAAGCTGGACACAGTCATATCACCAGGGTCTCGTGAAATTGACCCCTGCAGGCCTGGGAGTCAGATGAGACCATCCCTGAACTTAAACTTTTATCTTTAAGAACTTGTGAAGGATGAGGAAGGGCAAATTTGAACAGGAAAATGAGGCAGCCTGTCAACTTAACTTTGATACATGGTGAAATGCTTCTGAAAATTTTTAATCAATTTGTAAACACAAAGGATAATAAGCTGATAGAAAAAGAACCAGTGTGGATTTATTAAGAAAATAAATGTGTCAAACCTCTCTAATATTTCCCTTTGAGTCAAATAAAAGGTGTAAGAGATAAAAGTAGTAGGTATGTCTTTAGTACTGCTTTTGACAGTATTTTGAAAGCCTTGTAGCCTTCTTAAAAGTAAACAGGTTAAAAAAATCCTGTAGGTGAGATTACTGTAAGGCAGGTGAAGTACTGTGTTCAAGGCATAGTTATTGTTTGCTTGGCAGATGGGGAGGGAGCCGGAAGTGCAATGCTGTTAGATTCTGCCCCAGGACTGTTCTACCCATGGTTTTCATTAGTGTCTTGAACAATGGGCTGGAGAGTGCAGCGTGCGAGGCACTGAAAGCTCCAGTACTGTGGATATAGTGGAGGGCACATTTAGTCCCAAGTGATCTTCATAAAATGCATAAAATGGTTAAAATGAGTAAGATGGGAATTCAGCACATGTAAGTAAGGCCTGCAGTGATGTGTTTTCCCCAGGAAGGAAAACAGTTGTATGTATACAGACAAGGGATATCTGAGTAAGTAACAGTGAGCGAGCATGTGATGTTGGGATATCACAAACTGAATATGAGTCACACTGGGATGTGGCTGATGGATAAAATGGGGAAGAGACCAGACTTTAATGCAGCTCTGAGTCTTATGTGTAAAGCCATAGGATATCCTTCATTCTTTTCGGTTGGCTGTCTGTCACTCTTCTGGGATAGTGTCCAGAGCTGGCTTCACACCATGGAACAGTATAGACAAACTGGAGAATGCCAGAAAAAGAGCTGTAGGAGTGAGCAGAGATTTAGAAAAGACTAGTGGGGAAATATTGGAAGAGCTAGGTCCAGGATGCAAGAACAAAGATGGAAAGAGAGAGGCAATCTTGGAGGTATATTTTAAAGGATTTGTGATACAAAATCACAGTGGTATTTAATCATGCCCTCCACTGACCCAAAGGTAAGAGGGAGAGTAATTAGTTCAGTTTGCACCTAGGGAGGTTTACTTGGGGTATTAGACACATGTTGTAAGTGTATTGCAATAGAGTATTTGGGGGAACTGGATTAGAGCAGGACTGTAGGTGTGAGGAATAGGTGATTGTCACCTGTGTGGATATTTGCCTTGATCTTAAGTGAAGGGGTAGACTAGATTATCTTTTAAAGTCCATTTCAGTTCTGTCTGTGGTTCTGTCCACTAAAGGAAAGCACATATTAAAAATGTAAAATGAGGCTAAAACTGATTTAAACCAAGAGTTCCTTTTTGGTAATTTGAACTATGATTATATTTAGCAATTTAAATATCTCTGGTTTAAATTAATCCCTTATGTTGCAGTGTTACCGTGTTCTGTTTATGAAGATCTTTTTTATTTATTAAAAAAATGCTCCTTGATGTGATAATCTCTCTGAGTATGATGATGAAGAGACTACAATGTTCTTAAAATTGTTCTGAGGTATTTGCTTTAATGCCTCAGTATTTAGTAACTTGGCTGAATCCATACTGTAAAAATTAGACATCTCATGAGACAGTATTGTCCAAATAAATACGTATTTCTTAAGAGTAACACTTGCACAAAGAAATTTCTGCCCTCTAAAAATGAACTACTCTCCAGACACGGAGCTCATCCAGGCAATAGCCTTGTATATCTTACTTTATCCAGTGTCATACTGGTGACATTAATTCAATGAGGAGACCGGAATGTAGGCCTGATAGTTATTTTTCATGTTTGATTTTCTTCTCTATGAATTTAATATAAAGATGTTTATGTTAAACTAATTATACCTTGGCTTTTTGTTTTCTGCTGCTGAATGAAATAATGTAGAAGGATTATTTTTTTTCCTTTTCCCCAAAGAATGGAACATTTGACCACAATTGGTATTGTTTTCATTACATAGAGCACCTTAGTGTCTATTACCATAAGTGATTTATTAGTACATAGGGCACACTGAGGGGCCCTGTCTGACTAGCCAATGAGACACAGTAATCACACCATGCAATGCCTGCAGAATCAAATTATATTTGACGTTTAATCTTAACCCCAACTGCAAAATAAGACTTGAAACAAACAAACAAAACCTTCAAAAAAGGAAAGCCCGAAAGAAAACAGAAACCAGGGAGTTACTGGGATAAATTATTTTCTTGCAGGAAATCTGTGCTGAGCAGTGTGTCCAAAGCAAGGGAAGAGCTGCTTTCTGCCCTTCTGCATTCTGCTGTCCCCAGCTGTCCTGCTTCCTGTCTGTCTTTCTGCACATATGTGCCACCCACCTAAGGAAACAGATAGGAACGACTGGTCCCAATGTCACACTTCAATCCTTCAAGTTGATTCTGACCAGGAAGATTTCTTGTGTACAGTAATAGATTATTCACACACCTAAGACCTGTGCTTCTCTCAGTGAGGAGGGTACATGCTCACCTGCTGGCACAGGAGCCCTGTCATCCACTGAGCAGCGTTTAGTCAGATGCTGAGCACTTTTCATGTGAGAAAAAAGATCTTTAACAGCCACTGCTAAAGATGTTTCTGACTACAATAGCATACGAACAGCAGTGATGAAAGAGTTAATTCATCTTTCCAACTATAATTTTTTTCTTTGTAGAACTGATTTGACACAGTCTAGCAGGGTGCTGTTACTGAAAAATTGAAGCACCAGGTGTGATTAAATAAGATCACACGTTTCATTCCCTCTTTAATTTCACATCATCCTTCAGCAGCTGTATCCCTTTGCTTTCTGATAGTTGGAGAACACATTGCTCTTACAGCAGGCAGGTTGCCATGTTGGTAGTGTGCACCATTGGGCTGTTGTCAATCAAACCTAGTTGTGCACACAAATTACTTATTGTTAGAGGGTTCAAACTTACTAATCAGTTTATTTCTCAAGAGCAGAAAATACAGTGTATTTGGGTAATGGAGACAAACCTAGCCTGGCTCCTCAGTATTTCCAGATGTTCATGTATGCAGCAGAATACATTTCATTCCACTGCAAAGATTAAAAAGGTAAAGACAGTGTGAACTTAGGATCTTTTTTCTGTTCTTACAAAACATGCCTCTACAGGATCTGATGAAGTCACTTGCTTTGCTGATATCCTATGGCCTGCCACTGACACAAGGAGAATGAACCACTGCCACTGCAGGGCGTTGGTACTGGCATGGCGTACAGGCCTGTCCCTTGTCCCTGTGCTGCTGGGTCAGAAAGGTAGCACTGAAGCCACAATGGCTATTTGCAGTTAGAGCATGATGCCACAAAAAAAAAAAACAACCAAGGTTTTTAGCTGTCCTTTGCTTTAGAATTGTGTTCCTATGTAAAGCTGAATTGGATTCTTAGAATATTGCTGGCAGTTATTCCAGGCAATGTTTCCACTTCCAAACTTTGGCTGGCCTCACTTGTCAACCAGAAGCAGCTCAAACCAAACAGATGTATCTTATTCTTTTCAGTCCTCAGAGGAACAGGGGGTTTGTTTGCAATACTCTGACACTGTTACGTGTGGTAAGAAGGTTGTGAAGAGGTGACAGTGCCCTGGTCTTTGCCATAACTAATCCAAAGAACAGAAGTTTGTGCTCTGTTGTGCATCAGAAAATGATCTGATAAATTCTTATGCTGTGGTGTCAGCTCCAAGGCATACAGTTTCTGGGAACATGGGTTTGGGTGTTTCTGAAGGGGTCTCCTGCTGTAGCTTTGGCTCTGTGTTCTCCTTCTGCACCTCTGGTGCTGCACTCAGTGGTGATATTTATACAACTGTGGTGTTCATGACATAATGTGCTAACCCTTCTCAGGAATTTTGAGCAGCATTTGGCTGTTGCCTATTTATATATGCGGATATGCAGCATCTTGCCTGTCCTTCAGCACCCTTAGCCCCCTGTGTAAACCAGCCAGTTTTGCTTACCAAGGACTTGTCAAAAATGCATCCATCAAAATTAAACAGATGAACTAAACAAGTAAAAGGGTATCTGAATACCATAGCTCTTTCATTTCTAAGTAAATATGGTCTTATTTGTGGTAGCATCATTCCCACATAAAAGAAAAAAGATGCTGGGGAAGGTGACAGAAGAGGTTTGTTGGTTCTAGGGATACATCTGGGCCTGCATTTCAATATAAATAATGCGTATGAACACCTGTCCCTTCTTAAATTTTATCTCAGAAGCAGCATTGAATCAGCTCATTTGATGTCTCCTTTTCTTTTAAATTGAGCTCTGCAGATAAAACTGGCTGCCTGTAGTGCAAGGGTGTCCTTAAAAGTGAGCTGGCATTTATGCAAACATGACTTAATTCATGCAGGAAAAGATACACTTTGATCTGTGAGAGAGCAAAAATTAAAACTCCAAAAGAAATATTTTTTTTCCTTTACATTAGTAGGCCAGTCTTCATGGAGATGGAGAAAGCTGCTCTGACCTTTTTACCCCTGTGTGATAGAGACTGAGCATCACTGTTTCATCCTAAGTGAGGCCAGCATCACGAGGCTAGAACAAACTGTGCCAGTTGCTGTGTAATTATTGCCATATGTAATGGGCTGTGCTTCTGTAGTGACTCTGAGTTGTCTAAGATTTACTGATACTCACACAGACATTTTTATTTCTTAACTGTGTATTCGCATATATGTAAAGGAAGTGTTTCAAAAAGTGAAATTATATTTTAGTAATTATTTCTTGTTACGCTGGGGAATTTTTAAAATTATTTTTTGACATCACAATAGAAGAGTTCAGATCTTTCAGGTTGTGAAGGTTACCCAGTAATGGCAACCTGAAGTCTTAAAAAAGCCAGTGCTGGCCCTCTTCAGAAATAATGAGGTTTAAAAGAAAGCCACATTTTGCTCTGAATGTTTTGGGAGTTGGAGTCTATAGGCTATTCTTGGTTTCAGGCTGAAGCATTAAACCTTTTATAAAACTAAAGTAGACATTTTCATGCCATTCCCTGTTTTGTAGGACTGTTACTTTAAGGGAAATGCTAGATTAATATTGGGAAAGTTGGCAGTAGCCCTTGTTCCTCCTGCCAATGCAAAGCAGGGTGTTATTTTCCCTACTGCTTTCTCCATAACCCTTCTTTTCTTTAGGTGGATGAACTTCTCTTTCTAACTCAAAAGAACAAATGCTTTTGCTATCAGTTTTGCTTTTCCAGCAAGATCCTTTAATGCGGCTCTTTCCTCTCCACATGCAAAGCAGCCTTCGCTCACACCTGCTGTGTGATAGGATCCTTCTCCCTGAGGAGACCACAACATCTGTTTTGTTTCCTCCATGGAGAAAGAGAGAGGCATTCTCAAAAATTTCTCCTCCTTTCCTGCTTGCTAACAACAAAAGAGATTTTGAAACATTTGGTGTTTCTGGAGAGAGGAAAAAACAGTAGCATCCTAGACAGGAAAAAAACAGCCGTGGAAAAATAAATCGAACATAATTTGAGCTATAATTAAAAGTCTTAAAAAAAAAGTCAAACTGCCAAGTTGGAAAGAAAAATGTGCATTTTGAAATACAGTACCTTTATAGATGGATGTGCTTGCGGTTATAGTGCAGGACTGCTGTTCAGGGCATTTTGGCTTTATTTCTGCTCTGGGCTTCCCAAGTGATACCAGACCAGAAACTTAACCCTTATTTGCTGTGATGGTCCATACATAAAATTTGGTGGTATTGTGAATCTTGGTATTTCATAATGCTTGAAAGCAGAAGGAGGTGATAGAAGTTATTTAAATAGAAGCGTCTGTTCCATTGCAGTGATGGCAGCTTTTGTTTATGACATTAAAAAGAATTTATATCCTTTAAAGTATGGGAAGCATTGTGAAATGGTGTATAACTGCATCCCTGGGGAATCAGTTTGTTGTTAGCATAGTGTAACCTGCAGCTTCAGTAAGGGGCCTACTTCAGAATGAGTTAAAAGGTAAAGAGAAAGAGATTTTTTCATAGAACTTCACAGGAGAGGACCGTGTGCTCCGCCGCTGATGCCGTCTGTGCACGTTGCACAGACTTTGAAAGCAGCAGATTTTGTTGCATACATTCTGCTTGCTGGTTGGAAGGCAAACTGAAACCAAAGGCTCTGAGTTGAGCTGTCTGTGGTCTGCATGGGGGAAGATTTCACGTCTGTGAGGGTGCTGCTTCTGCTGTGGCATGCAGTAAGATATGTGATCAGTGGGAGATAGGGCACTCCTGCTGCTGCCTGGAAAATCCATATGTGCAGCTTTAAGCTACTAAATAAGCATTGCAACTTACCAATGGTATGGCTAGAGCTGGTGTCGTACAGGTGGCTGGTTTCATCATTCAGAAATTCTTAAACTCCTATGAATAAATTCAAAGATTTTTATCTTTTAAAGGTGACCCACAACTCTTTAAACTCACTTTTATGTTTACAATTTAATACTTCAGCCACTCTGACAATATTACCAATTTGAACTTAGCACATCTGAATTTTGTGAGACAAATTAAAAGTCTATAATGTGCTGTGCCTTCCTTCTGCATTACCAATCAAAATAAAACAAAGATACTTTCTTCTGTTCTCACTACAGTATCAAAACTGTCTCAAAATCAGTATGGAAATACGCTGAGAGGTAGAGTAAGATGTGGGCTTTGGTGGCATCTTGGTTTAATCTTTTTATAGCTACAATAGCAAAAATGCACATTCCTTTGTGCTTATTTTGTGTTTGAAGGGCCAGCACAAATAACATTTTCAGAGGTGTCAAAGTAGGATGTAGTTGTTGGTAGCATTTTGGGACTCTCTTAATTCACCAAGTGTATTCTTTTTATATATTTCTGCAGATCATTCAGAAATGTCTTCTGTGTTTAAAAATTCACCTACCAATTTCAAAGCCTAAAAGTAATCTTGCATCATGGCATTTGTCCTAATCTGATGAATTTGGGACACATGCTGTGGTTTGAAATAGTCAAGCTTTTGGGTCCATTTGCTGTAACCATTTCCATGGTAATCTGAACTTTGGGCCACTGGTGGCAGTTTTGTCCCCTCTCCGGTGCTCGTTGTATACATTTCCCAAACCTACCATTCACTTTCATTGTTAGCTGTCTTTGTTGCTAGAGGAAACCACCCGATTTCCATCATCACCATCTACATGTCCATCACTGCCGACAGTATAGCTTGTGTATAAGTGACAAAGAACCAGGGAGCAGAAACACTTAAGAAAAAAAAAAAAGTAGCAACCAAAGAAACCCTGACTGCTGCAAACAGAAGATTCAGAACTTAACGTTGGTTGAGTTGCAGCAGAAGTAATGAAGTGTGAAATGTGCTATTCCCAACCAGCATGCCATGCTGTTTTAATTTACAGAATATATAATTATATACCATTAACATTCTGGTACATCAGTCTTTGACAAAAATTGAAATGAAAACAGAAAAATGCATGAATCTATTTTTAAGACAATTACTGTAATAGTGGTGGATAGGAATACAAACATAAATAATTTTCATTATTTTAAGATCCTTTGATTTTGTGCCCTGGTAAATATTTGCATGCTGTTACAAACCAACTTAGTTCAGTAAACCTTGACTAAACACTTGTGGAAGTCCTTCCAGCATACTTTGAACGTTATCTGCATCCTGTGAGGATAAGGCCAGTGATCTGCTTGGAGAACTGCTTTTGTACTTTAGGGATAAACTACATGTGTGAGTGGTTTTCCCAGTCAGACCATGGTCTATTTAAACCAACATTCAGCCTTCAGGAGTGACCTAAATAAGCTGGTTAACCAGATGCACAGTGCTATAGCAATTACAGCAAAAAGCACCACCTCCCATCACCCCAGTCATCTGTGTTAACCACAGTTGTTAGGAGAAGCCCTTTTATTTAATTTGCAAAGAAATGGCAAATGTTTATTATTAATGGTTCCCACTATAGGACTACAGAGGAGGAGGAGAGGATCCTTTCCTAATCTGCAGGCAAATTTCTTTTCTGAGACACTGTTAGGTCCTAAATTGTCCCACTCTGCTTGTGTCCAAATATCTTTTATTTAAACTGTTTTTGAGAAAATCCAATGAGTCTGGATTGCTCAAGAGACTCTTAGTGGTCTCTGTTATCATTTGCTTCCATGTAGCTCAGGCCAGAAGTAAACAGATTATTAAAATCAAATTGGATGTCTTAGGAAACATGCCCACTAAAGCACAAGTGTCCTCATCACAAACCTGCCACAAGGGCATCTGCTCTTCTTGAACATCAGGCAACTCACTGTCCAAGGCTAGTCAACCTCTCTTCCTCCTTGGGTATGATGTTTCCTCTTACAGTCAACGTAAGAGGCTGGGAATTGCAGTGTTTGGGGGGTTTTTTCACTCATACCTTACAGGTTTTTTCTGCTGAAGAATAAGTGAGTCTCCAGGCTTTGTTTTGTTGTGGGTTTTGATTATTTTCTGGTTTGAGTTGTTGTTTTCAGCCAATCCCTCCCCCACGCCAGAAAATGTGTATTAAAAATCAGGTTAACTTTTGTCTTTCCACTACTTGGTAGTGATTTATACTGAGCCCATAGACAACCTAGGGGATACAGAGTGCCTATGCACAGCCTGGTTGGGTCAAGAGATGACCTTTCTGAGTTCCTGTCTCCAGAGGAAGCAGCTTTGTTTAGTCTCTGGGATGCTAACAGGGCGGTGCAGAGAGACAAACTAATTTTGGTAGCTTCATGCAGAAAAAAAGCCCCTGTGAAACTTAATGACCTTCTGTAGAGGAAAAAAGCTTTAGGCATGAAGATACAAGCAGAAATCAACAAGGTTGTCATCTGGGAGCGAATACAGAAAAAGAAACAACTGGAATACGCTGTATGTTGGAGTTAACTAAAAGTTATTTTGACATAGAAGCACAGTTTACAGAGTAGGTAAGGGACAACATACCACATCACTCTATTTGAAACACATCTCTTCATCCTTCACACGGAACGAAGCAGGATTTTTATTAATGAATGCCCAATGGCTAGAGATGTTGCATGCACATCATCAAAGGCAGTGGATCGATGCAACACTAAATTCTCAGAATCATAATGTGGTATGTTATATGCAGGAGGCAACTGGGGAGCATGGACTTTTTAGCTATTATAAAACTGTTTAGAATATTTTTATGAGCAAATAGTTTTCTTACATGTACAGATTATGCCAGTGCTCATACAAGAGTCAATGGCAGTGTGGCATGAGGATATTTGGGAACAGAATTGTTCTCTCTCACCTTGGACCACAACATTTCTTAGGAAAAAATGTCTAGAAAACAGTTATCCAAATTTCACAGGTCATGTAGTCCATCTCTTTGCACTAAAACAAAATCAGTGCGTATCATTTGTAGTACTGTCTGGAAAATAGATAGAGTTGGTTTTAGCTGGCAATATTAATGGTTTGATAGCATATCACAAATGTCAATTATACAGTGACCTATTATAATACCAAGTGGACATATCATGTGGCAACCATGGAGTTGCTGAAGAACATGATAATGACACTGTAACTTACTCAAGTTAATTTGTATGTCACAAGGCCTCAGCCAAACACTTTGGTGGTGACTGAGAGAAATAAGTTTATTCTTCCAGCGATGGTAAGGCTACAGATCTTCAATACAAGCCTGTGCACTGATCCTGAGTATTTGATTGGGTGACATTGTTCCGATACCCCTGGAGGGACTCTGATATTGGAAGCTATCTTAATGCAGAGAGTGGGATATTGTGCCAAAGCCATAACTTAGAGAATGAGTTTCTGTGGGACTTCTCTAGCTGATATTCCACATTAGACAGGTGGTGCAAGGCCTTGTTGAAATTCCTGCTGTGCAAAAGGCTGACAGATGCTTTGGACTGACACAACAATAATACCAACTTCTTGTAATACATGTAGCAGAGGAATTCAACATATTCCTGACCTAGCTCAGGCCTTTCTATTTTCCATTTAAGTAATATTGACAAAACGGGCCACATTATCACTCAAGTCATTAATATGTAACCTATAAATGGACCTAGACAAAAAGAATAAATGAAGGAAAAACTCTAAACCAAACCTATTTTCTGCTCCTATGCTTCCACTTGCTGGTTATGCAGAAGCAGTAAACAAGCCCTATTCCCAGAGCTGTGCTGACAGCACTGATGATGGTGGTGCACAAATTAGGAGGTAAACAAAAAAGCTGTGTTAATTTCAAGCTCCATTAGAAACACAGGCGGTAAAAAAAATCAATGTCTCCCCAACAGAAAAGGTCAGAATTGGTAGGGAAAGAAAGTTGGTTTTCCAGTAGGTCTAAGACTTTTTTAAGTTATTATTTTTTTTAAATTGGATGTAAGCAAGAAGAAGCTACTGGTCAGTGTCACATTAATGACTAATACATTGAAAATAAACAACTAGCAAAATTGTTTTTTAAAGAAAAATATGCTCATGGTTGGCTCAGGCCATTCTGGTATTTAAAGGCTGTTTTTTATTTTAAATTTTGCCTGTAGGTTCTGTGGATATTTGGTTACATTTATAATCTTGGCATGACACATTTGAGGGATAGTTCTTTTGAAAAGTGTAGTCATCAGATTTCACTGTTTTCTCTTGGCATAGTATATTCTTGGATCCAAATGCTTGGGGCCTGTTAGTTGAAATTTTAGGTTTTGTTGTGCATCCAGATTAAGTCTGGAAATATATGTGTGTCATTTTGTTATCAAGTTGTCTAGCAGAGGATGACAGGAAGAACAAATACTGTTTTGTGTGTTTTTGTTTTATGGTAGTGTGTCACCTTCAACTCAACTCACATTAAATGTTTATCACTTCATGAGATCTTTGCTTTGCATAATAAACTAAGTTTCACATGGCCATATTAAATTATATATGGAGATGGAGTTTTGTGGTATGGTGTTGGGAACCAGTTCTTCAAATGTGAATGCATATGTAAAGACCTTGGATACAAACACCTCAGACTGTGACCTTACAGAGCAGAGTTAGTCTGAGTCTTTGAGGAACTGGTGGTCTTAGCATGGCTACAGATTTTCTGAAAATGATTGTTGTTACACTTATTAGTTATAGAACTGCTGTGGTTATATGTATTTAGAGTAACCTCTTTTGATCAAGAGCAATGTTGGGAACAAGGCTGTTGATGCTTCTTCGTTCTGCAGCACCACCTGCTCACAGCATTTTACTTACAGGTGTTTGGCAATATTCGCCTCTACAGAATAGGACCAAGATGCAGGGACTTCAAAGACCGAGCTTTATGTACAAAAATGTATTTGTGTGATATTTAGATTGGTTTTAAACCATTTTCCACAAAAGCACAGTCAATATTTTTGTAGCAGAGTCAGGATCTCAGTGGTAGAGAGCCCAGATAACATCCCAACTCAACACATTTCCTTCCAACCAACTGCATCTCCTCACTGTCTCTTCATCTCATCCCTAAAACACAGCTTGCTCTTCTAATTGTCTTTCCCTTCAGTGAACATTAGCATACTTGTTAAATTGGCCATTTGTGGCCCTGAACTCCCCTGCCTGTCCAGTGACTCACTCAGACCTGCATTTTGCATACCCTGGGGAAGCCTGGAACAAGTTATCTCTCTGCTTTCAGCTCCTGGTCCTGAAACTGTTGTGTATCAAATTCAGTTCTCCTTTATTGCTTCATTAACTGTAGTTCTTGTGAGAAAAAAGAGTCTTTTAAAGAGTAAGAAGTCTAAAAGGATGTATTCTCTCCTATGGATTACTTCAACATCTTTATTTTCTTCTGTTTTTACAAGTTACCAGGTGCCTATTTCCTCCTTGGCTGTGCTGTCCTGCCAATTTTACCTGCCTTCTTCATGTTTCTTAACATAATCACCACCCAAAGAGACTTACTCTCTCTGGCAGTGCTGTAATTAAGGCACAAAGGTAGCATCTAGAAGTCAGTTTGCCCATCCGTAGTTGCACTGTGAGTATATTGCTAAGAGCAGTCAAGTCTTGTTTGTCCAGGAAAGTAAGAGGTAGTGATTTGAGGCTGTGTAGAAAGCTGAGATGTTGAGTGCCAGCTTTTAAAAGTTCACTTGTTTACTTCCGTGCTTATTTTAGCTCTCTAGGTTAATGATTGCCTGTTTTGAGAATATGACATTTGTATTTGTTTCTGAAAATGATGCATTTGTCTCTCTCAAGGAGACAATCTTATGTTCCATCAAAGCATCAGTTAGAGAGAATGTCCCATCCACAAGTCTGAGGCCCAACACTTCCCCTTGGAATCGGGAGAGGCTAATGTCAGTGAGTCTTGAGGTTTGACTAGATGGCTTTTGTGTCTGTCTGAAAATAAATTATGAACCATGTTGAAAAAGACTTTGTGAAGCCAGCCTTCATGACATCTAAGTAGTAATGACTTCAGTAAAGCTTGAGGGCATACAAAGTGCTCACCGTTTACTACTACAGTGAATTCTTTCACAAGGCTTTTCTCTCTTGCAGCACAATTAATTTTACATTTCATTTACTGACATTGGCATGCATTAGCTTTTTAATATTATTTAAAATTGGTTTATGATGTCAGTCTTATTTTTAGCACACTGAAAGCAGGGAAATAATTGAAGTGTGCTATTGTACAATTTAGGTCTTGTGATGGACTTGGAGAGATGAGGATGTGCCATTCTTGCTTCAGCTGGCCGAGAGGGAATAACTCTCCCCTTTAACATTTCATTGTAATCTTTCTGATGATACCTCAGAATGTCACCTTGTGCCTCATAGTTTGAGTGAAGGTCCCAAAATAACTTCTGATGTATCTCAGAAGTTTAAAAATTAAGTCTCAGTGATATACACCAATAGCATTTTAATCTGAAAGTTGAAGTTCAGTATATCTTTTTAGTTCTTTTTTTCAGTTCAAAGTTGTCTCTTAGAATGTAAGTTCTAAGTTGCTTCCTCTATGTTAATACCAACAAGTTGGCTTTATAGGCTGCCACAGGATACTCTGCCTGTCAAGCTAAAAGGCTTTGTCAGATTGTGGTGTTGTATTCTAGTGAAGTCTGAGTAACTTTCCTGGGTGAAATGGAACCAAGAAGTATTTTGTATGGAGTTTTCTTGCTTGCTTTATAGAATTGTGTTTTGGTTCTAAAATGCCTGCTTTTCTAATGAAAGTAGCTTTTAGCTTTTCTATAAAGAAATGAATGCATATAGGACATCAGTTGAGTCCTGATTAAAATCTGGTTTGGGGCTCACACTGACTTCCTCAACCTTCCTTAAATCTTGTGATGACCTGGAGAAAGGGGCATGCATAAATATTTCCCATCAGGAGTTATGTCTCATCAGGAGTTTGAAGGAGGAACACTGTGAGACAGCTACACGTGAAGGCATCCTACTTTGACTTGCCTTAGGAAAAAATAATGTGTGTAGATCATAAGGTTGGCTCTGTCTTTGGAATTTGTGGAACATTTGCTACTGTGATTGCTTTTCCCTGTGAGATAAAGCAACCGTCAGGAAGCATTGAAACTCAGCGTATTAGGATGCACAACACACAGAACTCAAAGAACAGCAAGACAAGACATTCATCAGCCAAACAAGTCGATCCACGTGCTGACCTGACCTTACTCACACTTTTTCTGTTAAAAGAGCAGGTTATTTGCCAGAGTCATTCTGAACTCTCACTGTGAAACGTAGTTTTTCTGCTGTGCTCATATCTAAAAACTATCTACTTTTATTGCTGACCCTATCAGAAATATTTCAGGCTAATGAAACAATATGATTGTTTTTATCTCCAGAGTGTTTCATTTCTACTGATGAATGTCATACAGAAGAATTCAAATCTAAATCTGAGTGGTTATCTCTGCTAAGCTGCTTTTAAAAAATGAATTGGCTTAGTAAAGAGCTGGCAAATACAAGCCGAACATTTTGTGAGGATCGCTGATTGTGAAGTTTTGTAAGCTGTGCTTTTTCCAAGCATGTACAAAAATAGCAACTTTGGAAATCATGAAGCTGAGTCTTTTCCACAACTGATTCTATTATGAGACTGCAGGTAGCATTCTTTTTCCCTCTTTTCCCCTTTGGGAGCTGAACATCATCTCGGAAGTGTGAGGGAGAAGTAAACTTGATGCTTAATGTGGCTGACTGCTCAAGAAATAGGTACTATTTGCTGTTTTAAGTATTAGCCAGCAATTAGGGTTTGCAGCACTGTCTCATTCTGTTTTCATTAATGAGGTTATTAACAAAGATATGATACAGTCTTTTCCAGTGTTACAGTCTTTATGAACCTGCTTCTGTGATGCCTGTCAGCAGAAGCAAAGTGAACTTCTGCAATCTTTGGGAAACTGCCACCCAGAGTGACTGGGAATTCTTTTCAGGCCTGACTCTAGTGTACAAATTAAACCTAAGATGCTTCTCTTCTATGCGGCCCTTCTTAGGCTCTGTCCCTCCCTGGCAGCTTTATGGACTAGTGAGGTCATTCCCCATTGCTGCAATTCCACCCATGTCTAAATGATGGTATCACCTGTGCTCTTCCTTGGGAAGATCTCCCTACCACAAAGTCACCCCCCAGTCTCCTTTAGATCCCACCTGACGACTGTACCTTGCTGGCTGAAAGCTTGCCAGCATTTGAGCTACTGAAGCATGCTGACTGCTTGCTGTCTTGCCGACCAGTGGCTCACTGTTTCCATGTGTCCCTGCATCTGTTCCATTTGTCTTGTCTGTACTGCCTTCTGCAGCGTGTCATGGAGAAACATAACCCAGGCAGGGAGCTCAGAGGAGTCTACCTGTAGGAGGAAAAGCTTAGTGCTCTTCTACCGTAGCTCATTTTCTGGAGCCAGCTCATTTAAACTTGGATCACTGTGCTGTATGTTTCACTCTAGTGCACAGACTTTCTGTTTATTTTGCACTGAGAATGCACTTGACATGAAGAGTAGGGGAATGTTTCCATTATTAATAGATAAATATGTTTTCACATGAATTAGCGAGCAAGGTATTTATATAAATTACAAAGATGCCTTATAATGACAGGAAAAGCCATAGAATCATAGAGTAACAGGTTGAAAGAGACCTCAAGGATCATCTGGTCCAACCTTTTTTGGTACAAGCATGGTCTAGACAAGATGACCCAGCACTCTGTCCAGCTGAATCTTAAGTGTGTCCTGTGTTGGGGAATTCACCACTTCCCTGGGGAGGTTATTCCAGCTGTTCTCATTGTGAAATATTTTTCTCTTATGTCCAGTCAGAACCATCCCAGTGGTAACATGTATCCATTGCCTCTCCCTTTTCCCCTGCGACTCATTGTAAAGAGGTAGTCTTCATGTTCTTTGTAGCCACCCTTTAAATACTGGCATATGATGATAAGGTCTGCCCTAAGCCTTCTTTTCTCAAGGCTGAACAAACCCAGTTCTCCCAGCCTTTCCTTTTTTTGTGGCCTCTCTCTGGACCCTCTCCAGCCTGTCCACATCTCTTTTTGTATAGCAGGGACTGAAAGTGAATGCAGCATTCCAGGTGTGGCCTGGAAAGCACTGAGTAGGGTGAGATAATGACTTCTTTATCTCTGCTGGGGATGCACATGTTCTCTCAGGCCAGCATTCCGTGGGCTTTCTTTGGCACAGCAGCACACTGCTCACTCATATTGAGCGTGTTGTCCACTAGGAGCCCCAGGTCCCCTTCCACAGAGCTGTTCTCCAGCCGGGTACATCCCAGCCTGTCCTGCACTCCTGAATTGTGTTTTGCCGGATGCAAGACCTTAGGCCTGTCCTTGTTTAACTTCACAAGGTTCTTGTTAGCCCACTATTCCAACCTAATTCGGTCTTCCTGCAGGGTGCCTGTCCTGAAGTGTCCACTTGCCCACTCAGTTTCTTATCATTAGCAAATTGTAAACCTTATCCCATCATCCAGATTGCTTATGAAGATATTAAACACTGAAACACCAGGTTTTTTCCACTGGTGTGCTTCTTCTGCACTGTCTGATTTGTCTTACCAGGCTTCAGATTAGCTCAGTTGGTTAGAGCATGGTGCTAAAAATACCAAGGTTGTGGGTTTGATCCCCAATGGGTCACTCACTTAAGAGCTGGACTTGATGATCCTTCTGGGTCCCTTCCAACAGGAGATGTTCTGTGATGCTCTTCTGTGATATCCTGCCTCTCTTGCATGTCTTTCTATAATACATTTATTAAGAGTATCATGTAAGAATTTTAATTTATCCTCTGATTTTGCTGCCTAAAGACCATTACAGAACAATCTCTTAAGGAAACTGCTGTTTTGGCATTTCCCTGTCTCTTGAGTGTTTTGATAAATTATTATTTTATAGGACATTTATACTTTTTTCTCCTTGATGCTGTTCCCATTGGACCTAAGAAATGCCTAACTGCTCTGCGACGTTGATTTTTCATATTAGCTGGCTAGAAAAGTGAGGGGGAGGGACAGGATGCAAAAACTTGACCTTTGAGGATATTTTCCAGCTCTTTTAGTTACTGTTTTTTATTGCTCTTGTACCTACCACCCCCTGGTGAGAATGGCTGCATACGCATGGTAGAAGGCAGTCGCTGTCCTGAAGAACTTGCCTACTAACCAAGTCAAACGGTAGGAAGTGTCCCCTGAGGGTTGCTCCTTGGAGGATGAGGCATAGAGGCACCAAGCCAAATGTTTTAGGTGCTGGGACCAGAACAGAATGGCGGCTCAAGGTTCCTTCAATCTCCGTTCCTGAGGAAAAATCCTCCTCCTGGTGGTTTTCAACACTCCATCAGCAAAACCAATTCTCTGAGAGTCCATATGGGTAAAAGCAAAAGCAGTGCCAAGCCTAGTGGCTCCCTTCCTATCTCTGTGGCACTTTCAGAAGGCACTAAAGAGACCTACCAGCCTTTTTCATCCAACCTATCTGCTGAAGACTGGAGGAAGATGTGATTTATTAGCTAGGACCAGAATGGATAGCATCATAAATCTCCTCTAGACAGCAACAATTAAAGTTGCCAGGATTCTTTTTGTTGCTACATGGAGTCCATGCGACTCTGACCAGATTTGACTGGCTTATTTTGCTAAATGAGGGTGTTGAAATGACCGTCTGGATTTTATTAATAAGTATATAAATCTGAACTATAAGGGGAAAGAAGATGAACTGGTGCTAGTATATCTGTGACATATACTTAATAATAAAACTTAAACTCTTATACAGCCTGATACAAATTACTTGCTCTACTGCGCCAGTTCTGCCACAGCTACACATTTCATTTTTGTGATATGCTCTGCGACCGCTCTGCTAGTAAGTGCTGAGAAGGGAGAGAAATAGATAGATAGATGCATCTGGTATTTATAGAGGACTGTTTTAATAGTGCTAAAAAACTGATGTGCTCAGCGTTCCTTGCAGCTGCAGTTGCGTTCTTGTCAGTAATCCTATCAGGAGGGTTGCTGGTTTCCAGAGTAATTAGAACCCTGAAGCAAATAAACAGCAAATGAATTCTCTTCTTTTGAAGTTATCTTCTTTTTTCCCTCTTTTAAATAGCCCTTGTCTTGTATAATTATGTACCAGTCATTATAACATTAAAAATAATTTTAAGTGAATGAATGCTATTTTTGTTGTTGTTGTTCATTGCTAATTATTATGAACTAATTGTAATTTAGGATAGTCTTCTGAAAATCTCATTTTATTACAGAATGGCTACTGACTTAAATTGCTTCCGTCCTTGAACCCAGAGAGAGGCAGGAGCTCCAGGTTGGGTTCATCTAAGGTGGGCTGGTGGTTTGTAGCACATTTGGGTGGAGCACAAGTTGTTGCTTCAAAGCCTTTTTGATAAACTCCTGCCCTTCTAGCGTTTAAGCCATAGGTTTAATATAAATTCACAATACTGTATGCTTGCCACCAGGGAAGAGATGACAGAGAATACTGCATGATAATATAGGGAGGTAATAGCCCTCCTATCTGGCTTTTTGTGACTTTGTCTGGGGTAATACATTGAGCCCTGAGCACTCCTTCCTGAAAAGGTACTGGCAGTAGTTCAGAGGACAATAACAACCCATGCAGTCATCTGGGGAGGGTTTAACTCTAACCAGTGGTATCTTCACCATTTATCTGGGTTATTAGTTTTGCAACATTTGTGGCTTTTGTCAGATGTTTTCGATTTGTGCTCACGTGTGCTGAGTTACGGTGTATAGGCACTGGGTCATCCTTGTGTAAACTCTGTAGTCTGGTTTGCATTTTTCAGCTCTTGTATTCAAACTGGTTTCAAGATAAAAATAATAGAATAATAAGGATCAGTTACAGCCACATAAGCAAGTATGTATTAATTGATGTTTCCTAGTAATGAGGTATGAGAATAAAAAGCCTACCCCACCTCTTAGATCCCAGCTTGAGTTTTTAAGATTGGCTGTTAGAAGAAAAATGTCTTTGTACTCACAAATTGCGCACATTCAGCCCAGAGATAGGAGCACATAATAAACATGGAAACATCTAGTGACGCTTTCTTTAATGGACTCATTCTTTAGACTAGAACTACAGCTTTTACAGCTCAGGTTCTTAAAATGCCTTTTATAATGTCATTTCTTAGCCTTAGCTTCTGTTTTCCTGTAATGGTAATTCTCTCCTACTAAGAGGACCAAGACAGCACAGCAGTCTGGCTGTAACCTGGCTTGTTCACACAAATACCTGAGAAGGATGATACGGAGGTACTAAAGCTTCAAGAGGTTCAAATATTTCTATTTGGCTCAAAGTGGAGTTCAGGAGTTATTTCTATAGCTTTGGCTGTGCTCAGGACTTCCCCCCTTTCTTTACCCCTCCTGCAGTTATTTTTGTGTGAGAGAGATTTATAGCAATAGAGCAAATTCCCATGTTAAATCTGAGCTCAAATTTCAAATCAGTGATCACCAAGCAGGGCCATATATGCCCAAATACATAGGGGAAATATAAGCCAAATGTGCTAATGCTTCAAGTCAATGTGATAGAGCTCATAAAATCCTCTAAGGAGAATTACGACGTTGATAGTTATGACTACTTTATGCTTGAATGAAAGCATCTACTTGTAGGTTTGAGGGACACAACCTCCTACATAGTGACTTCATTCTTTAGGGTGATTTGCCTTAATTTTCCTCAATGTTTCCATGTTTTGGATTGGAGCTCAAGTATGCTGAATTATAGTGTACAGACCTTGGGTCATCTTTTTCTGAAATCTTTATTTTATCATGCCTTTTTTACCTCTTGACTTTGAAAGGCATCTCCTGAGGAAAGAATGTAGTTTTGACATGTCTCAGGGGCTATTTAGATAATGGGTTCTTGACAAGAATGTGCTTATGGGTTTTTTGCTAAGTCTTTTTATTCCAATTGTGATAAATTTGTGTTGTATAACAGTGAAAATAAAACCCCCATTGTTTCTTTTGAAATGAGCTTAGTAGTGTACCATCCAAATGCCTCATGCTGTCAAAAAACCCCCTTACCACCTACTTACTGTTGTACACACTTCTGCTGATCCAGAAGTTTTTAAGCAAGGAAAGCAAGATATGCCTCATAGATGTGTATCATCCCCAAAAGGAAGAGGGAATACATTTAGAGGAAAAAATTCTCTTTCAAGGAAAAAAAATGGAATTACTGCAGAAGGTCTTAAAAGCTTGCAGTGGTCTTCCAGGCAGCAAATCCTGGAAAGATATCTGATCACAAATGGCACTGATATGTCTGGTAAAGGCTTCTGACTGGTATTTCAGTGAGCTAGATAGAAGTGAAAGAGAGGTAAAGAATCTAATCATTCAAAAAACATACGTTCACACTACATTATCTCTCTTCTGAGAGAAAATGAACATAGCAGTTCACTTAGGCTCATGGCAGGCATGAGAAACTAGTTTCCCTAGTTCAGAGAAAAGTTAACAATATAGGAAAAGATGCTCTTAATTAATTTTTGCTCTCAACAGCACATTAAAATTTGAACAATTCAGATACAATTAATGGGACTAGAAAATAATTTAAAAAAACAAAAAAAAAACAGGCCAGGCTGTGATACTGTGCTCCTTGTAATTACTTCTTAATGCTAAATAAGGACACTAGTGAAAAAATTTTAGTTTGTGATTATTGCACGGTACTAGAAAGAGCAGTGTAATAGCCAGTGCCAGGTAAGCCCTCAGTGAATAATACAGTGATTTTTTGCATTGTGCAATGCTGCGTTCTGACAGTGTATAAAAGGAATGAATTTTGGTAGTGATGTAGATTCGGTAAAAGACCATCGTGTCAACCTGGTCCAGATTGGATTTTGGAAGGTGGAGAACAGAGACAGGAGGGATAGCAATGTCTATCACAGAGAAAAAAAGGCAATGAAATGCGACCCTCTTTTAATTAAAGGCTCCTGCAATGTAATTTCTCCCTTTAACTTGTGATAATATGGTTTTGGCAGGAAGAGTAATGTGAACAAAACACTCTTCCTTATAAGCAAAATCAAGGAGGGCAGGCAAATTGTATTCAGTAGCAATTTGCTGGGGAATTTGTCGTTTGTTTTTGAAGAGCACCCGGAAATGGACAGCAGGATTGGGGTGTTTTGCTTGTGCCTTGTGAACGGCAGCAGCAGTGGGGTTTGAAAAGCTTTTAGAGGAGTCAGGGGATAGTTTCCCATGGGAAATTATCAAAAATACCTGTCAGTTTTAATAGCAACTCATCACTCCAAAAGGAGACTAATGTGCTGTTTGGAAGTATATTTTATCAGCTCTAAGTCCTCTTTGTGGTAATATAAAATATCAGCTCTAAGTCCTCTTTGTGGTAATATAAAATAGGGTAAATATATTCAAGGCAGTGAACTGACAAACATCTCTCCAGCTTAGGAAATTTAAAGAAAGAGCTACACAGGCTCCCTCTGGATATTTGAACAGGGTGTAAGTAAGTACAAAAATTGTCTTTTTTTCCCTATTTTGATAATGTCTGATAAATTAATCTCTTATTATCTGTCCATTTATGACAAGACTGAACCAATATGCTTTATTTTCATTTCCCAGCCTAACAAGTGCTTTTCTTGTGAAGGGACCTCTTAAGGATATATGGCCAGAAGAGGTGGGGACCTTTCTTGTCCCCCACTGGTGAATTACACTTTAGTCTGTATCCTTAAAGGATATTCTTTTCTATGGGATGTGAGAAATTATACAGCTGATGTAACTTAATTAGTATATCATGTCTGTCATTGTAGGGTCTGCTGCGTAATATGCCCCAGGAAGGGGTTTTTATGAAGGTGAAGTGCAGCATCTTATTGAGCAGAGGCTGAATGACCCTGAAGTGGGTCTGCAATTAGTGAGGAATAGCCAGGAGAAATTGTCCTGCATTTGACACACAATGCAGTGCTTTCCAGCCAGAAGAGACACATGCACAGTGCTAGGGAACAGCTGACAGCAAGCCTTTCTGGAAGAACAAGCTGTAACACTGCAAAACTTAATCAATGCTGTCCTCCTCTTTCCTGATCTGTATGTCTTTATTTCTGCCTTGTGCATCTGCTGCTTCTGTTGAAGACATTATTTTAGATATTAATGTCTGAAACAGGAATCCTACAGAGGAGTTTTGCAGTGTGATGGGTTTAGGTGGAGGCATAGGCTTTAGGAAATGGCCAGAGGTCAGAGATACAAGAGTTGTTGTTATTGGCAAATCTCTTAAAATTAGAGGAAAATTGAAATAAAAGATGAAGAAAGGCTGGGTGCCATGCTGGTACCCGATTTTACTATCATAATGATAATGATAGGGTTAGGTTCAATGTGATAGACTGCCTTGAAATAAGTGACAACAGAATCTTGCTTTTGACTTACTGATCCATTTTGGCCCATTTTCTTGAGTAATCTAACCATTAAAAGTAAAAAAAAATAAAAAATTAAACCCATCCTGCTCTTAATCCAGCGATTGCCAAGCAGGTGAGTCACTGTTATTGGGTTTGTCCTCCAGCCAGATCAGAGAAGCAGCACACACTAGCACGTGAAAAGCAGGGGGAGGAAGGCTGGTTCTGACAGCACCTCTAATAAACCTCCTCATCTTTCTGAGCCACAGCTCTAACAATAATTCAGCAATGGATGTGTCCCACAGTAACACCAACTGGGGTTTCTCTAACACTAGGCAGATTTTCACTGCAAAATTAACTTTAATTGCACTTCTCTAGCATAATTCAAGCAAGAGTGGCCCCGGTGCAGATAAAACCTGAGTTGCTTGTGTCCATGTTCTAACTTCTGGGGTCAGGCAAAAGCATCCTTTGTGCTCCTGTAAATACTCAGATAACCCTTATGGAAGGTGCACAGCTCTGTCTAGTTGTTTGCACGTGTCACCAGCTGATGATAGGGATTTTGTTACGTTTTTGGAGACTGCTGTAGTTCTGGTAGACTCTAGTGGCTGTCCTTTGTGTTTGCAGAGGACACCGAGTCATGCTGCTGGACTGAACTGGAAAACAGCAGTTAAGGCAGAGGTTGATGTGGTTTTTTAGAGATTCTCCCTCTCCCCAGTCTTCCAGATGTGCAGTCTGGCAGTGTTTGATGCCTGTTTGATGGTGTGCAAACCAACCCTGAAGAACCTCTCCAAGCAACAGTTCCTGCTGCTTTCAGTGCTGCTCTGAGACTGGCGATCCCTTTGTGACACTTTAATACTGATCCACAGTACTTGGAGCGAGGATGGGTGGGGGTGGTTCTGTTGCACCAAGACATATTCTGACCCTCTTTCCCTTTCAAAGGGAGAGAGGACAGGCATCAACTATCCCATCTGAATCTTCTTCCCATTTGTTGCCTGTAGCTCTTTCACCCTACTGCTGCAGCTGGACTTCTGGGCTGGTGCCCTTGACTTACTTGTCATCTGTCCATCTGAAGCTATTACCTGCTTCAGTATTACCATGTCCATCAGCTGGCATCTCCAACAGTTTCCCCACTCCCAAGGATATTTGGCTTGCATCTGTGTTTGTGAAAGGTGTTTCTGTTCTGCCTTCTGTTCATATTTGAAATGTTCCTGGGACTGCTTCTCTTCACAAGTCTGCTGGTTCCTCTGACGGGGCAGAGGCGTTTCTGGCCATCTACCAGAAATACCAGAGGAGTGAGGTACAGGGTATCTTGTCCACCTGAACATCATCTTGCAAGTTCTAAAAGTCATTTTCATAGCAGATCTTCCCTTTTTATTTTATTTAATGAGCTTCATTACACCTAATCTGTTCAGCTTTTTGTGAGCCACCATATGGCACCAATGGAAACCTGGTGAAAATGTATTTATCATCTCACAAAATGTATATAAAGATGTCAAACACACGATTAAAAGCATTCTCTTTAAAATATATTTTTAGCAATTAGTCATTTGGAGCTCGAGACCAAGTCTTACCGGGTGTCTGGCAGGGGATGTCTTGAAGATACATGTCACGAGTCAGGATAAGATATAGACGAAGTATATCATTAGTGTATTTCAGGTATCACAGACTAATTCTGAGTTCTTGAAGATCTTCAGTGAAATGTTTCATTCTTGTCGCTTAGAAAATCTCTCTTGGCACAGAGAAGCAAACAAGGCACAATAGAGAAATGTTTCTTTCCTTGGTGCTGGAAGCATGTGAACATGACATAGTACAGCCTTGTTTTTCCCACCACACTTGCATTATACACTTGGAGATGGGAGATAAGAAAGCCCTTTTAGGCCATCGATTTGGATGGGCTTCCAGAGGGCAGTTCAAGTTTGAAGCAGTATTCTTCCTCCAGTGAATATAAAGTAATCAGGTTCTAAACTTATGAAGGCATTTATTTAAATGCTTTCAATTTGGTGGGATGAAGTCTAGGTGGGATGTAAGGTCTAGCTCTGCAGCCTGGCCGAATTTGCTTGGACAAGAATTTGACTTCCAGGAAGTGAAGAGTTACATGGAGAAACCAGGGAGGGCTCTCTTTAGAAGAAAAGAGCTTGCTCCACAGCTCTCACTTTATGAAAATGTTTGATATCACTACTCCTTTACCCAGGACTTAGGCCCGTTTTTTTTCTCATAAAACATTCTTCCTAAAAGTCAATTACATCATTCATTCTCCATTCACTAAATAAGGAAACTAATAGATTTATTTTTTGTTTCTTTTGCTGTGAATGTTACATAAATTCATCTGTGCGTCCAGGCTTGGAGCAGGTCTAGTCAGCATCTGCTTTCAAGTGCTGTGCACCTATTGCTGTAGACATGGCTATGATGGCAACAAGATCCCCATTACAACTTTCCACCTAACACAGCAGTGGGAATATTTAGTAGAATGGCTCCATTTTTGAGATGTTTCTGAGCAGTTTAATGTCATCTGGTGCAGGCTGCTACAACTTATCCTCCCCAACTTCCTGTAAGGGCCTAGTTCCTCTCTGGAACTCATACAGCAGTGTGGAGAACTGATTTACTGAGTTGGTCACTGTAATGACTAATGACTACCAAAGCATCAGGGGCTTTGTGTGCTGAAACATTCATGGCAAGTATGTTCTGCCTGCACAGAAGCTTGTTCATGTTCCATTTGGAGTATGGAACTGAAGCATTTTTGGTCTGTGTTTCCACCTTACTCTCAGAGATGGTACTGCCAAAAGCAGAAGGACCTGTATTTTTTGAAAGGTGACACCTTTTGTACTTGAGTTTTCAGGAATTGCTGCAAAAATTCCAGCTCTGTTCCCAGACCAACCTGCCGCATGTACAGGGTGTCAGTGTGGGAACGGTGCCTGCTGGATTTGGCCTCCTTGAAAATCTGTGCCAAAACACTTGCTGTGGGACTGACCTCATTTTGAGTCTGGTGGATCCAAACTCCAGTGGTGGAGTTGCTTACCCATATACACCAGGAGCTCTGTCAATGCAGTTTGCTCCCCGAGGGTTTTCCATGTCCTGTTCCTGTGGCAGACAGGGTAGATCAGCCACAGGTTCTGTCTGGAGAAACAGGTGTAGGTCTCTTCCCGGAGGGAGGCTGGTTCCCTACATCTGTGGAGGGCTCTGTCATGTGGTGGGGATGAGAGATGGGCAAGTGGGCAGAAGGAAGAATGAGATAACCCTGGGGCAGGTCACCAGATGGCACAGACCTCACCTTCATGTGAGCTTTTTTTGTGTGCTTAGGAAACAAATAAGGAAAAGGTCCTTCCTTGTATATTTATTAATTGTTTGTAGGTGATAAGAAGAAATTTTAGGGAGGGGACTGCTTTCCTGTACCCATCCCCCTCATACCAAAGCCCTTGCTATGACATTAGTAATTACTATTTACCATTAGAGAGTGCCTTTCTTTTTTGGTGATGTTATTTAGCACAGTCTTCAATTAAAAGAAAGCCAGGGAAAATAGGGGGTGGTTGCCTAGTAACCAATTGCCTTGGGATCTGGAAAGATAAAGCAGAATTAAGGGTTAATTTTTGCAGGTGAATGTAGAAATGTCCAGGGATGTGGGTGGTGGAGGTTTTAAGCCAAAAAGATCTAGGACATTTTGCAGAGAAGTATAGTTCCCACTGGGTTCTTTCTCCAAATAACAACACAAGATGAACAGTGTTTGTGTAGTTAGAATCTATGCTGATGGAAATTCAGAGAACGCAAAAAAGATCACTGTTTGAGGGTGCTTCCTTGTGTGTGATATTTACATAATTTGCCACAGTGTTGTAAGCTTTTCTATCTCTGCATCTCATTCAGAGTTCAAAGCTTGCCTTAAATAAGCAGCTGCACATGGCCACATAGCCTACAAAAAATAGTGTCTGCTTTTGTACACATGTTCCCTGGGGTAGCCTGCTTTCTCTAAGGTACCAGCGGGTGTCAAAAGTTCAGCATTAAATCCTTTAAAGTTTATTTTGAGAGAGCCAAGACCTGCAAAGAGCTCCACATTTCTAAAAATCAAGCACTACCATGCTCAAAACTTCCTAGATTGCCTCACTGGGTGCATATTTTTCTTTATTGCATTTTAGGTAGTTTTAGAATAGGATAAACAGAGAAGAAAGATGGCTTGTGTGACAGTGCATGCTACTCCTGCAAATATCCTTGACATCTTGAACCAAAGAGCATGAATCCAGAGAGTAGCCTTTTGAGATACCTGTGTCCCCACTGCCAGCAGAGAGAACTGCGGTGAAGGACCCGAGAAGGAGGCAAATCAGACATGAAGGTACCCAAGTGTGCTTCAGCCTGGGCTCTCCTTTGTAGTGTCATCGAGAAGTATGGAACTTCTCTGCAGATCTGCACACTAATTCTCTGTGAAGGCAGTCACGAGGCATCCTATGAAATTCTTCTTTACACGTTAACTGGTACACGTAGTTTATGTGCAATATGCACTAGTTATTTTCTGTCTGGATATTAGAGTCCTCTTTTTCTTACTGATGAAAGCAGAGGGGGAAATTAATCCTTTCCACATGCTGTTGTTATTTCTTTGCACTTGCTTGTATTATGACAGCATTTCAGAAGCCCTCCTTGTGGGCCAGCACCTCGCTGCTCTTGGTGCTTTATGAATATGGACTGCAAAGACTGTAAAAGATTACATGCTGACTGTGTCAGAAAGCAGCAGGCAAATACAACATACAGATATGGGAGAAAAATAAGACAGTAGCTCTCTCTTAAAGTAAACTAGAATCCAAACAGATCTGTCAATTTTTTTGTAGACATCATGCTGTAGGGAAGTCTTTCTAGATTTCTTCTAAGATTTTTCAAGATGACAGTAAGGGGTGGCCTCACAGGTGTTTTCAACAAGCTCTGCCCAGAACTGGGAGTCTCTTGGGAGAAAATCTGATTGTCTTCAGAGATTTTTCTGACTGGGTAGCAGAGGCAGGTGTCCCTGGCAGAGTTAGGATCAATAGCTCAGTAACAAATAAGAAATGATGGGTAAAGATAGGCTCTACTCAGAGGGACCTTGAGAGTCTTCAGACATTTCTGAGTCTGCTGTTGCAAATACAAATCCATTATCATCAAAGCAGGGAAAGAGAAAATAGTCTCCATGGCAGCATTTTGAATGGAAGGAAAGCAGGACCAGGAGAATCTGTGAAGTGTTATGATCCACAGCTGATGGACCCTACCTGTCCAAATAGCCACAAGCTTGGACAAATTTCTGTTTGGAAATGAAAAATGTTATAAGCGTAAGAGGGAAATACTGCCAAGACTTAAATATGTATTTAATCTGTGCAAGATTGACCAGGTCCTCGGCAGAGCACTGTTTGAACTGTTACATTTTAACATGGTGGCTAGATTGTTGTGCATCAAATTTTACATCCTTCGGGCCAGGTATGGGTACATAAGGACATCCTAATGCTACCAGCTTTGAGTTAGGTGCACCCTGGAGAAGATGAATGTATGTGTTTGGGATTTTTTCAGTGTTTTATACTAAAAGCCTTTGGAGTATAATTTAAAATGCTGTATACCTTCACTCCTTCTGTTCCCACTCAGAAAAGGACATGTGCTGGGCTTCTGTGTGGGATCCCACTTACACCACAACAGCCCCTCCGTACAGAAGTGTTTTCGTGTGGGACAACTGTATTTTGTGTTGGGATTTGCCAATGGCAAAGCATTTCCCTGTGTCCCCATTTCCAGTAATTGAGCCTTGTAAGTAATCAGCTTGTTCCTGAGCAAGGCAGCAACTTTGCTGGTGATCGTACAAGTTCCAAGCACAAGATGTGCTCAACACTGTTTATGTGGGACCTACAGGCAAGAAATTGTTTTAATTAAATTACTTTGACCTAGAATGAGGTTTAATTAAATACCATATTAAACAGACTTAAACAAAAAGGCATTTAGTAAACCACTATGCAAATTTAAAGGTAATTAAAATTTGAAATC
The DNA here is from genome assembly GCA_035221455.1 of Xenops minutus. Lineage (NCBI taxonomy): Eukaryota > Metazoa > Chordata > Aves > Passeriformes > Furnariidae > Xenops > Xenops minutus. The sequence goes on along the minus strand of JAWWEE010000074.1, from coordinate 137,338,636 downwards.
TGTCGACTTTATATTATCTCTGTAATTGATGCTAAATGTGAACAGATCAAATAAACTTTTTGATTGTGTTTCTTTTTTTTTTTATTTTGTGAATGCTAAGATTGCTAATGATTCCTTTGAATTATTTCTCTATCTATCTGATCTGTTGGATTCATCATTAGAGTGGATGTCTTTGGGGTTGGTAGTTACTGGTTGGTTTGGATGCACCAAAGAAATCTTGCATAATACAGAGGTGACAGGGCACTCATTAGAGAAAGTAAGCTAAAATATTAACTGAAGGTGATAATGAAGACAGGACTTCTAACCAGAAATGTTGACTATTGGCTTTTGTATTTAGGGTCAAATGTAAAAAGTACATGAAAAAAGTACATGTAAAAAGTACATAAAATAGAAAAATGTCCTTCAAGAGTTTCTATAATTGGAACTGAACCAACTTCAGCAGAGCAGGACCATATTCAGTCCACCAAGACAGCAGACTAACTTAGTCTTTGAGATTAAGATCAAGAAAGCATTGAGCAATATTCATAATTTTCTAGCCAAGAATGAACCTGTGATAAATAATCAGTACACATACATTGAGAGCCTTTAATAAATGCCTGCAGTTTAGGCAATATGGCCCCTAATGTTGAGAAAACTGGTTCTGCTGTCTGAACCAATAGATAAAATGGGTAGTGAAGGGAGTGCCTCTTCAGCCAAACCTCACAGGGAGTCAAAAATGAGCATGACATGTGGGACCAGTCTGTGTCTGCCTCTGCAAAACCTGACGCGTAACAAAGCCAACATATTTCTGTGCTGGTGACATCTGTTACTACCACTCCTGCTCTGCAGCAGCTGATGTGACCCAGCTGTGGATCAGCTTTTATGAAGGAGCTGAGGATTATGTGCTCAATATCTTTTCAATACATCCTGCTGCAAACTCCACTGATTTCCAAGGCAACCTCTGGAGAGCAATCCAAATGTTCAGAAAGCTGCCAGCTCTCCCTCTTGTTGTCTTCCGCATTGTCCTCCTCTCCTGTTCCCCTGCCTGGCCCCCCTTACCTTGGGAATTCATCCATCCCCAACCACCAAAAAAATGATTGTGTTTTTTGCTTTCAGAGTTGTAGTCTGTGTCTCAGAAAATCATAAAATACCCGCAGCTAGTGGAACAGGAGGGATTTAAGATGACCTGCAGAAATCTGGAGGGAACAGAATATAACCATAGATAAAAATTACAATTAAACTTCTATTTTCTGAAAAAGAAAAACCACATGAAAACAATGGGCTCTCCCATTTACCCTCCAGATTACAAAGTAACAGAAATCAGTTCTTATTGTATTGAGTCCTTAAAAAAGATCTGCCTTTCTCAGCATATTTATAAATTGGTCTGACTTTGAAATTGTGGCATGTGGATGGTTTCAGAGGTGAAAAGAGGAGCATTATTTGCATAATAAAATCACAAAAGGAGTGAGTATGCAAAATGTAATTTATTTAAAATTCCCCCATCCAACATGCTGGGCACAGGTGCAGAAGATTAATAATAAAAATAGTCACCTACAGCATATAAATTAATGGCAATGTCTAGAACTAAGAGCTTCCTTTTCTGCACTCAGAAAACCAGGGTGGCTCAACAAGCAGATCTGAGTGCAGCAGTGCCTCTGTCAAATGAGGGACATTGTAAGTATCTTAAAGGTTCTGCTCTTGTGTTCCAGAGATATAAGTTTGTCACTTCCTTTCCTCAGTGAATGTCTGTGCAGTTGGTTGATCCAAAGTGGAGGACAGGAGGGTATTTGGTAGTTCCAGGACCTTGTTAAAAATAACTTTTATTTTCTGTTACAAGCATCAGTGACTGTAATGTTTGCAACAATGCCACTTCATTTCTGACAAAATCTTGCTGAAGTGATTGGGCTTTATTACAGTTTTGGTGTTAAATGGTTAGTGATATGGTAGTGATACACTTAAAAGCCCGGGGTGAGACACCCTAAATTCTTCCTGTGTGCCCTGTGTTTCCTAGTAGATGTTTTCTGAAGCTCTGACATGACAAGGACTATTTGGTCAAGGCACAGGGAAGGACATTTGAGCTTGGACCTGATGAAGAGCAATTTTGGTCTCTTCTAACTGTAGACCTAATGATGTGACCTACATCTTGCCTAGTTTAAATGTCTGCCTCCAGATGGGATGAAATGAGCTGCACACCAGAAATATCTGTTGCTCTCCATTGTGAAAGAAAGGAAGGGAGCCATTGACCTCTTGGCTCTTCTGCTCTGTAGAGAGCTGCTGTTGGCTAGATGAAATCCTTCCTGCGGGATTGAATAGTGGCCTGAAAATATTCAATAAATAACTATGCTTATATTGTTAAAAAAAGGAGATGTCCTAGGAGGCTAAACCATCTGAATATCAAAGTTTATGGGTAGAATTGTTAGATTTTAAATGGTTTTTATAGTTTGGATATATGATTTGCAAATAATACTGGTTTAATTTCAGCTGATTTTTTTTCAAATCAAGTCTTTGCCAAAAATCACATCTGAAAACTTGAAATAGACAGGGATTGTCTGTTAATTACCATTTTGCTTACTTCACTGATGTGTGATCCATTGATATGAACTTGTCTGCTCACTGATAATGTTGTGTCCCTAAGTCCCTAATGCATCCATACTGTGGGATCCAGTACTGCTCTCCAGCACCTGGGTCTAGCTACTTCTCAGCTCCAAAGTGATGTTGCCTCTTTCAGTAGACCCAAACACTCAGTTTGCATACAGAGAAAGCCCAAGTAGCAGAGCTTCACAGGATAATCCAGTGGGCTCTTCAGGTTGGCCATCAGAGGGAATAATCATTGAATCATAGAATTGTTCAGGTTAGAAAATACCTTTAAGACTGTCAAGTCCAACCATTAACCCAGCACTGCCAAGTTCACCACTAAACCATGTCCCTAAGTGCCACATCTACACATCTTTTAAATACATCCAAGGTTGGTGACTCTGATGTTCCAATGTTTGACAGCCCTTTTCCTAATATCCAGTCTAAATCTCCCCTGGTGCAACTTGAGACTGTTTTCCTCTTGTCTTGACAGTTGTTACTTGGAAGAAGAGGCTGACCCTCACCTGGCTACAGCCTCCTTTCAGGTAGTTGTAAGGAGCAATAAGGTCTCCCCTGAGCCTGCTTTTCTCCATCCTAAACACCCCCAGCTCCCTCGTCTGCTCCTCATAAGACTTTTGCTCCAGACTCTTCACCAGCTTCATTGTTCTCCTCTGGACTCACTCCAGCCCTTCAATGTCTTTCTTGTAGTGAGGGGCCCAAACCTGAACACAGGGTAATAGTGGGTCAGGTGCATTTTATAGCATATTTCTGCTCTGTATTTTAAACTGATCCCTGGCGATACAGTTCATCTCAGCCATATAGCAGCACAAAGGATAATACTAATTTAATACTTGGCTTTGCTCCCAAAGTCCATCGTTCAAAGGTTTATGGAAGGAATCAGCAAAAGTTTTGTTATGATAGATAACATGATAGATTTTCTTCCTGCTTTGCTTTTTTTACCCTGTCTATTTCTTGTTCCTATTCTGAACTTGCCCATATTTCCTCTTCATCCTCTACCTCCAGTTCTCCCCACAGTGCACAAGTGTCACATAGGTGTCAGCTGTCCTTTCCTTGTTCTGTAGGGTTAGCTGCTACACAGGTGTTTGCAGCACCAGTCCAGGGGCTCCCAGCTTCAATGACTGACAAATCAGTAGTAAATAGCAGCTGAAGAGAGTCTGCAGCCTGAAAGGAATCAGGTGGCTGAGAACTGGGAAAAAACTGGGCATGGAGTTGCTCCACACAGGAACCTACTGAGAAGCAGCAGCCAGAGAAGTGGCAGTTGCCATGTGCCTGGCTGCTTTTAAAGGGTACTAATCAATAGGAGCTATGGCTCATGCTAAAAAAAGCCCTGACGTTGGGCAATTGTAAGTGCTCTCTTCATTCAAACTATGAGTCTCTTGCTGGGGAAGAAGCAAGCCAGAATACAAGGCATATGTCTAAGTTGGAAGATCTCTTCTAGGCAAATTTTGCAGGTCAGAAGGGCATGTCCACAATGAGAAAGACAGAGACAGGATAAGATATTGAGGGTACAAGACTGGAGCTGTCAGAGGTATATGAAGGTGATGGCCCCGACAACATTTTGGGTACAGTAGGGAATCTCTGGGCAATAGGAGTAGAAGAGGAGCTGGTGTCAGGCAGAAAATGCATGATGAGATCAGAGACTGAAGGATAAATTTCAAAGTATTGGCATCATATGGATTAATAGATCAGCAGGATCTACTAATCGAGATGCACATCTATAGATCTGCATTGATACAGCTGAGACCAAAGGCTGTCACTGAGAGAGCTGCACAGCTGAACAGGAATTTAAGAAGGGAGGCAGCATTAGGAAGGACTGACAGGTCCTGGGAGAGATCATTCAGGTTAGTTCCTCTGCCTTTACAACACCTAGAAAAAAAATCTTGAAGAGTGAGTCAGGAACAAAAACAATTACCCTCATTTGCCATAAATCTCCTTTTGGCCTTTCTCTTCCCCAAGCCAGTTGCATAATGGAAGGTCTGCTCCTGAGAGCATTCCCTTTACCAGCTTTTTAGAAGGTGCAGAACAGTTCTGTTCACTGTGAAGTATGGAACGTGGCTGATGCCATTTATAGAGGAAAATCATTGAGGGTAGATTGAGCTTTAGTAATGCTGGAAATACATAGTGTGCAATGCTGTCCACATCTGGAGGATGCCTTTTTATTTATTCTTGATCTGGAAAAAGTATGAATGATAGTAAATACTGTCTGCTTCTGAAGAGATTTATAGCATGAGCTTGATGTGGGCTTGTCAAGAAGGTATGAGAGGAGAATATATAATGAAACACGGCTGTTTATAATTGAAGAACATTTTCCCCAGGGGATCATATCACAATTTTTTTTTAATGAAAATTCAGTCAACTATATATTTAGTTAGCCCAAGGAAACGTTTTCAGTTATCAATTAAAGGGAGTATGTGTGTTCAGTTGCTTGAAGATGCCATATCTTAAAATGAATCAGGATGCTGGATAATTATCACTTTACTCTTTATTAAATTGCTTCTTTTCCTCCAGCAGTGGCTGTAGCAGCTGTTCAGCCACATTCATTATACTTGTAGAAGAAAAAAATTTATTTTAACCACAAACACAAAGGCTAAGGTTACTTTTTTAAAATTAGTTTTTCAGCTGATAGTTGACCACTGGAATCAGGACTTTAATCCTGTTACTTTTAAGTGTGATTTCACATAAAGGCAAATTTCTAAATATGTGTTAAGTTTGGGATGGACATAATTATAAAGTTCCTTTCAGTGCTGTTGTAAAGATCTGCATTTTTGAGAGTTTACATTAAAAATGCAAAATGGCTTGCTGGCTGTTTAAAGCAAGTGAATTAGAAAAAAGCATTTGTAAATCAAAAATGCTTTTTCCTGAATATTAATAAGGCAAGGCTCAAGAAAAAATTTCACTTATTGAGCATTCACTCAGAATTTAAGCCAAAGCACAGCTATGATGTAGATGAAAAGATGTTTAAATGCACTGGTCAGAGTGGGATTCCGTGGATATTTACAATTGCAGAATGTTTCAAAACTCCATGATCATGGAATAATGCACAGAAATAATGCTGCAGAAGAGTGAGGAGCTACATACACACACATACACACACACATATGCACAAAATGTATTTAACTGTTATATTTACCAGTATCTCCGTGCAGTAAGGGCTGAGACAAATTTGTATGCATAGCTTTTGCAGGGGCTGGGGCTGGACTGTAGTGCTGGTCATCATATTCCACATTCACATGCTGACTCATGGCCATCTTTTCTCTCAGGTCTCGTCCTAAGCCTCCTATGGGTCTCATAAGGTTTGTAAATTTTATTTCTGAAGTTTTTCTGAGGGCATTGCTAAACAGTTTTAGATCTATAGATTGAGGACGAGATGTTGAATTGTATGCCTACATGCCCTAGGTGATCAAGTTGAAGGATCATAAAGAATAAGGATTTGAGGACACTGTGCAACCATAAGTGCACAATAGGGTACCTTATGAATTGAGTTAGCATTAAATTTACTTCTGCTTTATTCCCAAAGTATTACAATTTTTTACTTAGAAAATTAGAGGCTTTTAAGTAAAGCACAGCTACAAATCTTAAATTAATTGGCATTGTTGGAAAAGCCAATTACAGAAGAGAATAGCTGAGGTGAGAAGGCACCTCTTGAGATTGTCTAGTCCAAGCCCCCTGCACAAAACAGGGTTCTCTAGAGCAGGGTGCTCAGGACTGTGCCCAGTCAGGTTTTGAATATCTCCAAGCATACAGACTCCACAACCTCTTCAGGCAACCTGTTCCAGTGTTCAATCACCAACACAGTAAAAAAGTATCTTCATATGTTTAAATAGAATTTCTCTTATATCGTATTTGTGTCCATTGCCTCTTGACCTATCACTGGACCCTGCCTAAAAGAGCCTGGCTCTATCTTCTTTCCTTCTTCCATGACATGTTTGCACACAGGCACAAGTTTCCCCCAAGCCTCCTCCTCACCAGAGCTGAACAGGCACAGCTCTCAGCCTCTTCTTCTGTGACAGAATATCCAGTCCCTTAATCATCCTCATAGCCTTTGGCTGGACTTGCTCCAGTAAGTCCATGTCTCTCAGGTACCAAGGAGCCCAGCACTGGACACAGCACCCGTGATCTTGATGTCCCACCAGTGCTGAGCAAAAGGAAGGATGACCTCCCTTGCCCTGCTGTCAATGCTGCTCAGTGCAGCCCAGGAACCTGCTGGCCACCTTTGCTGCAAGGGTCCATTGTTGACTCATGGTCAGCCTTGTGTCCACCAGAACCCCCAGAGCCTTTTCTGCAAAGCTGCATTGCTGACATTTGGCTGAGTTGTGCCCTGTTGCTTGGGGTTATTTCTCCCTGGAGACAGGACTTCGTGCTTTCCTTTGCTGAAATTCACAGAATCACAAGATCAGCTAGGTTGGAAAAGATTTCTGAGATCATTGAGTCCAACCTATGACTGAACACCACCTTGTCAACTAGACCATGGCACTGAGTGCCACAGCCAGTCTTTTCTTAAAAACCTTCAGGGACAGTGACTCCACCACCTCCCTGGGCAGCCCATTTTAATGCCCTATCACTCTTTCTGTGTACAGCTTCTTCCTAATGTCCAACATAAACCTCCTCTGGTGCAGCTCAAAACTGTGCCCTCTTGTGCTATTGCTGGTTGCCTGGGACAAGAGACCGACCCCCACATGGCTACAACCTCCTTTCAGGTAGAGAGTGATGAGGTCTCCCCTGAACCTCCTTCTCTCCAGGCTGAACACTCCCAGCTCCCTCAGTCACTCCCCACAAGATTGTGCCCCAGACCCTTCACCAGCCTCTTTGCCCTTCTCTGGACCTGCTCCAGCACCTCAACATCCTTCCTAAATTGAGAGGCCCAGAACTGGACACAGTACTGCAGGTGTGGCCTCACCAGTGCTGAGTACAGAGGAAAAATCACTTTCCTGGTCCTGCTGGCCTCACTATTCCTGATACAGGCCAGGATGCCATTGGCCTTCTTGGCCACCTGGGAACATGCTGGCTTGTGTTCAGCTTCCTGCCAGTCAGAACCCCAGGTCCCTTTCTCCCTGGCCAGTCTCCAGCCACTCTGTCCCCAGCCTGTAGAGCTCCATGGGCTTGTTGTGGCCAAAGTGCAGGACCCGGCACTTGGCCTTGTTGAGCCTCAGACCTTTGGATTCAGCCCATCTATCCAGCCTGTCCAGGTTCCCCTGCAGAGCCCTCCTACCCTCCAGCAGATTGACACTCCCCCTCGACTTGGTGCCATCTGCAAATTTGCTAATGATAGACTTGATCCAGATCATCAGTAAAGACATTAAGCAGGACGGAGCCCTACACTGATCCCTGGGAGACACCGCTGGTGACTGGCTGCCAAATCGATGGAGCACCATTCACCACCCCTCTCTACCAGTTCTTAACCCAGCAGAGAGTGCCCCTGTCCATGCCGTGGGCTGCCAGCTTCTTCAGGAGCTCATGGGAATGACATTAAAACAAGGGGTCATGAGTCTCACTGGAGCTCAAGTTTGTTTCCTAAGGAGGGGTGGACAGGGTACGTTGAATGTTAGGTAATTGGAACAGATCTGCTTGTTTCCCATTTCCTATGGTACAATTGAACCTTGTCATTCTCTAGACTGGCAGACCAGGAACTCGTTTGCTGAACTGGCAGCATTTGGCTCCCGCAGTCAGATGGGAGTTTCTGATTAAGAAGCCTAAGGCTAGAAGTGCTGCAAGTCTGTGGGTGCCATTCCATGAGATGGAATGTGGGAGTGATCCATCCTTGTTAATGCTGGGTCATTTTTAGATGCAAAAATAGTGTGGTTGGGTACCTAATTTCTGCCTCCTCTTTCTGTAAGCTTTTTCGTTCAAAAAGCTTAAAGAACACTTTTTGGCTGATACATGTTCATACCCAGGTAAGACCAAATGTACTGCAGCTTTCCCAAAAACTGCAATCTCGATGATCCAGCTTTCCTGGCATTCACAGCCAGTGTTTGAAGGCAGTCTGACATGTTCAGTCCAAGTGAAGGTGTTGTGCATACAATGAAAGACCTCTCATTGTTTTTAACCTTAGCTGCAAAGTAGTATCAAACAAGTGCAGACAGGTTTTCTTTTGTGTGTTTTCAGATTAACTGAAGTTTGAAAGCAGATTAACTGAATTGCGCTGTAGAGGAGAAGACTAAAAAAAACAAAAGAGAGAGAACAGGACTCTAAAGGGTTATGAATAAAGATCTGCACAATGTTTAAGATCATTATTGTCAAAGATATTAAGATACATAGACATTGCATGCTATTAAATATTTAAATATTGGTGTTAATAATAGTAGGGCGAGATGTTTTTCTGAGAATATCTGCTATCCAGGAAAACTGTTTGGCAGGGGTAAAAGAGGTCCTTTTTTCAGACTTGTCCAAATGCATTCAGTAGTTTGCCTTCTGTAAGTGTGATGAAGGAATGCTTGCTACTTAAGGAAGCTCCCATGATGAAATAGCTTAAAATCACTCACAATCCCGGTATGCCTTCATCTTTGTTCAAAGTTAGTCTAGGACATTGGCATGATACATCAAGAGTTTATTTTTGCCTGTCCTGGGTAATTTCAGTTAAAATCAGATTTCCAACTTATGTCATCCTCTGTTTATAAACTCCCCCCAAAATTACACACCAAGTCCATCACAGTGTTGACAAGCTGCCCGTGTTTTCTGTTGGGTCTCCTTGAAACAAAATCCATGATAAATCTTTATGTATCAATTCTATTGTAAATGAAAGAATGCATGCACTGCTGACTGTCCTTTGACCAGTGTTGCTGTGTATTGTTTTGAAATGTAACACAAAGCCCAAATAATCAAGATTTCTTGGCATAATAATGTGTATTCAAAAAAATGTTGGCTGGTGTCAGGACTTGTTTTTAAGTGTTTGGAAGGGGCTCATGGAAGGAGACGGGGAGCATACGGGGGATGGCTGTCTTCCCCAGACAGTTGACTGACGCTGTGAAAAACCCAGTTCATGCACAGGAGGCACGACTTCACACCTCTGCTTTTCACATGTTGCTGTCAGCAAGTCTTTCAGAAAGAATCAGCACAGAAATAGTCAGGTTTGGTGCTCGCCACCGATCCCACCCTAACACCATCTGGTGAAAACAAGAAATCCTGGGAGTGGTTCTGCAAGTGGGTTTGGCAAATGGGTTATAACCCCACCTGCAGTACCTGTAAAATGCTGCCTGGTGTCATTTTGCCAAAAGATAATAAGGAAAGGGAAAATATCTTAATATTACAAAAAAGTATATTCTTGTGCAAATGTGCAGCCTCACATTTAGATCAAGCTCATCTTATCCTGTGAGATTTTGATTAAATGAGTTATACAATCCCTAGGCAAAAGCAAATGAGTATTTAAGTTTTGAAATTGTATATCATTTAGCATACATTTTGCTTAACTTCTTTTCTGTCCTCTGGAAAAACAAGGAATAATTTAGATTCCATTAGGAAGAAATCCTTTACTGTGAGAGTGGTGAGGCACTGGAACAGGTTGCCCAGAGAAGTTGTGGATGCCCCATCCTTGGCGATGTTCAAGGCTGGGCTGGATGGGGCCCTGAGCAGCCTGGTCTAGTGGAAGGTTCCCTGCCCGTGGCAGAAGGTTCGGAGTTAGATGATCTTTAAGGTGCCTCCAACCCAAACCAACCTATGACTCTATGATTCTTTGATTCTCCTAGATTGAGATCAATATGATTCAGACATCACAGGCCCTTTTTGGCGAGACCTGGCACAGGCTGTGGAGAACTGAAGGGGTCTGAACTTCTGTGTTGAATTCTTTTTGGTCTTTTCTGCCACCAAAATTGCAGTCTGTAGAATAGGTGTTTGAATGCATTGGTGTTTTTGTGTAAAATAATGTAAAGCAGCTGGTGCATTGCAGGGAACAGAGAGCCTTTGTAACACAATAAAATAGGTTTTAGCAAAAATGTTTTCATAATTAGATTTTTCATGTTTTCTAAAATTTCCTAATTCAGTTTGTTTAACAGAGCAAGCACTGGGGGATATATAGTGAAATCCTTCTGCTTTTTCTCCGAAATGAGAAGTTAATCTTTGGACAGGAGTTCTGGTTTTACTTTTCTGCTTTCAGATTCACTTCTAGAAATTTAATCCAAGCTTAGCTGTAAATGAACATATGACTCATTCTCTAGCAGTTTGAGAGGGGAGTCTTTACATGTCTCACTTCTTATTGTTTTATTTCCTTTTTAATATTTTAAAATTTGCTTTAATATTAAAATAGTCTGTAAGAGAAACATGGTAGTTTTCCAGAACCGACCGGTCATTAGTATTGACCCTACAAGGCACTTTTGTGAATAGAAGGATCTGCTGATCTTTCAGAAGTATTGACATTTTTAGTAAATTTTACATTGCATAGTCCTGGGAATGGTTCTTTCTATTCTCGTATAGCAAATCTTTTGTACAAATTGTCAGTTTAGGAGAGGAAATTTTAAAAAGTTCAAGAAAAGCAGTAGGCTGGAAAACGATAGAAAAAGCACGAGGGCAAATAGAATCATAGGAGGGGTTTAATTTCTTTTAGTTCTAAATACCTGGTATTGCTGTGTTACTTCTCTGAAGCAGTCACAGTGGAAGGAAAATTAAGCCAAGTGCTTTTGAAAGTAACCCCACTACTCTCCACGTATTTTAAGCTCTTTAATCAGAACAGCAGTTTAAATATTGCTAAGTTTACTGACTTAATCATAAAATGTTGCAATACAGTAGCAAATGCAATCAAGAAGGAGGAACTACATCTGATTCCATGAAAGAGCATGGGATATCAGATGCATTACTTCCTCTAAGAGAAATCTTCTACCTGAAAATATTGCTACATGTACTGGGTTAAAGCAGGTGAATTTAAAAATAAATTGTGATTGTTGCAGTCCCTGCAAAAAAGTTTATAAAATATCCATGCTGTACTGGAGTTTTTATAGAATAGCAATATTCTGTCTTTTCTCTTATGAAAAAAATATTTTCCAGATTTTTTTTGACATGTCATGCCTTGCTTAAAAGTCTGTCTGCACGACTTGCTCTTGAAGGTAGCATTTCGACCCTCAAAATCTTAAGACTGTGAGCAATCATAGGGTTTATCATGACTGTGACAATATTTGTTATTTCTCTATGAACTACTGCTTCTGAAGTCATGTGAAATTATGAGTTTTCAGTTTTCATTAAGCAATAAAAAAGAAGTTGTTGGTCCTTCATGGTCTGTAGAGAACAGCTTGGAAATATGACTCTAACAACTGAAAAATCAGAAAGCAGGTCAGTCTCTCAGATTGATTTTTCACCCAGCCTTATGGTTTTGTGAAGGGGATTCTGACTCTCATCTGCTAAGACTGACAATATTGTCAATACTCTGTGATCTCAGGCAGTGTGTTTTATGGCTTTTATCATCAAGATCAGAGTCTTAAATTTTATACAAAAATAAAACTATTGATAGGCAAAGTGACAGTAGAAATATGGAAAAAAGTGAATACTTTGAAAAGTAATTGTGTGTGTGTGCAAGAGCTTTTATTTTTAAATGTGCCTGCAAAGTTCCTTTTCTGCAGGGTTATTTATTGGTATGTAATTTTAGGTGTACATATAAGAGTGAATATATATGTGTGTGTGTGTGTGTGTACACACTTGTAAGTGGTCTTGCAGAAGAAGAGACAAACCTGCACTGTCTTGGACAAGGCTGCATGGAGTTTATCTCAAGACTTTGGTAGCTCAGACACTTCTAAGACTCTTGTCCTTTTGATACTCACTGCTCAGTTTCACATGATACATCCAAACTTGTCTCCTCCAGCCAGGAGAGAAAAATACAGGGCAAAGTTTTGCTGTAATTATAGATGCAATAAACCACTTTTATATTTCTTCAGGAGCAGTTAACTGAGAACACTCAAAAGCTTAGATCCAGCAATCTACTATTTTAAGATTGCCCAGAACAAGTTAATTTTAGGTTTAGTGCTTTGTAATTTAACCAGGGAACTGCACCTAAAATTTTTAGATTGAGTTTTGCAGACCTTAAGAAGATTTGCTTCTTTGAGTTTATTCATATTTATAGTTGAAGTGTGTTTAAAAATTTTATGTTATGTGCACAAAACTCCTGCTACAATCTCAGGTTAACTAATGGTAGTTGATGGGGGATTTGTTTTTTCTCTGGGCTGTTTTAGAGACTCTGTACTGTGATCTTACCCTGATCTTAATGAGATCCAGCCGGGAGCTAAAAGACCAATACTCCCTCCGTGAAGACACACACTCGCTCCAGAAATGTGGATGTGGTTGTTTCATTGTTCAAAGCAGGGATTTGGAAAGTGGCTGCAGGCTCTGGGATCCCGAGAGGCTGTTGCGAGGGGCTGGTGACTGACTGTGTTCAGCAGGCTTCGTACAGGACCCATGCCTCCAGAGGATGGGTGTTTCTGAGTTTCCAGAAACCTGATTTCCAGCTAAATCTGGAGGAAAACATCGATCCATGGCTCAAGACTAATCTGATCGTCCCCACTAGTAAAAGCCCTGCCTTCAGCCCTGTTTTGAAAGGACTTGGTCTCTGTACAGGTCCTCCTGTTCCTGCAGGAGAGGTGCCACCTGGGGAAGCAAACAACTCTGAGAAATCCACAGCTGTCTCACCCCTTCCAACAGAAGTGTAAGTTATCTAAAAACTAGTCGCCAAATTGCATTTATTTGCACATCTGAAGAGAGCAGAGGAAGGGACAGGGGAGCATTAACTGTCCTGGCTTTTGTTGTAAATGGCACAGAAATGTGATTCACGCCTGAGCAGCACATTCATGAGGCTGCTCTCAGTTTGATGTGGAAATCCAGCTAGTTTGTACCACGGGCTGTCCTGCAGCCATCAGCCGGCTGTTAAATTTAACTCTCCTGCTTGCAAAACTGTTTATCCGAAAGTGGCTTTTCACACAAAAAAAAAAAATCAGGCTGGATGGAGTGCAAGGCATAGACTTGCTTCATCTGCCTGTGGGTGCCCTTCAGACAGGCTACATCCAAGAGAAAACTCTCTGGTTAAGTTTCCAAAGATCCAGGGAGGCAATAAAAAATGGAAGGAGAAAATGAACAGGATGAGGGCCTGAGTGTCTTTGCATCTTATGATATTGAATAGAGAAAAGTTTATACCATTAAAAAAGCCAACCCAAAATCAAAGCTGGGGAAAAAAAAAAGAAACAAAGTCAAAGGAAACATGTTTAAACAGCTAAGGGTGAGTCAGCATATAGGAAGCTAATGCATGACTGGTGAGATTACGCATAAATCTTTCCTCCCCACTTTTTCTTGTCCCCTCTTCCCTGAAATTACACTTTAATGACTGCTTTTTAAAGCTTGTTGCTTTCCTGAAGGCCAAAATTCCCTCTGTCCTGTGGAGAGGTCAGCTTTCTTCCCCTGCAGCCGCTGAGACACAGAACCACATGCCCGTGGGCTGGGGGTAGATTTTAAAGCCCCAAACACATGTTAAAGCTCATTTACTAATTATTAAGTTCAGGAGAGAATAACTTTGATTTCACAATAAGCATTTTCAAAGCCATTTTTTTAACCTCTCACAGAAAGAATATGCAGTACCTTAGGTCATGAGTGTGTGTAAGTGAGAAGATAACACTGCAGGGCCTGGATTTGTAGCATCTGCTGTGGCCTGAATGCCAAGGATAACCACACTTCTAATTGAGAAGCACCATCATTAATTCAGGTATCTCATGTAACTAAGGGTAATTAATAATCATTACTAGTTCAGGTATAAATTAGGTGGGGTGAATGCAGTTATAAGGTCAGACTCTGGTTGGTGTGATTTCTGCACATAACAGAGGAAAGGGGTCTCAAGGAGTTCTCCAGCTCCCTTCCAAAGATCTCCTGTAACGTTAGTTACCAATGCCAAAACCCCTCACAAACCCTTCACATCCCTAATTCAGGCTGTCAGTCCAGCATTTCACAATAGTAAATCTTTTACTGGGGAGGTGGGGAGTTGGTTTTGTTGGGGTTTTTGGTCCTTCAGTGCTGCAATACTTGCTAGGAGGGATGGAAGCACATGCAGTGGCAAGCCTGCTGTGCTAATCCTCACGGGATGCCCAACTGCCTCCTTTCCTGAGTACATGGTGTTCATAAGCGTAGGTTGACTGTGATGCAACTCCAGCCAACACCCTGAGTGTTTCATAGTCTTGACACAACTTGATTCCAGGAATGGCTAGAGCCAAATCCGCTTTAACTTTTCTTCTTCCCCATTTGCGCTTACTCACCTCGATTTTGTGCTCATGAACCACAGCTCAGGAGGGGAAGGTGTGGCTTCCTCCTTTGTTCTTCCAGATAAACTTGAAATAGGAACAGGGCGAAGGCAGTGCTTCTCTTTCTTTAAAGAAATGCATCAATGCAAAGCAGTAGGTACTCAATACTGTTCATCAGTCTGTTCAAGCAAAGCTCCTAGTGACTGACTTCAGGTTTAGAACCTTGTTCCTGGACACTGATGGAGATTTCCAGTGCAGGAATCCTAGTACCACATTATTAAGCCTTTAAATAAGGTGCTTAAATAAGTGGCCTCAGTTCTATCAACAGTCATGTTTCAATACCAACGTTTGAAACAGTGGTAGCTGCTGTAGGTTTAGAGTTGTTTTAAATGAAAAAGCAAAACCCAAGACCCACCACCACCACTCTTTACTGAAACCTTGTTTGTGCCTGCAAGGCACAAAATGCTGGTTCCTACTCACCTCCAGGCAAAGGCTAATAGCGGATGTTGTGTTACTCTGATCTCACAGATGACTATTTTTACAAAACAGGCTACAGTACATTTACTAGTACACGATAGAAGGGCATAAATAATTTAAATAACAGTTGTCAAAATAAATGAGCAAAGTGCATTTTGTCGTAAATTGCACTTGCTTTTTTAATGTGTTTCTCACTTAGTTGCAAAATTCAGAAATTTGCAGTGGATCTCCCAATCCTTAAAGTGAATTAGCAAGCCTCTACTCTCTTAGCCATAAGTTTAATCTTAACTAGAAAGGAATTATTTAGTATTACTTTGGCAAGGGTTCCTCCTTAATACTCTTTTACAGCCACAGTCTTACAGTGTAATGTAAGTTATGTATGTATCCTGGTGACTTGGAGTTTAGAGCTGAAAGCTGATTATGGACAGTAAAGAATTTCAACTAGCATAAGTATATAATTGTTTTAAATAGAGTTTTAACAACAATTCATATCACTGGCTGCCTCATTCCTTCCATTCCTTCCACTGGCATGCAGATGCCAACCAAATTTATAGTTGCTTAAGGAGTGCATAATGGGAAGTTGTTTTGTAGAGGTGTAATACCAACATTATGTTTACACAGAGCATACATCTGCTTAATTTGTCTACTTGCTTGTTTTTAGGTATAACTTAAGTGATGGAACTCTACTGTCACTAGTTGAGTTTTTTAATGTATATATACAACTGAGCTTGTACTCCTTTATAATTAAGGTTGGTTTTTTTTACTTCCTTTCTCCTGAGGCTAAAGGAGGCTGCCACAACTGAGCATCTCTCCAAATCAGAAGTGAAGTCCTTTTTCACTACCCTTCTGTGGGTGCCTGTGATGGTTTTTGGGGTTTTGTTTGTTTTGTTTTGAGCCTGGCTTATTTAAAGAGAAAAACCATGGCAAAAAACCTACAAAAATTGGCAGTAGGTTTCAGGTGCACTAGTAATAACCAAAGTATATTTTTAAAGCATTTAGCTTGCATGGGCTAGTTATGGACATGACAGTATGTTTTTAAATAAGTCATCCCTGGATAAGTATATCACTGTGAGTCCATTTTAGTCTGACCTTGAAATCAAAGCACAAATTTCCTGCGTGTTACTCAGAATAAAGAGAGACAAAACAGAAACACCTAAATACAGACTTACAGAGGTAAGTCTGGCATGCATGGTGACACACCAAGGATAAACTGGAATAGTGAAAAATATTTTTGTTTGGAGCTGCTGTCGGTGTGGGTGTATGCAGTAATCAATGCCAACACAGAGAGACAAAGTAAAAATCTGATATCCAAATAGATAGATGGATAGATGGATAGATAGATGGATAGATGGATAGATGGATAGATAGATGGATAGATAGATAGATAGATAGATAGATAGATAGATAGATAGATAGATAGATAGAGATAGATAGATAGATATAGATAGATAGATAGATAGATAGATAGATAGATAGATGGATAGATGGATAGATAGATGGATAGATAGATAGATGGATAGATAGATGGATAGATAGATAGATAGATAGATAGATAGATAGATAGATAGATAGATAATATATCACAGACTCCCACAATGGTTTGGGTGGGAAGGGACCTCACAGCCCACCCAGTGCCACCCCTGCCATGGCAGGGACACCTCCCACCAGCCCAGGGTGCTCCAAGCCC
>JAWWEE010000074.1:137280064-137321665 GCA_035221455.1 Xenops minutus | reverse complement strand
AGGGAGGGAGGGAGGGAGGGGGAGAGAGAGAGAGAGAGAGAAAGAGAGAGAGAAATGTCAAGTAAGAGGCAGATTTGATTGTCTGTACAAGTACCATGTTCATTCCATAGGCCCAGATGTTGACTTCAGAGGTATTTCTGTCCTGGTTCTGACGCTTTCATCTTGGCCATCAGTGACTCAAATTGTGGCAAATCCATCAGCATTGAAAAGGCTTTTGTTTGGGGGAATAAACCTCAAAACAAAAACCTTTCATTTAAAGGTACAAATAGGATCTTCCCCAATCTAGATATCCTACTTTAAATTGAATTTAATGTTTCTACTGGAGTGAGGCTGGCTGTTTACATAATTTGATTTCACCTTCCCTATAAAGTTTGAAGACAGTTCCAAATATGTAACATGAGGAAAGGGTGTCAGATGACACTAGAAACCAGCTCCTGGATATTTTCTGATGCAGCAGGGTTACCTGACATGCTTGTAGGTCTCCAAGAAGTGCTGGAGAAGTTGCTAATTCCTCATTCATAGTGTATGCTTTTGCGCAAACACAGTTCTGTGTATTAGTTTTGTCCGTTTCTTACATTAAGCAAGTACTATGGCATTGGGAAGCAAGATTATAAAGTCCAAAAAACTAAGAGGTTTGTGAGCTACGGTCCATTTAGGATGGATGTGCTCCTCGGTGAAGGGAGCTCCATCAGCACCAGTCAGAATAGACTGAGGTGATTTGTTGTGCAGTCACAGCAGGACATTTATTTGCTGGCAGATAGCTGGTGTCAGACCTTCACAGGTTTTTATTTAGAGAAAGGAGAGGTCCAACAATCAAGGCAGCTGTATGGAACTAACAAGAAACCTGGTCAACAGGGCACAGCTTCCATTCCTGTCTTCCAAATCCTTTGTCTGGTCCTTAAAATCTAAAATAAAATTTTAACACAATTTGTAGCCAGCACTAAAGTTAACAGTGATTTATTATAATTTGGTATTTAAGCAAGGAGTCTTGGCTGTTCGCAGCAAAGTCAGTAATTCTGCTGCCGTGCAAAGTAATGAGCACCAGCCAAGGTACTATCAGAAACCTCCACAGCAATGATCCAGGGAGACTGGCTTTCACCTTTCTAGCAGTTGTCATGGTCTTCAAAAGGCAAAGTTTCCAAACTAATTGTGTCTCTCACAGTAACTCCTATAAAACATTTTTAGAATGTGTTATTACACATCAGTATGTAGAAGCAGCACTGCCTTACTAAAAAAAAAAAAAAAAAATCTGTTCCCTCTGTGTATTCAGATTCATGCATTCAGCCTTGGTTAACTAAAATAGTTTCGTTACTTGTTTTTCCCCTCAGCTCTGCAGATGCAGCACAGCTCACAGTTCATTTTCTCACATTAACTGAGGTTGGACAGGTCAGGCACTTGGACTCGATAATCGCTGTAGGTCCCTTCCAACTGAACTATGCTGTCAGTGAAAACCTTGCTCTTCTGCCTTACTAAATCAAATTTTGAGGTCCCATATACCTGCAAATACCTCCCAGGTTTCCTGGTGTTGCCCCTGTAGCCAGCAGTAAGGATCTCCTGAGAGCAATCAGGTTTGGGGCTGGGGCCCAGAGGCAGGGGCCTGGCTCTGCACTGCGTAGACAATCTGCAGACATAATGTAGGTAACAGCAGTAGGTGTCTAAAAATAGTTGGATGAATCTGGGCCACGCTTTCATTTGCAAGACCATTGCTGGTACAGCAGCCCAAAAATACTAAGCGTGGTAGGTAGCCTTCATGGTGAATGTGTTATATAATGTAAGTAGCTAATGTTGTGTGATGGGGAACAGATATCTGAAACCATTAGCTGCTGTCACTTTCAGTGGTACTGCTGTCCTGGTCTTTGGTAGATGACTCAGTGTGGTTTCAGAATGGATCCAGATCCTTCCCATAGATTTTAAAGACTGTTTGGAGAGATCCAATTGTACTTTCAGCCATGAGAAGCATGTAAGGCTGTGCCTTCACCTTGGCTTTAGTGGAGAAGGCTATCAAGCTTTCCAAAAAATCTCTTAGAGGCTGCTACAAAGGTTTTGGAAACAGAATCCTGGAACAGGGGGCAAAAACATGGTCTCAAAACTATTTTTCGTACTAGATCAGGTGAATTGGAGTTGTGTAAAGATATTAGCCACTCAATCATGAGCTAATATCCTAGACACTTGTCCTGCAGGCAGTCTGCTCTCTGGGAATAGAGGTCATCTTCTTTAAAGGTCGTTGCAAATGATATCTCAGCATGGTGGTATGGATGAGTTGCTGGATTTGCAGAATATAGGTATTTAGTCATAATCCTTTGTGGTTATTTTATATATATAGTCATGATTGGTAGATTTTATGTGAGAGACACACACACACACGCACACACACACATTGAAATTTCTCATGGCATTTTAACTAGAGTTATTGTAGACACGTAGCCTGTCTGGATTCTAGACACAGAACCTGTCTATATTTTGCATTTATTGTACAAAAGTGTTTTTAAGGTGTTGTGCATGCTTATGAGCACCTCACGTTGTCACAGCAGAGATGATGGCTGGCTGGTGACAGACACGGTGAGCTCCTTTGTTCACGGGCAAATGCGTGTGCGATTGTGCAGTTGGGTTGTGGAGCACGCCTGGATGAACAGCCCTCGATAGAAGCAAGATAATCACTGTTCATTAAAATTTGTTTTAAGATCATGTACACATACAGACTTTAATTTCTGTATGTTCGACTTTAGCTCCAAATCAGTATCATTAATGAAAGTGAGTAATTTGCTGTTAGCTGACAATGTGTTTTTCAGGCATCTAAATTTAAGTATCAGGGCTATAACTGCAGTACATATTTTTCCCATGTAGTTTCTTTACAATGGCATATGCCCCACTTGTCTAATGCCTACTTCTGTGATTACAAAATAGCCAGGTTACATAAAAACAACTAAATTATATATTTGCATACAATACTGCTGTGGCTCTGCAGAAGCCATTTTGGGCTGTTCAATGCTAGCAATTTCTTTCATTAAAAGGACTTGTTATTTCACCAGCAGTACTGCAGAGTTCTTCCAGTATTTTGCCTGGAAACATTTTTTTCATCATTCTACTCCAATTCCTGCAAATGAAGTAAATAATATTTAGTAAAATAAGCAATAAAAGACACTAAATCAAAGTACTGCTACTGTAGTTCTTTCTACCATTTAAACCTATGGGATTTTTGCAAGTTGGATTTCAGAGTCTTTGGGCAGAAATCCTGCCTTTATTTAAGTGTTTGAATAGCACAGTGGGACCCCAATTCATGGCTGGGCACTGACAAAGTAACAGTACTAAAAATAGTTTGTGGAGTTGGGCCCTCCAGTAGCAAAAGAAAAGTCAAAGAATGCATAATTTCAAGAAATGCTCTGGCTGTTGCCAGTGGGTCTGCTGTTCCTATTGTTATTTAAAACCCGAATTAGCTGTGCCTGTTATCTACAGCACAGTCTATCCATTCACAGCCTGCTGGCTTCGTTCTTTATTACCTTTCTAAATCGAGTTAAACATCGATGTTCTTTGAGAGACCATAGTTAGCATTTGGGGAGACACAAGCTAGGACTCCATGTTATGAATACTTCAGTTGCAGACCTGGCTCAAGAGGCTTCTGCTGCTGCCCATGGCCATCCCTCCTGCCAGGACCTCTCTAGCTGTGTTGGAGCTCTGAAGCAGATCTGGGAAAGGAATTGGTTTAAAGCTTTGGTCTTGCTTTTCTCATAGGCTTATTTCACAGATCCATTGTACTGTGCAGCAGAGTTGGCCCAGCAGCAGGGCAGTGCAGGAAGGGAAGGAAAGATTAGAACTGTCTCCATCACTGTGGGATGCATCACATGGAATTGTGTTCCCAGTATTGTGTACATGCTGGAAACAGAGCCATGATCTTCAGCTCACAGGCAGAAGGGGAATCTCTCCATTGTTAAAGAATGTAAAGAGAAAGCTGGCTTGGTGGGGAGCAGAGCGACTCCCTTAGGCATCCTGAAGGGGCAGTGAATGTGCATACTCTGACAGCAGATATCCCAAAATGCCACATGGGGTTTGCATAGGTAGGGATATTCCCAATCCCAGCATTGCATAAACCATGCACTTTAGCATAAGAAACTAGAACACAAATTCAAACTTGCTTTCCAGGGCAGAAGTGGATCAGGTTTTTATATTCCAAATTCACAAGTCTTACCTTTTTACCAGAGATGTCACAGGTTATTTACTGGTGAAATTCTTGAGACTGAATCAGAAGGAAAAAGGTTTTTTTAAAAGCTTTTTTTTTTTCTTTCTACATAAAGCCATTAGTATCTGCAAGATGAAAATCTGGGGTGAATTTGTAGCCATGGATTTAGAAGTGCTCACTGGAGTGGTAGTCTGGTCTGTGTAACAGCAATGAACAATATTCATACGCAATGAAGAAACATCTTTCAGCTATATCAGAAGGTGTAATTTCCTAAGATATTATAATTAATTTCTCATCTGGAATCTGGGCCAAGAGGTTAGAGACAACGTTCTTTTTGGCAGGCGGTGCCCAGTGATCATAGAGACATCTCCAGGATGCTCCAGTAGAGCCACAGATAGAGTAATCTTATAGGATTCTCTAACCAGAGAAAGCCGGAAAAAACAGGGATGTCTGAGCTGCAGCAGCATGTTGTAGTTACGCCCTGGTGAGGTGAGATCATTTCTCTTTGTAATCTCAGAATGGAAAGTAGAAGCTGAACGATAGTGTCATTAGGAAGCTGATATTTAACACATGTACAGCTCTTCTCGTTCCCGTGCCCTTCAGGGCCAAACTTCAGAATCCTGAAATCTGCGACTTTTTCAGGGAAAACTCCTTCATTAGTGGGGCAAACCAAGTGGCTGTTCCTGAACGTCTCACACTAATTTTCTGTCAAGGTTGCTGCTCAGTTTGGTAGTCATAGCTTTCTTTTTTTTCATTTAGGCATTTTATGAGTACAGTGTTTAAATACTGCCTTTTCAGGAACCTAGGGCATGGGTCCTCCTAGCTAGCCTTTTAGCCAACCAGTGCCAGCATCCTTTTCTTCATGATGCACCTGGCCTGGTACAGCCTAAGGGGGGATGATCACCAAATACAAAATCCTGGAAGGGTGGGTTGGAGGTGACTGTGAACAGGTTAAACATGGCTTAGTGAAAGATGCTCTGCCTGTGTTTATTCTTGGGCAGTGTGTGGTGGTGGCTGGGCTCGGGAAACAAATCTGACGGTGTGGCTACCTGGACCAGGTAACAGTGAGGCAACTGGAAGATGGAGTGTGAATGCTGGACATGTGTTGCCTGCTCCTCTTCGCTGACCATGCACCCAGCTGCCCTGCGTTTACCACGGGGTGAGGGCGCACACACGGACGGCTACGGCAGAGCATCTGTTCTGCTGTAGATCCAGACGCCTGCTCCCTCGCAGTAATGTGTTCACAGAGGCATGCCCTTAATTACCCTAAATAGACAAATGCGTGATGCAGACTGAAGATTCCAGACATATGGACTTGCCAGAAGTTTTGTGTCTCTTGTGGGTGAGGCTTTAGAAATGTCTTGAGGGGTTACCAAAACTTGTTGCAACTCCAGATCTGTTTTTGAATGATGTGCCAGCACTTGTTTAAGATAAATATTGAAAGGCTTGTAGGAATCATCAGAGAAAATTTTCACAAGTAACTCAGAAATCAAAGTCTTGTTAACTTCTAATGAGACTTTGGTGTGCAAATCACTTGGGGATTTTTGAAAATCTTTTCCTTCTTTCTAGCCAAAATCTGTTTCATGCTTGGTGGCAGAAATCCTTCCTTCTTTTCCTTCCTTCCTTCTGTCCCTCCCTCCCTCCCTCCCTCCCTCCCTTCCTCTCTCCTTCCTGCAAAAAATTAATTGGGATCCTTACTTTTCAGGCACTGGAGGAGAAATACCACATCCCATTAGATATTTTTCCCTGATTTTTGAGGCACAGAAGTTTGTCTGCACATGAATTATGATGAACTGTTTGGCCTGAGACAAAATGGTAGAACTTTTCCAAACTCTTACCAACCTAATTTCCTACCCTAGCTAAAATATCAAACGTGTTTAATAATAAAAAAAACATTATTTTTTACTCAAATTTTACTTAACCACGTGAATTTCTTGACCGTGGTGTCCATTTGTTCATATATTGCAAGTGGAAATGAAAAGCAACTCAGTGACAAATTGAAACAATTTGGCACCATAGACATAATAAATTATCCAGCTACAAAATTATGCCAATAATACTGAGTAAATAATTCCTCTACAAAACTTTAGTACTTTGTGGATTGTTTGCAGGAAATATCTCATTATCTCAGTTATGTGTATGAATTTCTAAGAAGATTATTTGGTGTGTAATTTCCTTGTCAAATTCCAATATCCAAGGCCTCAAAGGAATTGAGGGTTCTTATCTCTCACCAGAATCTATATAATTTTTTATATCAGTAGAAATGTAAGCATTAAACATGCTAATCCTGAACATTGTGGTACCTACATTTCACATACTAATTGGAAATCTTAACAATCAAATTAAGCATGAAGTTGCAATTCCTGTCACCTCTTGTTTGCCACTTAATTGCTGGATACCTACTCTGAGTTCATCATTCAGCTTTCCTGGTAATCAGTGAAGAGAGGACCTGCCAAAGAATCATTTATCCAATATGACAAGTAAGTAGGTAGGTCACTCTTCCAAGGGCCCTGTCTAGGATGGGTGAAATGAGTTTGTCTGTGTAGCCACCACATAAACTTCAGAGCCAAGTGAGCTGGTGCTCTGCACAAGGATATACTTCTCGTAGCTCATCACAGGCAGGGATGAATTCTCCCATCCCACTTCTGTCTGTGATTTGCATTTATCTGTGGTTACAGTCTGCAATTATGCATGGAAATACCCAGCTAGCTTTAATCAAGTTATCTGTAGAAGTTCAAATGAATCGTCTCAGAAATCCACACAAGCTTATTTATTTACATCTCTAATCTTAAAGGTGAGCTTCTGGGTGGGAAAGAGATGGGCTCTATGTCTTTTTTTTATGCTATTCTACTTTGTGCAGAACAATTATGTCTTTATTTAACTAGACAGCAAAGGGAAGTCTAGTAGTCTATGATATGGCAGATAAGGCCTTCACCTTAAACACTGAGTTGCTGCTCTGCTGCATGTTTCACTTCCTTGCATCCATCAGTGCATATTGGTGTGTTCTGCAAGCAAAAAAGCTGAATGATGAATGAAAGTCTTTTTCCTTGATATGACATTTAGCCCAAAACCCCTCTCTTTAAAGTGAGACGATGCCCTTCTGTCTGACTTTTAAAGGTCAACTTCTACCTGGTATTGAATTATTTTCTATCACTAAGTGCTTTGGTCCCCTCCTTGATTTACACTGGGTAGACCCCTGGTACAGCCCCTGAGAGCATGTCCCAGCCCCGGTGCTGGATGCCCAGCCTAGCTGCTAATGACTGCACACGAGGCTGCGGATGGGGAGTGCACCGTATTGCAGGCCTGGGCTTCCTTTGGAAGGAAACTGGTTTTAGAGGCAGCCAGGGCGATGTGGAGTATTCTAGCAGGTCCTGTAAAACTGCCCCACAGGACATGGCTGATACCACTTAGTTTAGGCAAAGGGGGACATTACACAACATCTCTTGCTTGAGATGGCAGCAACCACGTGCAGCATCATCTCCACAGCATGTTGTGTGCTCTGTCACCATTTGTATACATTTCTGTGCCATCCTATTTTCAGGAACATGTGTGTACACATAATATGCAGGTTCTTTGGATAGCCTCCAAATTAAAATGATAGGAAAGGGGCAAATCAGAGTAAAGTACAATTTGCAACCCATGAGAGAGTTCCTGTGCTGAGCAGAAACTCCCCAAAACCCTGAATGAATAGCTCATGCATTCTGAACATTGGCTAGATATTCTTTGTTTCATACCTGTCATGTTTTCATGACTTTCTTCTTTTCTTGGCTCTGTGGTCAGTACAGCCCACATAATTTCAGTACTTGGACTTCATGCCTGACTTAAGAACTTACCTGTTACAATCTACCCATGCTTTGTTTATCAAGTCCTTGTGCCAAGGCAGCATTACTTGTGTTTAGAGTCTCCGGTGGGTATACATCCAGAAACCAGGGGACTCTTCAAATGTGGTAACTCCTTTTGACCTCTGGAGTTCACTTTCCAGCTGCTCAGAGAGAGTCATGAAGCCTGATGAGTCTCTCTGCTGCCTGCCTTGTCACAGCGCCAGTCACAGGGTGGAAGAGGATCCCTGCCTCGGATGGGACCTGCCCTCACTGCAGCTCCCTCCCCGAGCTTGGTCCTGCAGCTGGGAGAATTAGACCTTGGGCCTTTGATTTGATTTTACTTTTAAACAGTAGTGGTGCATGCAGCATGCTAATTTTTCTGTAAGCCTTTCTGTGGGTGCCTGGGAAGACTTGGTCACATCCAGAGTGATGAGGATAAAATGGTGACTGTTTTTTTCCTGCACAACCCAGTGCCTGTGGAGGGCCGTGCTGGATTGTAACATTGGTAGTCTAGCAGTTTCCCCTTCAGATGACATCAGTAAGGAACAATTTCCAGATAAAATCAGACTTTGGGCCAGATTAGGAGAATGCATCATTGGAAGCATATTGAGAAGTCTACACAGATTAACAAATTCAGATTTTGACATCTTTATGGTCCTGCTTGTACTTCTTGCAGCTCCAGCTCCCAGACCTAGAGTATGTATTCCAGAAGCCTCCTCAAACCCCCTTTCCTCCACAGGGTTTTCACTTGACTCGGGAGCTCCACGTGGCTCTGGCAGCCTGAAGCTCTTGCTGTGAGACACAGGAGCTGGACAGGCAGCGCCAGGGCAGCCTTGTAACTCTCTTTGTGCATAACTAACTTGGAACTGTAAAATAAGGCCGTGTCTTCTCACTGATATATTTTGAAATTGACGCCTTTTATTTTGTGAAATGGTTAGTCACTGTGTCCATGAAAATAGCAATAACTATTTTCCAGATGAACATTGTGCGTTAAATGTGGTGGGGGGGCACATGATGAACTGCAAGAATAAAGCAAGTACCAAATGGTACTAAAATGGCCTTTTGTTACATTCTGTCTGTTTGGTGCTCAGAGCAGTGCAAGGGTCCTAGGGAAAACACAATGATAACACAATGGGATACAGATTCATTCCTGCAAAAAGCCATTAAATAAAGTTGCTTGTTCAACAAATTAAGGAGTGGGAACTGGGTTTATAGGCTTCATGATGTGTATTTGTTTTGTTATGTGGTAAATGTGTGTGTGTATGTGCAGTCTTTTAGGTGGTTTTAGTAGGTATAATTTTCCTTTTTGCTTGGTTAATCAATTCATAGAATGGAAATTTTTGTTTCAGGGAACCTCACAGTGACTATGTCCCTAAAGGTGGATAGTTTGTTCCATCTATTAATCCTGCATAAACTCTGCATAACCAGCAAGGGATTTGTAGCTCCAGATAATTTCCAAACCCTTTTGCTCTAATACTTTGTTTTTTCTAGTGAAATATTTGGTTTCATCTGATTATGTTTCTTAACTTACTGCATATTTCACTGAAGATCCTAAAGCAAGTAATAGGATGATATAATGCAGATAACTAATTCTCAAATGCTGCTGCACACTTAGGAACAGGGCAGGCTCAAAAGTATCCTGCAGAATCTGCAGAAGAAATGCAAATACAAGTTCCAGGTGATGATCAGAGCAGCCACAAAACCACTTAGAGCCACTGGGGACTGTGTGGTTAAGCACCGTATGTGCATGCTGAAGATACCACTGAAGGCTATGTCTTTTTTAAGTTCACTCGGTTTGTGCAGTTTCTCGTGCTTCATATTAAAACCCAGTCTCTGGAGATGAAAGCAATAGATTATGCAAAGGCTCACAATGCAGTGTGAATGGCTATACAGAGCCACAGCATGTGGAATGCCATTCATCTGTGACAACCTTTTTCACTTCCTGCAGGGCACCCCACAAGGACTTGTGAGACCAAGAACTGAATTCAAGCAGGTAGTGAGAGACATGCGTGATAAGGCATGAAGTCAGCAATCTCATCTGCATTTTCAGTTTCAGACAGCATCAACTAAGACTATCAGACTCCTTAGCTTTACATTCCTTTAAATGCTTCTGTTTGCTACAATTTGAGTCTCCAGAGCAGGATGCTGCTAGGCAGTCAGTTCACTGTTCATAGGGTTGGTAAATGTGCAGTAGATCAAGAGAATTCTTTGAAAGAACCACTAAGAAACACTAAGGAAGTTAACTTTTTCAAAATATTTTAACTGCTCGTTAGTTCAAGGAAATCATCATGATCTGTTGAATGTAAAAGTGTTTTTCTGTTTTCTTCAAATGTTTGCAGCAGCAGGTGGGTGGTGGGATGTATGAAGCATCTTGGGTTGATATGAATTAACCCAAGAAAAAAGAGTCTCTCCCAGGAATTTTCCTGATTTTTGAAACAAATTTCTAAGCTTGGGAAATTTTCACATGTTGGTTAGGCACAGGTATAAAAAGAACACAATTTCTTGGGACAGATTTTTATTCTCAGGTTTCCAGATTATGGTGTAAAATCAAGTTCATAAGATGTAAAATGCTTTTAAGATATTTTCTGAAACAAGGCTAGAGTGTGAGCTCAAGCCCTTTAGAGAGCTGTCTACCAAGAACTCTGATTTTTGAAGAAAGGAGCAAGAAACCAAAATTCCTGCATAAATGATCTGTACATGGAATCAATATGTGTCTGCATTTTGTTTAACCTAGGAAAAGTTGCTGAGAGATTTGCTTTGGTAGGGAAGCTGGGCTTGTGTGTGACTTGTGAAGAGATTCTTGGTTAATCTACTATTTGAGGGCATTGAATAGCTTAGAGAAACACAGTTTGGACCACTACATTTTCAACTCATCCTGTGTGAACCAACTGTGTTCCACAGAGCAGCTGCGATAACCTCTGACTAATTGGCTTTTCAGAAGGTTACCTGCTGAGAGCATCTGCCATGACATCCATTCTCCCAGAAATGTTTCATCTCAGAATTGCCTGACGCAGGCTGTAGAACCCAGCATCCCAGGCAGGAAGTGAGTTATCTCTTGAGTCAGAATATAGAGGAAAGGGTTTGCCTGACCTTGTTGAGTGTTCATCATCTGTCTTGAAGCTCTGAGCATGCTGTCTAAACTGCCTTTTGAAGGCCACTCTGAAGCCTTCCCTGAGATGTGCTGATGATCCAGACAGCAAGTCTGCGAGCGAGCCAGGATCCTGCATTCCCACATCCTCAATGGCTTATTACGGCTTTCCCACAGCGCCAGGCAGCGTCAGCCCCAGCGCCGTGCCCGAGCAGGCTGTGCACAAGCTGTATGCCAGCTGCCACCTCAAAGCCCTTCTGTGGACCTGGGACCACTTGGGGTGAGCAGTGCAGCAATACATAAACAACACCAAGGAGTTTACTGCATGTAAAGTCATTCTCTCCCCTAGATCTCGTACGGGAATATTTATTCAGAAGCCTATTTATGGTGATGGTATCAACAGATATTAAAACTTTATCCAGGAGGATTAGGAGTACCTGCTTGTTGGGAGTAAGTTGTCCACAAGAAAAAAAAGAAATCCTGAATTCATCCTTGCAGAAATAGCAATTCATGTGTCAGCTGCAGTTTGTTTTAAAGACTCTGCATTTGCAGTCTTGTGAAGGTACATTAATGTCCCTGATCATTTCAACAAAAAATGCCTTGTTTCATCGTTGAGTTTCATAGTTCATGACAAATATGTCCTACCTGTATCCTAAAAATGTAGAGGTGAGGGGAAAGCAATATTTATTTTTAATTGTATTTTTAAATGTATTTTCAGCTTTTATAATTTTTTTGCATGTCCTCATTAATGCATATCGAATGCTTGGCATTAGGATTACTGTGTTTGATGCTCTAGGTGTTGTGCTCATAGATCCACCTTTCTGTCAAGCTAATCGGAAACCAAAATCTTGGTTTCCTGCTTGGCAAGCAAATTAAAAAATCAGACTAAGAAGAGGCTTCCTTCCTTTCCCCCTTGGTATTTTTCTCCACCATATTGACAGCTGCATTTGACAAACAACATTAAATAACCTTCAAGGCTGTATCAGCTACCAGTTCTTAGTAATGAGGGGAGAATCAGACAAGTCAGACCAAGATGTGACTGGTAGGGAATCAAAACAAAATTGACAGTGTTATCAAAAACCATCCACATCTCTGTATTCTCTCCCGGCTGCTGGGTGTTGCATTCAGTCCATCAATTAATGTGTCACTGTTTAACACGGGCTGCTGGGCTGCGACACGTGCAGCGAGGCAGTTTGCTGTCTCTGTGCAGCCCTGAGGCCTGACTTGGTGCCTGTGCAAGCCGGAGCTGCTCTGCCAGGAGGAGGCAGCTGGGGGTGGATGGAGAGGGTGGCGAGCAGTGCTTCTCCACCTCCTCCAGCTACACGCCTGCAATCGTTTGAGGTAACCTTGGATCTCTGGCATTGTTGACTCTCATTATCAGCGACCTGTTAGGTAATAAGGATGTGCAGCAATAGCTGCATTTGCCAACAGCTTAAAAGAAATGGTGCTATTCTCCACCCAGAACAGTAATGGGATGGTTTTGTGATAGAGTGAAACCAAACACTGGTAAAATTTCAGTCTCATGTGACCTGGGGTAAATGGTTTCTGTCGCTTCCAAGGCTGATCCATGGCAGCATTTCCCAGACACTCCTAATCCTTTTTCCACTATGGATCAGTTTCCCAAGCAGGTATTTTGCTTTTACAGTAACTTCCATGAGCCTCACAGAGACACCTCATGCTCTCACACCTCAGTGATAGTAATTCAGCGCACAATAAAGAAAAGGGTAAATCTATGAATGGACTGCCAGGCATTTTCTTTTATCAGTGTACAAAATTCTTCAAAGGTAGTGGTATCTGTTGGGGGCCCCAGAGCTGGACACAGACACCACCTGGAGTATTGTGTCCAGCTCTGGAGTCCCCACTACAAGAAAGACATAGACCTGTTGGAATGAGTCCAGAGGAGGACCATTAAGTTGATGATGAGGCTGAAAAACCTCTCCTATGAAGACAGGTTGAGTTGGGCCTATTCAGCCTGGAAAAGAGGAGTCTCCAGGGAGACCTTATAGCACCTTCCAGTATTGTAAAGGGGGCCTACAGTGACATTAGGGAGGGACCTTTCACAAGTGCATGAAGTGACAGGACAAGGGGAAATGGCCTTAAGCTGTAAAGGGCGGGATTAGGTCAGGTATTTGGAAGACGTTCAATACTATAGAGGTGGTGAGGCACTGGAACAGTTTGCCCAGAGAAGTTGTAGATGCCCCATCCCTGAAAGTGTTCAAGGCTAGGTTGGATGAGGCTCTGAGTAACCTGATCTAGTGGAGGATTCCGATTCTGTGCCCACAGCAGGGGAGTTGGAACTACATGATCGTTAAGGTCCCTTCCAACCTCAACCCCTCACTGATTTTAGGAACTCTAATTAGTAAATAGCAAAACTCAACAAGGCTGCAATAACGTACAGCATATTATAACATTTTAAGTGTCTTAAGTGACATGAGACTCATGAAGTGAGATACCTGTAGCCTTTCTAACACAGGAAAAATGCTACTAAATGCATCTGAATGCAGTTTTTTACAGACTCCAAGGAATTGTTAGTAGATTGATATTTGGAAATAGGCATTTTTCTTTATAATCCCGTGTTTGAAATGTGCTGACTTTAGAAATACAGTATAAAATTAGTTCCAGGAGAGTAAACCTAGCAAAGATAATAGTTGCTTGTTTTCTTTATCAGAATCCCCCAGTTATGAAAATGTGACAAATAGGTAATACCTCTAGGTTGGCTTGAATTTAACATGCGTTCAAAACGAGTGTAAAATATGTCCCTTGCTCAGTTAGACAAAAATCACATAGTACAAGTACTCAAAACCTGAAATACTTCTCTGTCTTTGAAATTATTGTTGTCTTTCTACAGCAGCTTCTTGAAAATGTCATGTGAGATTAGATCTGTACGTCGTTGTGTTGGTAAGCGTACGGACCGCCTGCAAAGGGCGGTCTTTGTTCCCAGAGCTTACAGTCTCAGGCAAGGTTTTCAAAGACAACTGCTCATTTATGATACCTTTTATAAAGATCTTACTTTCAGAAAGCTCTGTTAGAAAACCAGAATCCTTAGAGGAGTCTCCAGCTGGGCACCAAAAATTGTATAGGTAATGAGGAAGAATAAAAATCGTGTCCTCAAAAGACAAAGTGAGAAGAGTAGAAACAGGCTAGATGACCACTGAGTCCTCAGTTTGCTTGCTCTAAATACAGAGTTTGACAGAACTACTACTATGGCCTTGCTCAATATTGCCAGCTGTATCCAGACATCCCTGCAAGGTGTCCTGCACAGCTCAAAGGGGTTGTGCCCCCTCTGCGGTGTGGACAGAGCTTGGGTTGGCATCAGTTCCATTTCTCCTCATTCATAAGTTTCTGTCTGAAAGGCCAGCTGCAATCCTGAGGCCTGAGCCAATATAATTAGCCAATTTACCCACTTTATTTTAGTCCTGCAACTCTGTGACTAGGCAAGGTATTTTCCATTGCTTGGGAGAGCTTTTCAAATTTTCCCTTCTTTGCAGCAGATGAGCTCAAAAAAAGTCCTGTTTCTCCTTTGTGAGACAGGCCTGTCTCTGTTAATGCTACAGATGGGAGACATCCTCTAGTTCACCTGAAAACAAACACTTTCTGAGATGAGATACCAGTTTGCTTCTCTCCTAGTTTAAAACCTCCCCACAGATTTTCCCTTTAACTTCAAACCTTCTTAATGTCACCATTGCTTTCTTTTCTGTCCTGGGGAAGGCAGTAACTTACCTGTCTAGACCAGCTGAAGTCTCAAAACCTTCCCTTTATTCTATGGAACAAAACAGTTGCTTGGTCCCAAATGTGCCTCTTTCTCAGGCCACTACTGACGTGGCAATCTCTGGTAAAAGGTGGCAGTAGGTGCTGATGGGAACATTGCCCTAGAGAACCTGGAGAATAAAAGCAAGGTAACTGTAAAAACAGAAATCAAGAATAGCACTGTACTCATGCCCACATAAGGAGGGCTAAGGACACTGGTTGTTACTGTTCCTCTGTTTCATAGGGCATATTTACACTGAGGGGTCAAGTGTTCATGGTAGGGTGGGGGTGGTTTTTTTAATCTTATGCAACATGTACTGATTTATCGTCCCATCCCTTTCCTGCTCGATCAGACCTTCATGTCCATTGCTACAAGAGTTTGGGGTTGGGAGAGGCAAATATGGGCAAAGTGACAGCTTGGCAGAGCCAGTCAGCCCACATCCCACAAGGAAGAGCTCACAAGGAATGATTTTGAAGGAGTTAGAAGCAGAAATCCACTGCCAGCCTGAGTTTCAGCTGACGTGAATGCTGCCTTGGCAGCATCAGTATCCCATTAGCTTCACAATTTTGGAATCTGTCCCAAAAACCCCAACAATCCAGCTCTTCCCACACGTACAGACACATACATTCATGAAAGAAGCAGGACATCAGCTGGAAAAGGTGAGTGTAAAGCCCACCCTGATGAGTCCCATCCCAGCAGTACCGTGGTCAGAGATCTGGTCCCTGACCAGATCCACCCCGGTGATGGGTGGGGGCTCTGTCATAAACAAAGCTGCATCCCAGAACATTTTAGTGGTGGACTTGGCAGTGCTGGGTTAATGATTGCACTCAATGATCGTAAAGGTCTTTTCCAACCTAAATGACTTTATGATTCTATGAAATAACATGGTGAACTTGTCTCTGCATGGCTCCTTGGCCCCAGAGGCCTGAGCCCGTGATGGGTTTGCATGCATTTACGTGTTACACACTGAATTAACAACTGAATGTGCTTCAGCGTGAGCAGTCCTGCATGGGCACTCATCTCCTGTTCAGAAAGGCAGAACAAGAGGCACAAATCCCCATCAGAAAATGTACAATTGTAAAAATCCTTAGGTCAGGAGAGGCTTCAGGAGATAGTTCGAGTCAACTGTGCCCAAAGCAGGGCCACGTTAGGTTATGGGGGGCCTCATCTGGTTGAGTTGCAAGTATCTCCATAGGTGGAGGTCCCATAGACTGGTCAGGGAACTTGTTCCAAAATTTAACCTCCCTCACTAGGAAGACTTTTCCTTGCATCTAATTGGAATCTCTCTTGTAACATCTTGTGTCCATTGCCTCTTGTCCTTTTACTGTGCTTCTCAAGGACGAGTTTGGGTGAAGGGGAGGAGAAGTTAAAAGTAACCTCCACTTTCTCTTCCTTTGTGGTGTGATCGTGCTACACCTTTGCAAGAGCTTTCAGGCACGGAACAGCAGACACCAACATTGAGTGTAGTGAACTGCTTCTGGTGGGGAAAAGAGAAGCTCTCTGCCACCCCCCTCATTATCTTATGGGTTTTGAAGGGGGGAAGGATGCGGGTGCGCTGTTTTCACATCTTCTACACACCAATGGCCAATTCTCACCATCCTGGCCAGCAGAAATGGTGAGGGAATATCAAATCCGACTTGGGCATTTGGCAGAGCCTTTCCAGCATTTGGCTGTCAAGCCTTCAGTGGTTAACGCAAATCCAACCAAAGGGAAGAGCCTGCTCTCTGGGACTCAGACTACAGGAAGAGTAAGCAGTGCTTTCTCATGAGGCAATACAATTCAAGTAGGATTTGTTAAATCATGCAAAGGATTGCTGGTCTGCACTTTATCTAAGGAATTGATTAAGCACTGAGTTTTTTGGTTGGTGAGTAAAGTTGATTAAAAAAAGTACTAGGGTCACAATATATATTCTAGGAGTATGTTTACTGAGCTAAAACCTGACTTCTTTTAATTTTAGTTGAATATATGATAATTCCTTTGCTCTGTTGTATACTCACTCTCTGGTTTTGAATTCCTCTTTTGTTTCTTACAGCCCCAGCAGAGAGCTCTCCATAAACATTTCCAGCCTCTAAAGCTGCTGTCCTGCCACTTGATGAAAGTGAACTTTCCTTCATGAAAAAACCACAATAAATGGCGCTGCCAGAAAATGACCATGGAGGATTGAAGATAAACTTGAAGTAAAATCAGCCAACTCAGATGATGCATTCTGGGAAGACCTGGTTTGCTGTGGAGTAAAAACGTGGTGCAAAATATCCAGTGCTAATTTGTTGAGAATGGTCATTTACAGACCTTTAGCTGGAAAATTTCTTCCAGTTTTCATCACTGTGCATAACTTTTGAGTTCCCGTTAGGGGACTGTCTATGCCCTTCACTAGAAGTCCTGTTTTAGCATGGCAACTACTGGATTCTTTTATTATGTATGCAGATGGCATGATGTTTTAGGAAAAACTTACAGCAATTCTCCAATCTCAGTGGATATGTTCACAATATTACACCCTGATAGGAATGTAAACGTCTTGTATGTGTTAGTTTTGCAGTCTAATGGTATTCTGTTAAACAATATCAGCACTTCATATGTGCTTTCCTCACAGAACTAGCACAGTCCATATATATATATATATAATGGTCTTTTTTTAAAATACTGAGGATATGTTTCAGTATTTGTGCTGAGACTGCATCCAAACTGAAGCCCACTACTATCATCCCTTCACCAATTCACAGTAGATTGTGTAGGTAGATTTGCACGTGGCAGAGATGTGACTTCTTTTATCAAGACTTAGAGAACAGCTGTCACAGAGGTAGCCAAGAACAGGGAAGGTTGAATGAGCTGTAGGACACTGTCTGCTCTCCCTCTCATCCACCAAATATCAGAGGTTCTCATTTCTAGTGTGCCAACGTCTTTTCTTACTCAGAGAGGGAGAGGCAAGAGAGAAAGCCTTTCTCAGAGACGTGCATGACCCTGAGTTTGGTCTACAATAAAACCAGAATAAACTGGAAGAATTCAGGTTCTTTATGCTGGCCATCGTTTATGTTTTGGGAAGGGCTGGAGAATCATAGTCCAAACCAAACTCTCTGAAAAAGGTAAAGTGTAAGATTATACTTCTGAGGAGCAAGACACTCCCTTTGGAGAGGGCAGACTTCTTCATTAACTTTTTCCACTTTCTATCCAAAACAGTATTTTGGTAGGAACTGGGAATAAGCAAATGGTTCCAATAAGCCTTTCAATATACTGTAGCAGGCTCAAGACTGTTGCATTCAATCTGAACATTGTTTTTTGTTAAGCCTCTGAATGGCTGTCCTCATCACTGGTTGTATCACAGCTGGCTGTGGTACTGTTTCCTCCATGGGAACTCAGTGGAATTAATGTCTGTCCCTCACATAAGGGCCTTCTTAACACACTCTTTATAATGAACTGATGTCATCAACATACTGAGGGGGCTTACCTGTTTGTTCCTTCTCTCTTTAAAATCAAAGGTGACTTTTTTGCATATTTAAATAAAGATTGTCACTCTCTCCAGCCTGATAGACAAGTACAATAGAGTTGCTGTTAGCATTTATTTCAAACTGTGGATGAGACACAATACTGGTGTGAAGATGCACTGATGGAGAGAATGTGCAGCTAGAGTAAGTCAAAAGCACCTTTCTAGAGGAAGCTCCTGTGTTACAATTTTTAGAAACTGTTGTGCAGTTCATTGCTAGAGAATGGAAGGTCAACTACTGAGGGTGTCCATACAACAAACAGATAATTATCTTCAGGGTTTAATTTTTTTCAGATGGTTATGGGCTTAGGTTTCATCTCTCCACCCGTCTCAGATTCAGCATGTTGGATGCTCCTATAGTATTCAGTCCAAAAGGAAATCATTTTTACTGATGACCAGGATTTTCAGAAGTTACTAGTAATTTCTAATGGTTTGGGTCTTTCCATGCATTCTCAAATGGAACTCCTAAGAATTACAAAGCTGTAAACTTCAACAATCTCTTTCTGAAAATCCTGGTCCCTAATTTTAAATTAATTGGTGTAAAAGTTCTCCTTAAGACATAGGAATCTTTGCCAACAGCAACATTTGCACTTTTTAGAGCTTTTCATAGGGTTGCAGGTTGGAATCTGATACCGATAGAGCCAGCCGTGCACATGGCACAGGTCCACTGTAAGCTTCAGCAAATTTTACAGCTCTTTCTGCTACAGGTTTTAAAAATGCACTCTGGCAACTGATATCGATTTCATATTGGTACAGCAATTAAAAAACAAAATACTTTGATTGATATGTTATATTAAAAGGAGAATTCTATACTTCTACAGTAGGAGTTCTCTTATTTTACTACCCAGTGAAAAAATCCAGAACAATTTGAATGATAAAAGAAGAGTTTATCAGAGAGTGTTATCTTAAAAGAGTGTATGAGCAGAAGTTGCGTTAGGCAGAGAGCCACTAGGAGCTTTTTTTGTATCAATGTTAGTTTTGAACATCTTCCAGTATATGGGCATGAATATAGATGTGTGCACTTCTCCTGTTAAAACAGTTTGTTTTAAAAGCTTCCCAGGATTTTAGCTATGGTGACCTAGAAAAGCAGTGTTATAGGCCCTGAGAAATGTGAAAATCAAGTCCAGATCCTTGAGTAGTCAGACTCGGTGAGAAGTCTGCTGTAGGTGCCTATCGGACAAATCTCCTTTGAAGCTGGTGTAGGTCTCCATCCTGCAGCCAGCCTATGCATGTGGATAACTGCAAGCATAGTTCCCCCGAGCCCCGTGACACTTCTCATGTGTGTAACTGTCTGCCAGAGCCATAAGGAAATAACTGTACTTTTTGGCTTGTATTTAACTAGTCATTGTGTTTGGATTTTTTTAATCACTGTTATTCTCCCAAAGTAGGCCATGCTTCCTCAGGGATATTTATGAAATTGTTCTACATCTCCTGAACAACTATCTGGATCCCAGCATATTCTTCTGAAAACTTTTTAATATAAATAAACATGTGGGAGAGATTTTTGTTATTATGAATGGGGGCAGGTACTGTGTTCTCGGAAAGTCTATTGAGTGCAGACAATCAAGTCTATTGCATTTTTTATGCTGAACACCTTATTAATAGCAGACATATCCGCTTCTGCCTGGGTCGCAGGAACAGTTCAGGGGAAAGAATGCTTTATCTCTAGTCAATAAATCATTTATGTTGAGAGTGCCAAAGACCAAGTCAACATGGAAGGGAGCGAATAAGTTATTCCAGGAAAGGAAGTGAATTAAAATATGTTCAGAACCATTAGTTCAGTGCAAAAGAGTGGGAGACTAATGCTTATTTTCATAAAGCAGCCATTATCAGCCCTGTGGAGATAGATAAATTCTCAAAGGCCAGTGCTGCCATTACATTGATCACTAGTTATTATCTCTGAGACAAGGCAGCCCCGTGTTCAGGACACCATTTCCCTGTGCAGACCTGCAGTCTCCTCCTCTCTCTGCCACCACTCTCACCTGGCTTTTTTGTGTCCAGAAAGGTTCCAGCATCACGCCCCACTAAGAATTCCTGATAGAAACGCAGCCATTCCAAATGCTTCAAGCCATGAGAAGTCCTCCATCAGAAACCTGAAGGCACTGCTCACCCCAGAAAGCACACTGCAGCTGAAAGAGTCCTTTGTGCTGTTTGTTCCTTACTTTTTTTCATCTGTGTGGCTTTCCGTGCCTGAACACCCACCATTTATTCTGTTAAGAAAAATGCAGTCTTCATTCGAGGAGGGGAATTTGAAAAAGTTCCACAAGCTCTTTGGTGTTGCTTGCCCAGATGCTCTACCAGTGAGTTCATCCTTCCCTGTCTGTTCCTTAGGGTAAGTGTTGTCGCTCAGCAGATGTAATGTTATTGAGGAAATGAAACCATTAAAAATTATAAAATTTTGGTTTGGTTTTGCCTTGAATTTTTGGAAGACCCCAGGCGAGGCCCCGACTACTCTATCATTGTCTTCAGAGATGTGTTGATTAGTGCCAGCCATGGACCCAGGACTGGAGTGGGGTTTTTTGTCATCACCAAAATGAATCTCCCTCCACCTGCCACAAAGCCACAAGATCTTCATTATTCAAAATAAAGCAAAGTAAAACCCTACATCTTTCACACTGGTCCCCTTTAACAGCTGCCATCTCTGCCATCAGAGTCTCGTTGAAGAGCCCTGCTGCAGGACTGTGCTGCTACTGACCCTGGTATATATAGGCTGTGGTTAATAAGATTTTAATTTAAAAAGAGAAGGTCCTTTGGTATAATTAAAATTGATGGGTAAGGGGAAAATATTACCAGCATTACCTGCAACCTCCTATAGTAAAATTCAGGACAGTAATCTGGAGTGCAAAAAAAATCACCAACGTAATGTATGGGTGATTAGGCAGGCTCATGAGGATAAATCAGCAAGTAAGAAAAGTAGATATTTAATGAAGGAAGCCAAAAAAAGTATGGGAAGTCAGTGGCAAATGGGTTAGGGCTGGTTAGACCGAAGGCTTTACATATATCCTAATAAATACAGTCATAGCAAAGCTAAGTCTGATGTTAGACAGGCCTGGCCAGCACAGTGGTTGTTCACAGTACATTGAAAACCCAACAAACAGTCTTGTTTTGTATTTGAAAACAGTAGAACGAGGGATTCAGATTACACAATAAAATGTAATTCCTCCTACTTCATCAGTAGTTATGGGTAATATTAAGCACTAACTGTCCAAACATAATTTTAAGTTTCCAGAACCATTAACTGAATCCAAAAGTGAAGGAAAACTCCTCAGAACCAGAAGGCATAAAAGAAGCTTCAAATGACACCCAAACCCACAATAGTTCAAAAGAATGAGAGGTTTCATCCAGAAAACTATAGGCTCATTAGCTTCCTATCAATCTTAGGCAAAATCATGGAAAAGTTGATATGGCGTAATCATTAAAGCAATTAAAACTTGACAAAACCCTTCAAATTATTTTTACAGAACTGCATCATGCCAAATAAACTTGCTATCATTTTTTGTGATATCAAAGGCTTGTTGAGAAAAGAAGCTCTGCTGGCATACTATATTTAGCCTCCTATAGAGCATTTGATTCTGATAAAGGACAAAATAGCACAATGCAAAATCAATATCACCCATGTTAAGTGGATTAAAACTGATTACAGGCTGGATCACAAAAAATAACTTCAAATATGAAATTATCCTCAGCTAGACTATTTCTGATGAGGTCCTCACAAGGTATGCTCTATTTTCAATATACCTCCCAGGGAAAGAGAAAATTACTGGTGGCAACAGCCAGAGGTGACAAAACCAGGGGTGCAGTAAATAATGATATGAGCATGTCAGTGGTGGAGAGTAACCCAGGGGGCAGAAAAGTCAGAAATCCAGGAGACATGGCAGCACGTCCCATTTAGAAGCATGAGGAATATGTCTGGAATAACACAGTGGCTGTAAAGGTGCAGTAAGTAACCCATTCAACATCAGCCCCAGAGATGCTCTTGCCAGCTGGGATGTAGGACCTGGCAATAGTGATGCTATTCCAGTTCATTTGGTTACTGTCATTCTTTCAAAAAGGGTATTGACAACTTGGAAAGATTATTTTCAATAGCTTCCAGAGTCATTCAAGGGCAGGAAAACAGCTCTTATTATAGTGTCAGACTAATGAAGCTCAAGCTATTAATTTATCAGAGGCAATTTGAAGAGGTGACTTGATCTCAGTCTGCAATCACAATCTTCTACCTAGGCAGGGAAGTGCTGTCTGAGGGCAGGTAGCTCTTCTGTTTAGAAGAAAAGGGAATAATGTGCTCTACTGGTTGGAAACTGATTTCAGGCTAGAAATTAAGTGCAAATACTCAACAGGGAGGATAATTACCCATGGAGACAACTTACTTAGTTACCTGACATGTTCTCCATCACATAAAGTCTTTAAGTGTATGCAGAGTATTTTTCTAAGCCAATAAGCTCTACCTCAAACTGAAATCCAGGCTTGGTGCAGCAATTACTGGATGAAGTTATTAGGCATGTGTTATGCAAGGATTAGACTCGATCATCAGATGTAAACTTCTGAATTAAAAATAGCTTGGAGTTTCCAGTATTACAGGAAGGCAGGGAAACCTATATCCATTTTTTCCCCACAAAATGGTCTTAATTTAAACAGTTTATATGAAAAGCTGTGCTTGCTAACATTTGGTAGGAGCATCAGTAGCTCTGCTCACAGTTGTAAAGTTCTACTGCACATAATTAAAGGAAGAGAACCGGGCAAGAAAGGAGAACAAAACCCTTGGACATATCAAGAAAGTCTGTTGCCTTTCATTATTAGTATCCTGGCACAAAATGCTGCACTCAAATAATGGGGCCATGTGGATGTGTAGTCTGAACAAGCAATAACATCTGTGGGTTTGCCTCTTAAGGAGGTAGGATCTTGCTGGCAAGAATCAGATTTTCCTGCCTTCAACAACTGGCAGAGAAGCTGCAGTTCTGATTGAGAGGACGATTGTATTTCTGTGCAGCTGAGCATGGTACAAAAGTTCCTTGCTTCAAACACAGCAAACTGCTCATGTCTCATGACAAGCCCCATTGCAGCTGGTTAATAGAGCCCTGGAAGTAAAATGGCATCAGTGAGATTACACAAATTAATGACAGCTGCTTCCAGCAGTGGGTTTTTTTGCAAGATTGGGCCCTGTAACCATTGGCTGGTTCAAATGTTGTACTCCAGAAATAAGCAGTGGACTACTTGGTGTCTGATTCAGGTTTCACAAAACTGCTGTTGATAGGTGCAGGCAACTGTGAACCTCTGGAGCATCTTCCATGTGCTTCACTGGGCAGTGGGGAACAAACAGGGATGTATGGTCTGAAGGGTTCATACAAACAAGAGAAACTATAAAAGCAATACTTACTGCAGATTGGTATTGAATCAACATCAAGAAGCTAAAACAAGGAGCTAGCTATGGCCATAGCTAAGAAGATAAAGATCTTTGGGAATTCTTGCTCTAATCCAGTGTGAAATCCTAAGAAAATTAGTTTGGGCTAGATTTATTGTTTTAAGAACATTGGTACATGCTTGCTGCCTGTCAAATTCTGAGGAGTCACTTGTGAGTGGCTTGTGAGTGGCTGCTGAGACACCGTGCAGCTCTGGAGGAGAGCGTTCCATAACAGGCATGGCTGGGGTCCAGCTGGGCAGGGAAGAAGCTGAACTTGCACATGAGTGGGATTGCCAGCATTATTATAACACAACCAGGCTTAGTCTGAGAATGAGATGAAATCTCCTTTCTGATGGTAATTCCAAATATATCTAAATAGTTTTTCAGAAGAAAAAATCCTCTGTAGCTGCTGTTACATCTCTAATCACTTTCCTTCTAATAAGTAATTTGCCTTGAATTTATCTATTTAATATCATAAGTCACCAAATTAAATTGTGAAAGACGGGGTTTTTTTTTAAGCAGGTGGGATTGGTATTGCAGCAAAATGGCATGCAAGCAATAAGAAGCTGTGCAGGGAAGGAAAGAAACCAACAATTTGTCCCATCAGATGTTTAGAGGACTTGCCTGGTTGGTTGGCTTTGTTTCAATATTGAGAGTGAGGTTTCACATCTAGACAGAGGTTTCCCTTACCGAACCAGACATTAGTAAAAAAATATTTGGAGTCCTTCTTCTGCATCGTTGTATTCAAGAGGCTCCTTCTCTGTGTTTCTTCTGAGAAACGCAGAAAAGAGATTAAGTGCCAGTAGAGAAAGCAGAGGGACTGGAGCTTTCAGCCTATGCAAAGCACCTCAGCATGAGACCCACATCTCATCCTCGTGCCCTGAATCCGACCCTGCTGACGGAGGGGAGGAATGGGGCCGTGCTGGGCCATCCTGTGAGCACAGCCCCGTGTCCTGTGCTGTGCTGAGCTCTCTCTTGCAGTCATTGCAGGAGACATTGCCTGGCAGCAATGGACAATGCTCTGGCAATGGGAATGACCTGACCAGCATTTCCCCAAAGAGGCTGTGTGCTCTAAGGAGAAGACTCCTTTGCTTTACTTGGAGCTGCTGGGCTGCTTGGCAAGGCTAAAGAGGCTTATTTTTAAATTTCTCACTACAGGATCTGAAAGTGTCAGGGCCATGCTTTGGGATGTGCTGGGCTTTGCTTTCAACTTTGCAGCTATCTGAACCTGCCCTGCAATTACTGTTTCTTTTTCACGAGTGGGGGCAAGATGGGAGGAATGCCTGCCTGGCTCTGCACATCACAGCCCAGCAAAGGGGGTTCTATATTTGGGCCACTCTCTTTTGGAGAGTTGAATTTAAGGTTGTTTGAATACAACCCTGAGGAAAGCAGGTAACTGACAGCTGCAATTGCAGCCACACCTGAGTTGTCTCCAAAGGTTGCCCTCATACGAGTAGCCCGTGGACAGAATCAGATGCCAGGCTGTGCTGGTGCATTGGCACTGGCCACTGATGATGGATGTGAGCTGCAGGGAGCAAGAGGGAGGCTGGGATCAAGGTCCTGGGAGACCTGGTCACCTGAGGCAGGACAGCTGGATGCAGAATGCTGACTGAAAGCCTATGGCCATGCTGCCTGGTCAAAACAGCCTCCTGAAGCCAGCACGTTGTGTCTGGTCCTGTTGTCTTTGGAGTCAGTTCTGGTTTACATTCATTAAGGAAATATTCTAAGCCAGTGATCTCCTTTTAATGTTAACTTGGTTGATAATCTAGGAAGGTGCCAGCACTCTAATGCTTAAAAGGTGACACACTGTTACTCCCAGTACATCTGTGGCTGAACTTTTTAATGATGTAGCCAAAAGAGATCACATGAGACAAAAGTGTGCCTTTTTGTTTGATGTACTCTGCGTTTCCCTAGGCATCCAAGGTGTTCACCTGCACAGCAGTGCTTTTTTCCCAAAACAGAAATTATCGTACAATCTAGTTTTTAGTATACGAAGTGGCCATCACTGTTAATTCCACCTTACAGTTTTTATAGTTAGTCTAATTCCTTCTGTTTTCAAAAATCAACAAAAAATAAAACCCAGGTGGGAGGGAGGAATTCTTTTAAACAATAAAAATCAATATCAAGTTTTTGGTATCTTTGGGCAGGATCTCTGGAAGCTTTGGGTATCTGCTTTATCATTTTGTATATTTGACAATTTTGTACTCTGCATTGTTTGACTGCATTTGTGCATGGCGATGTATTAAAACATGGAATTTTTATTATACAGTAAAAGTATTTTGTTTGATTTAAACAAGGTCAGGGATTGATCCAGTTCATGAACAGGAGTGGAGAAAAACTAGTTTTTTGCCAGCGACAACTCTCACCTGACAGTCTGACCAGTCTCATTTGGGCAGTTTCAGCACCTGAAAGTGGGCAGAGCTTTCTGCCCACCTGCAAGGCTCCTTGCCCAGCTGTGGTCCTTGGGTCTGTGCAGGGGTTTGCTGCACAGGGTGCAGGTGCTACCTGAATGCAGCACATCACAGATGTTACAAAAGCTGCTAACCAAACAAAGGGCTCTGCCTTGGATGTAAATCCAGACCAATTCTACTGATCTTACATGATTTACCTTGGATTCAGTGCAGTGTAACAGCAAGCAGATGCTGCACACGGTGAGGAAGAATCCTCCTTTCACTACCTTTATTTCTCAGGACTTGGGGGATGCCCTTGCCAGAAGTGAAGCATCCTCTAAGTGGACCAAACCACAAAAGGAGCAGACACTAGAGTGTTCATGGTGTGAGGCATTTCACTCTCATCCCACCTGCCTCCATTTATTCTTAGCAGTTCTGGCATGTGAGTAATTTAAGTCAGTGGATTAGGTAGTTTTCAGAAAAATGCTGAAATGCTGACATTCCAGCATGATATTATGCTCTCCATATATGTGGGTTTTTTTCTTTTCAGACATAATTCTGAATGTTCTCGCATTTGTAAGACAGAGACTGATGACATGTTTTGGTCAAACACAAAATACTGGGCTTAATACAAAATAATAGAACAAAATTATACAGTGTGCACTGTAACTGACAAAGTCAAGATAAATTGTCATTTAAAAAAACATAAATCATGTTTTTTATTGTGATGGGACTGCAATTTACTAAATTCTGTTTATATCTTTAAAAAGCTTTCTTCTCCATAAACTTTTTCAGAGAGAAGAATATGTTAGCAGGAAAGGCTCAGGTTTTGATCAGATCTGTGCACGTTACTTCTCAGGCTGAGGGAAATTAGAACAATCATACAAGTAAAGAAAAAGTTGCTATGTCACATACCCTTTTCACCACTGGGGTCTCCACAGGAGTTACAGTGGTACCATGTTACTATTACACCTCTGGGTGCTGCACACTAAGATAATTTCCATTATAAACAATATGCCACCTGAATCAGATCTGCTTTGTAATGAAACAGCAGCTGCCACGATCATGCAATATTCCTCCCTGGAGACAGAGAAAATAGTTACTGGAGCTGTGGAC
This sequence comes from Xenops minutus, assembly GCA_035221455.1. Classification (NCBI taxonomy): domain Eukaryota; kingdom Metazoa; phylum Chordata; class Aves; order Passeriformes; family Furnariidae; genus Xenops; species Xenops minutus. The sequence continues at coordinate 137,294,452 of JAWWEE010000074.1, read as the reverse complement.
AAGGAGTTCCATGTATGCCTGTATGGGTTTTGCATTACAAATCTCAGCGATGGGGTTGCAGTTTCTCCATTCACGATTTGTTACTCAGAAGTCATCAGTGGAGCAACCAGTTGTGCAGTTTGTTTTTCTGGTTGTTTTCCTTCCAGTGACAATTAGTCCTTGATGCAGCTTGCATGATCTTGTGTTATACCCTTGTGCATCCCACAGGTCCATCAAAGCTTATTTTACCCTGACAGCTATTGTAGGTTACAGGCCCAGATCATGCTACTTGGACCCTTGGGCTCCAGTGTCAGGTGCATGTCCAAAAATTGGTATTCCTCAACTAAGATCATGTTAGCTGAGCAGATCTGTGCTCAGCTGAGCAAAGCCTTCTGATGTGAACATATGTCCTTAGTCCATAGTGAAGTCCAGTGAATGAAGTGCAGCCCTAGAAACACAAGTGATGTTCACAATCTCACTGTTGACCTGTTGTGTGTGAAAGAACAAGTTCCCTGACACTGTCTTTTCATGTCTTCATGTTCCACCTCCTTATCTGTAAAACTGGAACTACATTTGCCTGGCACTGTTAAACCTTGAAACTCGACAGAAGAACTGTAAGTCTTCCAAGAGGATTGTGTTGCAAGTCAGATTGATTTAACAGACCAGGCACCTTGGTGCAAAAGAGACACCTTATTTGGGTGACAAGAAGGTGCCTTCCACAGCTCGTGCTTATCTGACATTTCCCTCTCACTGCACCCGGGCACTGATCTGTCAGAGTCTCAGTGCACGGCGTGACACTTTCACGGGTGAGGTATCGTATCACCCTGGTCTTGGTTTGTCTGAGATCTCTTCCTCTTGTGCACTCCTTTGTCTCATTCATGTCACTGTCTTGTCATTGCCTTCTTGCTTTTCTGCACCTGACCTGATTTCTTGCCTTCTACTGTTATTAGCATCACATGGGAAATACAGTGAATTACTGCACGTAAAAAACACACTGCCAAATAAAGGAGTTTTCTTTTAAATAAATGGCACCAGGGCACTGGCCTTAGGAGATAAAGCAGAGGACAGATTGCAACAGGTTTTTTTTAGGGCAATGTGGGGATTAACCTCTTCTCCACATCAATGTTGGAGAGGCTGAAGTGGCAGCAAGAAGGATGCACACTGGATACTAGGAAAAGCATTTTAGGAACAGCGTGACTGCAGCAGTAGTGACTTCCTAGAGAGGTGGAGAGCAGCTTCGACAAGCATCGCTCAGCAATCCTGACCCTGTGGTAGGGCAGGAGGATGGACCTGCCGTCTACCAAAATCTTTTTCAGTTCAGTTTTCCTGCAGGTAAGACTTGAATAGAAACCAGAGTTACCTCTGTTAATTTTCATCACTTTACATTTCAAGTTCAACAAGGGAAAGTGCTGGATTCTGCACCTGGGATGGGGCAACGCTGGATGTTCGCTGTTTTGTTTGTGACACTCTGGAGCGGTGGAGACCTTAGACAGAAGTTTCCCCCTCGGATTCAATGCCCCTGGTTTCTCCAATACAGAAAGGGAGACCAAATACACCCAAGATGTAAGTGAAAACAATAACTTTTTACCAAGAAGAATGCTAATAAAAATACTGAAAAAACTGGGTTAAACCAACCAAGGACGAGAAACTTCCCAAACCCACCTGACGAAATGGAGAAAACACACATGGCCACAGGACAGAGACAAGACATCCACCCTTCCAGGTGGTTCATCTCCCCCATGCCCAGAAGACCTGGCAGGAATGGTTGGAGAGTCAGCACTGGCAGGAAATTGTGGATAGCCAGGATTTGATACTGGCAGATGCTTGCATGGCACTGGAGTGAGGCTGCAGTGCTGGTACAGGCAATCAAAGCAGGACTGCAGACCCCCCAGGCAACTGGAAGGACCCACAAGACGCCCACTGGATCCAGTGAGGAGACTTGGTTCGAGGTTCATTGGTCAGCGTTGTGGTTGCTGTCTGGACCCATTGAGGCAATGGTGGAAGCCCCATGTGGTAAGAAAAATCCTGCGTGGTGACAGGGGAGGCACACTAAGTGTTGAGAGAAGTCCGACTGTGGCTTGAGCTTGATGGGAACACCCCTAGTACCTCCCCTGGGGTAGGGAGTTCTATACTGGATGATGTAATGTTGGATCATGGCACTTCTCAGGAGCCTTTCACACCTTCTAAGGTGTTACAGCTGCCTGTTACCTCTGCAGAGGTGTATCCACTATGGCCTGTCAGCAGAGAGTAATATCTTCAGGCTATGTGTGTGAATTGTCCCGGTGTTTCCTGGGGAGGAGTTATCACAGCTGAGTCATTTGCATAGCGACAAAAAAACACTACCCCGCCTCACAGGGTTTGCCTCTCTCCTTATCTTGCTCAACACCCAGCCTGTAGCTTGAAGTGGCAGGTATGCTTGCCCTCAGCACCTGGGTGGCCACTCTTCACATTGTTAGCAAAGCAGACTGCTGCTGATTGAGCCATTATCACCAACAGTCCAGTCTCTTACAGCAGGTGGTCAAATGTTTGAGTCATTAATCACTAGCAGTTCTGTCTCTCTAAAGAAGGCAAAACACGTAAAAGCCAAAAAGGCTTATTTAAAAAAAAAGAGAAAAGGTGGATACCAGAATTTTTGTGCAACCCAGGACATTTGTACAGACTGGGGAATGAGATACTGGAAAGTAGTGATATGGAAGGGGACCTGGGGGTGCTGGTTGATGGCAAGTGGAATACGAGTCAGCAGTGCCCTGGCAGCCAGGAGGGCCAGCCCTGTCCTGGGGGGCATCGGGCAAAGCATCACCAGCCGTGTGAGGGAGGGGATTGTCCTGCTCCGCTCTACACTGAGGTGGCCTCACCTTGAATATTGTGGGCAGTTTTGGGCACCACAACATAAGATATTAAGCTGTTACATGGTGTCCAAAGGAGGGCAATGAAGATGGTGAAGGGCCTTGAGGGGAAGCCATATGAGGAGTGGCTGAGGGCACTTGGTCTGTTCAGCTGGAGAAGAGGAGACTGAGGGAAGACCTCATTGCAATCTACAGCTTCCTTGTGAGGGGAAGAGGAGGGGCAGGCACTGATCTCTGTGGTGACCAGTGACAGAATCTGAGGGACCAGCCTAAAGTTGTGTCAGGGAAGGTTTAGGTTGGATATTTGAAAGGTGTTCTTCACCCAGAGAGTGGTTGGGTACTGGAACAGGGTCCTCAGGGCAGTGGTCACAGCACCAAGCCTGCCAGAGTTCAAAAAGTGTTCGGACAGTGCTCTTGGGCACATGGTGTGACTCTTGGGGATGATCCTGTGTAGGGCCAGGAGTTGGACTCGATGATCTTTGTGGGTCCCTTCCAACTCAGCATATTCTGCAAATTTAGCTCTTCTTTTTCTACCCCTTTGAGGTAAAAACCTGCTCTTCTGTAACATAAGTCCAAACTCATTTAAATCAGTACATCAGGCTATCAGCTGAGAAACTGGGACACATCCCCTGCTGTGGCCAGTCCAGATGCAGAGCCAGAGCACAGGGTGACAGCAGGGACTGGGCCCCCTTCTCATCCAAAATCACCACACAGCGAGAGCCCAGTTCCTGTGCTGTACAATGACAAACAGCAGCAGTTTTGAGTATTAAGAACACAAAATGGGTGGTGCCCTTGAGGGCTATGGTCAGCCCATCTCCAGCATCGAGGCTTTCATCCAGTCTTTACTAGACACCATCAGGGTATTAGGGCTAGGTAGAGAAAAGCCTTAGAATGAGGGTTAAAACAACAAAAAAAATTATATTGAGCCCAATTATGAGCTGAAGAGAGGCAGTATTTTATAGCCAGCTGGCAGAAGCCTCGAGAGCTTCAGCCATCCATTAGAGAGGGCAGGCTGACAGGGTGTGTGTGGCCACCTCCAGCCTCCACCAACAGCTCTAGGCAGATTAGGAAAAGTGCTTTTCCTTCACTGGGGAGTTTTACTGCAGAGAAGTGCAGCACTTTAGGGCACATCATAAGTCTCAGCTTGAACACTCTGCTCTGGCATTTTCCAGGCGAGATGGGAGAGCATGGTTGGTGCTGAGTGCCGGATGCTCAGCCCGAGGGGCGCTTTGAATCTCCTCCGTGCTGTGAAATGGGACAGAGATGCAGACTATGTGGGAGGCAAATTGTTTTACAGAAAATATTGGGAGCCATTGTACTATGCTGATTAACTCATTCTAACAACTTTATTTAGCTGCAAGAGTTGCCCCACATGAAAAGTGCAGCTGCAAGCATTTGCACAAGAAAACGCTCCCATATGCAGGAGAGCCAGATAAGCCCCTGCCTGTCGTCATTACAGCAAGAAATTTTAGTACTTTGGGAACATTGCAGGGTTATTTCTGCCTCTGTTTAAGTTTTAACTCAGAGCATGAATGGTACTGTTACGCTAACTGGTTTGTAGATGTCCTTCACATCCAAGACTCAGCCTGGTTCAGGCAATTCTTGGCAGGTAAAGCTTTGCCAGAAACATGAGAAATTGCAGGAACCAGGGCTCCCACTGCCTAATTCCACCTGGAGACAACAGCTGCTTGTTTTATCCCGAGGCAGTATCTATTCTGCCCTCCTCCACTTCCCTGAGTTGTACAGTATTAGGCAGGGGAAATTAGGCTTTCTTCATGCTTCCCCTCTTTCTCTGTGTTATTAGTCCCATAACAAGCTGCCTCTTAATCCTTGGACAGTGTTCTGCTAATCCCATGAGGGACTTGGCAACCAACAGGAAAACCAAGATTGTCTGGAATATTATCCAAACACGTCGGACCCAAGGACCACCCTCAGCCTTCAGCATTTCTCTTGGGTCACCAGTCACACAACCCTCCACACTAAATTAAAACCAGTCTCCAAGCAGTGTGGTTTCAAGCACAAGCAGCAGGACATTTATATGGGATTGTCAGACAGCTACTTCTCCATGGGCCAGTTTGGGACCCCCTGAGTGTAGGACATTGTCTCAAAATATTCCCTGAAAGCCACCAAGATGCACTGGTGTCTAAGCACATAAGTAACAGTTCTGCCATCTCTGAAAGCATAAGCTGTAAATCAGTTTTACCCTCTCAGGATGTTTTGGAGCTCATGGCCAGTGCTTTAGCTCCAATTTCCTATGCTTCCCATTATAGACTGGAAGCAGCAGCAGACCTCCATCAGCAGCAGGAGCTGGGGTGACTGCATGCTCACCTGCTGCCAGCCAAGGTACAGAGCTGCCTGTGCTACAATGCAGTGAACCAGAAACTGTGGGCATGCATCTCCATGGAAATAGGCACTTGGGAAGATCAGAGGGATGCTGGGGGTTACCTTCTGCCATTTGTTTTGTTCTGAACGGTAGCACTGTAAAAATCAATATGGCACTTTTACAATGGATTATGAGGCAGTTAAATGACAGGTCTCTGAAGAGGAGTTGCAAGTGAAGAGTGATCCCATGGGAGTTTTTACAGAGGGAATATTCAGGAAGCTGTTCTTGGCTGTTTACCTAAGAGGTCGCAATAGATAAACAATTGAATATGAGTTCCACGTGTAATGCTCTTGTTAAAGGGGCTAATATGACCCTAGGATGTATAAATGGGAATATTGAGTGTAGGGGAAACATATTAGCTGTATACATGACATTAATGAGACAAAACCAGTCCAGTTCTGCTGTCAACACTTAAAAATCGTGTTGTAAAACTGAGGAAGGTTGGGAGAAGAGCTATAAGACTGATTGAAAGCATATCTTACAATGACCCAAAAGAGCGCAGTCCACTTATATTATCAAAGAGGAGTATAAGAGATGAATTGATCTGTAAGCATCTATACATGGAGGAGGAATATGGTACTAGAAATTACTCAGCCCAGCAGACAAGGGCATGTAAGCCAGGAAGACTGGAGCTAAAACAAAATCGAGCTTAAAGCGAGGCACATTTTTCTCCTTAATGGTCTTGTAATTAACCACTGGAGGAGCTGACATGGGATATGGTAGGTTCTCCATCACCCCAAAAGATATTTAAATTAGGCGTGGATGTCTTTCTACATGATGTAGCCCATGTATCGGTGTGGGAATTGCTGGGCAAAACATCATGATCCACATTATGAAGGAGGGCAGAGAAAACCACCGTGGTGGTGCTTCTGGCTGGGAAATCTATAAAACTATCAAAGTGATAACATCTGTATATCACATCCCAGCAGCATCCTGTCTTTTTATATAACATATGTTATGAAAAGACTATTTTGAGGATATTTAGAGGGCTTTAAATATTTTATTAGAGGTTTTTTAATATACTCTGCCTGTAAAACCAGGTAGATGAAATAACCCTTAAAAAATTATTTTAAAAAAATCCTGAAATAGATTTTCTATACCCCCAAATCCTAGTCTTAAAGCTGATATCTCAGGATACCCTGGGCTTTCAATATGATGCTTCAAGGATTCAGCCTCTATTTCATGGATTTATGGATGCTAAACTCAAGAGGGACTACTGTGAACATCTAATCTGACCTTGTGAATAACAGAGGCCACAGGGCATCCCTCAATTACTTCCAGGCCACACTGAAGCCTTCTAAACTCTTCCGTCATACCACAGCCAAGACAGCCTTCCCCTCCATCCACATGGCTAAACTTCACATCGTCTCATGTTTCACTGCAACATCCTTCCTTCCATCCCTGACAAATTAAATCTTTCCTGGCACATGTCCATTCAAATTTCTGCTACAAAGATCGTTTGCCATTCCTATGCTTCCTTGCTGGCTCTCTCTTTTGCCTTTCTACCAACACAATCTATTTCTATCAACACTCCTATTTTTCACAGCCTCGTCCCCTACCTCTGCCTCTTCATCACATTTGGTATCACTCCATTCCTGCCTCTTATGGCACACTTTGCTACCATTTTTTTTATCCCTTTCTTTTTTCCTGAACAAGCCTCATGTGGTGTAGCACCAGTCCATGGAGAGGCACCCTAAGTCACATAAGTGCTGCTAAATGAAATTATTCTGGGAACATTTGCACTCATCAGGGGGATGGGGAATAGGGGTTGGAGGAATGGTCATTTCATCACATATTGTCTCTGCCCGTTCTTCCTCCTCAGGAGGGGGGCTCATCCCTGCTCCAGTGTGGGGTCCCTCCTATGGGAGACAGTTCTCCATGAACTTCTCCAACATGAGTGCTTTCCACAGGCTGCAGTTCTTCATTAACTGCTCCAGTGTGGGCCCCTTTTCATGGGGCACAGTCGTTCAGGAACAGAGTGCTCCAGCATGGGTCCCTCATAAGTCCTGCCATCAAACCTGCTCCAGTGTGGGCTCCTCTGTCTATTGGTCTGCAGGTCCAGGACAAGTTTCCCATGGGATCCCAGCCTCCTTTGGACATCCACCTGCTGCAGCAAGGACTCCTCCAGGGGCTGTAGGTGCATCTCTTCTCCACTATGGACCTCCATGGACTGCAGGAGCACAGCTGCCTCACTGTGGACTGCACAGGCAACTGGATCACCTCCTCCTGCTCCTTCTTCACTGACCTTGGTGTATGCAGAGGTGACACATATTCTCAGTCCTCTTCCTCTGCTGTTATTGTGAAGGGTTTTTTTTTCCTTTCTTGAATAAGTTATCCCACAGGTGCTGCCACCATGGATGTTGGGCTCAGCCTTGGCCAGCGCTGGGTCCATCTCAGTGCTGGCTGACATTGCCTCTACCAGACATAGGGGAAGTTTCTGGAACCTTCTCACAAAAGTCACCCCTGTAGTGCCTCCACTACCAAAGCCTTGCCACACAAACCCAATACAGCATATCAGTGACAGAACTGGATTCTTGTGCAGGGAGAAATCATTCATGTGAATTATTAAACGTCTGTGTATCATTCTAAGACATACAACAGTGTGGTACAGTTTGCAGCTAGAAGAAGCCTGTATTTTAATGCTCTTCTTACTTCTAAAAGAACCCGGCTTGATAAATTTAAGTGCAGGAGACTGGCATCATGGAACTGTGAACAAGGGTGAGCTGAGGCAAGAAACAGGAGGTGCCACAGCAGGAGAGCAGGCTGTGAAGGAGGAGAATTCAGACCATGGATAAGCTCATCCCAGACTTGGCTTTTTAGAGAAGAGCTTCTTGCCTTCTGTGTGTGAGTGGTGCTCTGTCTGGGGTGACAGGTAAGTGAGAAGGGATGCACAGAAGCAATCCTGTGCCTTCACCATTTCTGCTCAATGAAAACTGACAAACATCCGCTTTTACAAAGCTTCAGTGCACAGATTTATTTTTTTAACTTAATACTGCTCTACACAACTGCACAAGGTTACCTTACTTTGTGTTACAGCAGAGTTTAATCCTTCTGGAGCCAAACTGCATAAAATTGCCAAAAGCTGACACGTGTCTCTGCTCAGTATTGCCTATTGACAAGCAGGCACCTCTGGCCAAACCAAGAGGAAAACATCTGTCAGTAGGTGTTAATGAGACCATCACATGTAGCAGGCAAGACCCAACCAGCTCAGCAAGATCCAACAAAATTCATGTTCTCATTGAGTGATCACAGCTATCTACAGTTGTACTCAGCTGTCAGGGGCCCACTGGCACACATCCTTCCTCATACTGATATTTTATGAATTTTAGAGTTAGCAGGATGCAAATCTGCCTTTTGAGGCTCATCTGTCAAAACCAGAGCCTTGGCCATACCTTGCAGAGGCTTCTGCAGGAAAACAAAGTGATATTAAAGAATGTTGCAAGTGTCCATCTCACTGAGCCAACACAGTTGAAGTCTGGAGTGGGAAGTACGTTTTTTAGCAGAGACATAAAATTCAATGCCCCATTGCTTGTAACTAGTCCTGATACCATGTCATTTTTGCAGGAAGTCATGGGCAACTTCAATCTTCGTATCTGGCAGTGGTCCTGAATAAAATGGTGCTGCTGGAGAAGGTGAGTGGCAGGTTTTCAGGTTGTCAGGCGATGACATCATGGCTTTGAACACTGGTGAGTTAAAGCAGAAGGAAGAGGGAGGTGGTGGAGGGTGAGGAAGAGAGGGGAAACAGTAATTCACAGAGAAAATTTTCATTTAATTCACTGATTATTTACATCTCACTGTACGAATCAGGGCTAAGTATATCCACCCAAGCCAATGTATATGACTCACAGTTTGTCAAATAGATATTCTGGAAGTGAGAAGTTACAGAAATAAAAGTCATGAATTATCAGTTGTTCTTTTATGCTCATGGACAGCATCTTTTATTACACGTAAATGCCATTTATAACCATTGCAAACAGGAAAAAATAGCTAAAGTCAAGTTTGCGTGAATAGAAAAATGACACAAGAAGAAACTGAGTCTAAGGAGAAATTCTGCCTGTTATTTTAGTGGATCCACCTCACCAGCAGTAAACATCTGCAATGTCTGTTTATGGCCTCTACTTGGGGATTCTCCATCCCAGCCTAAAACAGGCAGCTGCAATGCCAAAGCACACCCTAGAAGCTGCTGTTTCCCTCTGTTGACCACCAGAAAAAGGTCAGATAGAGACTGTAGTTTACAAAAGTTAAGAAACCACAGATGAAGCCTGCTCACTAATGCTTCTTGAAGGTAAGTTCATAGACAAGTTCCTAAAAATTTTGAGAATTCCAATGAGATACTTGGTTTGGTGCATGAGTCCTTCTCTGCAGGGTGCTGAGCTCCTGCCATGCTACCAAAGAAGATAAAAGTAGCAAACGCCTCTCCACACGCATGTTTAAAAGCCACGCTGCAGAGTTTGAGCTGAATAACCAAAAGAAAAGGCTCATATTTAAAGTGAGGTCCATGTAAGGTTCACTGTGGGCATAACTCAGCCCTGTCCTCCTCTTGAGAGTCAACACAGGCTTTTGCCATGGCATGTTGGGAGGATACATGTGGTTCATCTGCCAAGGGAGTAAGCTCATTTCTCAGCATTCCTTTAACATGTCAAGGAATGTCAAGGGCACGCACAGTAGGAAAAGGAGCCCCATTCCTAAACATCTCAAATGAGGCACCCCTCTCAAGGCAGCTCCTGCCCCATGTCACTCTTCTCTAAAGATGCACCAAACAGGAATGTTACACTGTGTACCTTCTTTTTTTCCCCTCTGGAGCACATCTATCAAGTCAACAAGCAGGTGGATATAAAGTTAGCTGTTTAACTGTTTAGAAATTTAACAAACAAATATACATACCACTAGGTATCTGGAAACTAATGTTTTCTGTCTGAGACAGCAAAATGAACAGAGAGCAATATCCAAACACTGAAAGTTAGCAGACTAGGGACAAAAATATATCAGTTGCTAGGAGATGACATTTAATCTGGAATTTTAGGCAATAAATAAAAATTAAGTTACAAGAAGAAATACTGTTTAGGGCAGAAACCACCTTGAAGCAAGTAGTTATTTATGAGAGGGAGCAAAGCAAGGATGCTGCCTGACAACATGCCATGGGGACAGAGGTAAATGGGAAGGTTATTGACTTGACTGTGGGAACAAAACCCCTGCCAGTGAAAGACAGCAAGGACAAAACTCCTTTCTAGTTGAAGTTGCTGGGAGATGTGGCACTAAAGTAAATAAAGGTTGTACTTCAATCTGCAAATATCACCTTTGTCTGTGATGGAAACCCACCCAGGACCTAAAATGTTGTGTAACTCAGCTCGTTTCTTCTGGTCATGAAAATTACAGGAAAAACAAAAGTTCCTTGCTTGTAAAGTTGGACCTCCAAATCCACCACAATCTACTGGTTTCTTTCCCCATGAAAGAGAAAGCCCTATTTTCTTAATAGTATTAGAATTGAAAAAACACTGGGGTTTAAGACTAGAGTATCTTGTGAAACCATAGAGGATTCAACAGCAAGGACAGCAGGGAGTGGGGCTGGCTGCTCCTTACAGCAACCCAGCCCTTGGTGGGAATTGTCAAAGTGGGATTTTAGGTCTCTTGAAATCAAGGGCAAAAGGGCAACAGATCTTAAAAGGTCATTTTCTCCCACACATGCACAGGTAAAGGTTTGCATGTAATGTGGTCCAGCACATGGCAATCACCTACACCTTTTGTAGATGATTACATGCAGCTCTTCTGGTTTCTATAAGTATATGCAGGTATTAAGAAGCAGTGTTTGCCTCAGCACCACCCATGGATAATTTCCATCTCAGACATCCCTTTGACCTAGGATGGTAAGCATTCCTACAATATTTGGTCACAGTGATTACATTCATTATTCGGATCAAACCATTGGGGTCCTGAGGCTAAGATGGAAATTCAGACCTTTCACATCTTTGATACTAGCTGTAATATTGACGCTGGAGAACTATTTGTTTAGACTTGCTTAGGATAGTGCTTGTCAAAGTGATTAATAATTTTCTCTGGGCAGCAGCCAAAGATCAGAGTTCATGCTGATGTCTGCAATCTGCCAGAAGGCTTTGATACTGTCAACGGGGGTATGATCAAGCCTAAATAACCACTAGTTGAGGGGATATGTTCTCCTTGCTCAGAAATACAAAGAACTGTCCTCTCTGCTGGCCCAGCTTGTCTTCCAAAGGATAACTGCTGATTGCAGGCATTGCTGTCTCCTTCACTGGCCCCTGCAGGACAAAGTTGCTGGGAGAAAGGCAGTACATCAGTGCTGCTGCTGGCATTGGCATCTCCTCTTCATGTAACCTGGAGAACAAAGATGGTACCATCACATCTGGATCTGCATACTTTCCAGGGTCCTCTGCAGTGACGAAGAGCTAGACAAGGACTGGTTGATGGTTGTTCAATACCTCTGACTGATCCCAGTGTGCCCCAGTGAGGGCTGGATGGATTTTTGTCATTACCTCTGGTGAAGAGTCCAACCATCACAGGCACTGACTATATCTCTCTTATTTTGTCATCTGTAGATGACCCTGCTTGAGTGGGAGGGTTAGACCAGATGTCCTCCAGAGGTTCCTTTCAAACTCAATCATTCTGTGATTCTCTGCCAACAATGATTGCTGAATTTATGGAGCTCAATGTAAAGCCCAGTCAATGAGAGACCTCACCTTAGGAAACCTGCTCCTTCCATACCTGTGAAAGGCCCAGACTGTGGTGTAAGGCTTTCCAGTTGCACTGGAGGGACCTCCAGGAGGTCCCTGGAGGATGCTCTAAGGGAGAATGATAATGGTGATGCACCCCTAGTGCAGGAAAGCATGAGTGCTTGCAGCAGTGTAGTGATGCACATGGGGTCACGACAACCCCATGCAATACTCCAGGCTTGGGGCAGAGCAGCTGGAAAGCCGTCCAGTGGGAAAGGACCTGGGGGTGCTGCTTGACAGCAACGGAACACAAGCCAGCTCAGGTGGACAAGAAGGCCAATGGCATCCTGGCTTGTGTCAGAAATAGTGTGACCAGCAGGACCAGGGCAGTGATCCTCCCCCTCTACTCGGCACTGGTGAGGCCACACTTCGAATCCTCAGTTCAGTTCGGGGCGTCTCACTACAAGAAGGACATTGAGTTGCTGGAGTTGTCCAGAGAAGGGCAAAGAAGCTGGTGAAGGGTCTGGAGCACAAGTCTTATGAGAAGCAGCTGAGGTCACTTCATCTGTTCAGCCTGGAGAAGAGGAGGCTGAGGGGGCACCTTATTGCTCTCTACAGCTGCCTGAAAGGAGGTTGTAGACAGGGGGAAGTTGGTCTCTTCTCCCAAGTGACAAAGGGACAGGATAAGAAAAAATGTCCTCAGGTTGTGCCAGGGGAGGTTTAGATCGGATATTAGGAAAAATTTATTCACTGCAAGGGCTGTCAAGCATTGAAACAGGCTGCCCAGGGCAGTGATGGATTCACCACTCCCGAAGGTATTTAAAAGGTGTGTAGATGTGGCACCTGGGGACATGGTTTAGTGGTGAACTTGACCGTGCTCAGTTAACAGTTGGACTTGATGATCATAAAGGTCTTTTCCAACCTAAATGATTCTGCAGTTCCATGATGGCATGGCCATTCTGGGCTGCAGTGGGCTTTTCTCTCAGAAAGACTGGAACTGCCTTTGCTTCTGCTGGCAGCAAGCACAGATCTATCAGTGGGTGACAGAGGCAGTAACCTCCATCCCTGCCGTGTCAGGTGGGAAGAGCCAGCTGCCCACACTGTCCATCTGTCCACACTATGGCCAAGCGTGGGGCTCCCTTCAGCCCAATGTGGGGTTCGAATGAAGATGAGAGAGAGAAACATAAAATAGCCTTGTGTGTGGGAAGTGCATGGGTTTTTTTCAGTTTATTTTTAAAATAGTATGCTACTCAGTTTTCAAGGCCCAGTGAGAAGGTCTTGTCCATATCAAGGTCACAAAATGTGAGAGAGGATCCTACAGTATCCTTACTCTTCAGGTAATTCACTGTAATTATTTGCAGTGATTACAAGCTGGCAAAGTGTGCCAAAGCAAATTGTATCCTGGGCTGTGTAAGAAGTGTGGCCAGCAAGTGACACAGGAGGTGATGCTCCCCTTCTGTTCTGCTCTTATAAGACCTCACCTGGAGTACTGTGTCCAGCTCTGAGACTTCAAGTAATGAAAAAGCATGGACCTGCTGGAGAAAGTCCAGAGGAGGGCCATGAATTTGAACAGAAGGATGGAGCACCGCTCCTATGAAGACAGGCTGAGTTGGGCTGTTCATCCTGGAGAAGGCTCCAGGGAGACCTTTCAGTAGCCTTCCAGTACCTAAAGAGATTTCATAAGAAAGGCAGGGAGAGACTGTTTAGCAGGGCCTGTAGTGACAGAACAAGGGGTAGTGGTTTTAAAATGAAATTTGGTAGATTTAGATTAGATATATGGTGATTTGACCTGGGCTGGATGCCAGGTGCTCACCAAAACTGCTCTCCTCCTCCCCTGGACAGAGGAGAGAAAATATAATAAATGGCTCATGCGTTGCATCAAGCAAAGCATCACCAGCCCATGAAGGGAGGGGATGGTCCTGCTCTGCTCTGCACTGGAGTGGCCTCACCTTGAATATTCTGTGCAGGTTTGGACACCACAATATAAGAAAGATAATAAGCTCTTAGAGAGTGTCCAAAAGAGGGCAATGAAGATGGTGAATGGCCTTGAGGGGAAGCCGTATGAGGAGCAGATGAAGTCACTTGGTCTGTTCAGCCTGGAGAAGAGGAGACTGAGGGGAGACCTCATTGTAGTTACAACTTCCTTGTGAGGGGAAGAGGAAGGACAGGCACTGCTTTCTTCTCTGTATGACCAGTGACAGAATCTGAGGGAACAGCCTGAAGTTGTGTCAGAGGAGGTTTACATTGGCTATTAGAAAGGGCTTCTTCACGCAGAGGGTGGTTGGGCACTGGAACAGGCTCCCCAGGGAAGTGGTCACGGCACCAAGACTGACAGAGTTGAAGAAGCACTTGGACAATACTCTCAGGCACATGGTGTGACTCTTGGGGATGATCCTGTGCAGGACCTGGAGTTTGATTCCATGATCCTTGTGAGTCCCTTCCAACTTGGCATATTCTATGATTCTGTGAAATTAGAACACGGAGAGATCATTCAGCA
>JAWWEE010000074.1:137109793-137269978 GCA_035221455.1 Xenops minutus | reverse complement strand
CGGCCCGGGGCGCAGCGCTGCTGGCCCGGCGGGCCCCGCGGAGCTGCGAGCGGCGCGGCGGGACGGGCTCCCGCAGCCGGCCCGGCGGGGCGCGCTCCGAGTCCCGCCGCGGGGGCGTCGACGGTCTCGCCCCGTCCCCTGCCCGGCCGTGACACTGACACTGACACCGAGGCCGCGCCGCCCCGCGGGCGCCGCTCCCCGCCGTGCCTCACCTCCGGCAGCCGCCCGCCGCCGCCGCCGCCGCCATCCTCCCGCTCAGCGCCGCCCGCTCCCTCCCGGCCCCGCTCCGGCCGCCGCCATTTTGATCCCGAGCCCCGGGCTCCGCCGGGCAGCGGGAGCGCGCACAGCGCCTGCGCGGCGGCGGCGCGCGGGACACGTGGTCAGCGGGGGCGGGGCCAGGAGGGGGCGGGGCCCGGGAGGGGCCGACACATCAGAACTGACCATCAGAACTGACCATCAGAACTGACCATCAGTGCTGACCATCAGTGCTGCTCCATCAGAACTGCTCCATCAGTGCTGCCCGTCAGTGCTGACCATCAGAACTGCCTATCAGTGCTGCCCATCAGTGCTGCTCCATCAGAACTGCCCGTCAGTGCTGCCCATCAGTGCTGACCATCAGAACTGCTCCATCAGTGCTGCCCGTCAGTGCTGACCATCAGAACTGCCCGTCAGTGCTGCCCGTCAGTGCTGCCCATCAGAACTGACCATCAGAACTGCCCATCAGTGCTGCCCATCAGTGCTGCCCATCAGTGCTGTCCATCAGAACTGCTCCATCAGAACTGCTCCATCAGAACTGCCCATCAGTGCTGCCCGTCAGTGCTGCCCATCAGTGCTGCCCGTCAGTGCTGACCATCAGTGCTGACCATCAGAACTGCCCCTCAGTGCTGCCCATCAGTGCTGCCCATCAGTGCTGCCCATCAGTGCTGCCCGTCAGTGCTGCCCGTCAGTGCTGACCATCAGTGCTGACCATCAGTGCTGACCATCAGAACTGCTCCATCAGAACGGCCCATCAGTGCTGCCCATCAGTGCTGCCCATCAGTGCTGCCCGTCAGTGCTGACCATCAGAACTGCTCCATCAGAACTGCCCATCAGTGCTCCGTGTCGGTACTGCCCCTCAGTGCTGCCCATCAGTGCTCCCTATCAGTACTGCCCCTCAGGGCTGCCCCTCAGTGCTGCTCTCAGTACTGCCCCTCAGTTCTCCCCTCAGTGCTGCCTCTCAGTTTCTCCCCTCAATTCTCCCCATCAGTTCTCCCCTCAGTTTCCCCCCTCAGTTCTCCCCTAAATTCTCCCCTCAGTGCTGCTCCGTGGGGGGAGCCAAGCTCAGCCCTGCCGTGACCCCCTCCCACACCACCTGCCCTGCTTGCCCTCCCCGTGTGACACATCTCACAAGCAAGCTGTTATAGTGCTCAGATGCAGAGGTGTCTGCAATGGAAGTTGTGTGTCAGCACGTTCTTTGTCCTTGAGACTTAAGCTGCTTATACTAAGCATATGTCTGCCTCCGTGCTTTGCCAGCCTACTGTAAGCTGGTTACAGGCAGGACACTGATTCCAGTTTTATTGTTCATGCTAGAAATATATACTGCTCACTTGGAAATAAACGCCCACCACCTTCCCCACTTCTGATAACCTCTCTCAGCATCAGAAATTAGTATTCAACACACCGAGATGAAGGTATATGCCAGCTGTTCCCACCATTGCTGGTACCACTCTTGCTACATTTTCTTCAAAGAAAGGTGTATGTGGATACAGTCAGGATCAGCCACTGTAACTGTAAGATCACTGTTTCCTAAAACAGAGAAAGTGACCAAAAATCCAAATCAGTCAATGTTCTATTAGAACAATGAAACCACTTAAGTAAACAGAACTACTGGAACTCTCTAAAAGAACTAAGCACCATGTGTATATATAGGAGAAGGTCTGAGAAAGAGTTTCATGCACAGGACAAAAATCTGATGAAGTCACGTGGCAGAAAACATTCAGCAAGCTGCAAGCCACATCTGTGATCATTCTTGGTTGGTAAAGGCAAGCTATGACTGATTATATTCCCTCCTGATTCTGCTGACAGTCCATTTCTGGAGGGAAGCCTTCCTCCCACTTGGCATCATGCTGTCCTCCATCTCTGTAATTAACTTGCCTTAATGCAGCAGACCTCCCTAACTACCACTTGGCATAGTATTCCATAGTGCTGAGCAGCTTACCAAGAAGCTAGGGAAAAAACAACTTCTAATGTATTTGCCCATGCTGTAGACTTTTCTTACTTATTTCAGCCAAAAAATGGAGAAGAACCACAGTTGGGCTCATGGACCATATTATGTACCCCTTAGGGTTTTAACCATCTTAGTTATTTATATCATCTCCAGTATTGTAGTATACAAGGGAATCACAATTTTTGACTTCCATATCTGCACAGTACCAGAATAGGATGAGGCAATTTTTATCATTGTAATTTAATTGATGAAGTTCACACTGTCAGGGTTATGCTTGCAGCTGTGCAAGGGGAACTGTGACTATGCCCTGTAAGTGTGATGTGTTTGCAAGCTGTTGTTGCTGTTATTAGGAGAGCTTATAAAACTGACTGGCAGGCAGAGCTCAGCCTCTTTGAGTTATTGCTTACTACAGCCCTTCCATCTTCTATTTATGTCTCTTTCCTTGCGCCTGCCCTAACCAGCTTTCCCTTCCCTGCTATTAGGAACCATGGTATGGAATACCACATACACAGTGTTCATTTTAGTTGTACCACATACACAGAGATCAGTTTAGTTGTATTTTACCCTGGTTTATGTAGAATTATGGTAAAAATGTTCATATTGCCTGCCTGGGCATATAAGGGCTTAGGTCTATGACCTCTGTGCTAAAATATTTTTAACTCATTGATCCACATCTCAGTTGGGTCCTTATAGACACTACAACTACAAGAAAGGCTTCACTTGTCTGAGCCACCAAAGTCAAGCAATCAGCAGACACAAACCTATAGAAAACTAAACTGCAGTAGTTTTAAAGCACATGGAATTTTTAATTTAAATGTATCTGTTAGAAGAAATGGTTGCAGATGAGGTTCTTAAATATGAACAACGTGAGACAATCCCAGCCTCCCTATATCATTCATAATTTATAAGATCATTGTTACAATTTTAGCAATGGCTTGCTGAGAGCAGCATAGAAATAAGAACCAGTTGAAGTTACATCAGTAAGATTCAGGTCACAGAGCTTTTAGACTAAAAACCAGCTTGGTTTTCAGGTCACTGGGACCAATTAGGAATCTGTTTCCAAAGTTCTGTAGTTAGGTAAAAAAATCCATTAAATTCTCTGGTAAACCTGGCTCATAATCTTACAGGTAGTGAAAATGACAAGAAAAGTCTTGCAGGCTGAATGTTTGGTTTGTTAATGGTCTTTTTTAATATTCTAATACCATTAACTGGAATGTAGTTAAAATGGATGGTTAGACTGAAGTGCTAAGATCTTGCTCTGCAATAGTCATCCTTTCAGTAGCGCAAATAAACCTTCCTTCTTATGACTCAGAGACAAACAGTCTGTTGGGTAACAACTTGGGAAGACATCTGGCAGGTTGGAAGCGAGGAAAGCTACCATGTGCTTTCTTTCCCTTTAGATTTTTTAAAGCTTAGAGGTCACCCCTTGAGTGCAGAGCACTGTCATTGTCTTTGAGGATTGTGTGGTCTCAGGGGCTAGACAGCTGGGAAGCACACCAAAAGTAAGCTGACTTGCTCCTTCTGCCACCTGGGAACTTGGTGCAGAAGACAGGTTATAAAACACTGAGTTACAAACTTTGCTGTGGAGGAGTGGGAAATGGAAGCTAATTGCATTTACATGCAGGTAATATATTTTCTCAGATGAGAGGATAGGAGATTCACACTGTCTGACAAACACCCCCAGAGCATGTGCACACACATCACTTCCCTGATCACTTAATTACAATCCTCACCCCATGCTCTCAGAAATAAATTCACGTTCCATTTTTGTCAGGATTGAGATATGTTTGGTTTGATCGATTTAAAATAATCTCTTGATGTCCTAATGAGCAAAATCTTATATATGCCTGAAATATTGTAAAATGTCCTCTCCTCTTTAGAACAAACAATGTGCAGAATGAGATACTGTCTGTGCCACACAACGGTTTGCAGTAGCTCATACACAATGGTGTAATACTTTATTCATCTTTTTGCAGGGACTTCTGTAAAATACTTACCAGTGATAATCACTGTACGTACACGTTGCATTTTATCTCAAATTCTAGTGTTAGTAGGAAAGATTAATTATATGCCACCACTTCTTAAAAATAAAACCAACTCAAATGTCAATTGTGGTTCATTTACCCTTCATTTGCACTAGGAAGCTCAAGCTCTGAAATGCCTTTTTGATCATATTAATTGGAGTTTTTTGAAGAGAAAATACTCTTGGGAAAAAACCCCAACCAGTTCATTCTGATTGTTTCATTTTGTATCCATGGTTCATTTCTTAGACTTTTGGATGTTTCTCTTGATTTTCATTCCAAATGTGTACTGTTTGTTATTATTAATCATGTATTTGTATTGCTCTGTTTTCTAGAGGCCCTAATCAAATATGGGGTCTTGCTGTGCTGGATGGCTTGCCAAACTCATATTACAGTACATGCTTTAGAGAATTTATCAATTCACTGGCAGATGTGATCATGCAAGGTACCTCCTGCAAACCAGTGAGAAAACCAGATGTGTGTAATTTTTGGTGAGAGTTGGAGTCATACCATGTGTTGCAGAAGGTGCCTACTATGGAAATAATGTCAGCTGCATTAGTTAGAGAATGTGATTCTGTTTTGCTGTAAATAACACCTTTTTATTCATGACCATTTGAAGTGTGACTTTCTAGCATTATCGGTCAAATCCTTAAAGTCTAATTTATCCTGGGTTTTTTTTTTGTTTTGTTTGGTTTCATTTTATTTTGAGGGTATGTATTTCAGTTTAATTTCATGGCACTTAAGGCAGTAAATCACTGCTAAAGAAGAGCTTAGAATACTTTGAAGTATAATTTGTTTATTGGTAATTGATGCACAATAACTGAATTCACAAGGGCTGAAAAATAGATTTAAGATTGATGCTTACTATGCTAAACAGGCTTCATTTTTATCATGGGTGGTATTGATGAGATTCTGCAAATACATAGATCTGGACTATTGCTAGCTCTTTAATGTTATTCTTTTTCTGTTGCCTTTCTTACTATCTGAGCTTTTCTTGTTATCTAAACCTACTTTAAAATTTTGTAGAAGCTTATTTTCCATACTCACATATGCATTGCTTGCCATACATCATCCAAGAGACTCTCAAAGAATAGACTGAAGCTGACATGCAAACCACAGTAACTGGCTTTCTATAATCAGCGATGACAGAGTAAGAGATGTGCTTTCTTGTGTGAAATAGGTGCTGTGGAAGCACTGCAATGACAGCAATGCTCTTTCCATCCTGGTTTTGCTTGTTCCTTCAATCACCAGATCTTCACACAGAGATGAAGAAAGCCCTGTGTTCCAGCAAGAGAGCTGAGGAAGAAGCTGAGGAGGTGAGGGTAAGGGATTTTGTTTGCTGCCAGCAGGAGAGAAGGAGGCAGCTGTTACGGGGACTGCTGTTATGGGGGCTGCTGTGGGATCTCTGCCTGTGCTGTGATGAAGCAAATTCCCCACCAGCATGTGCTGGGGAGAGGTGAAGGGCACACAGCCACCGCATACTTCTAGGAACCTGGCAACTTGGATGAGGTGAAATAGTTGTATCCAGTAGGAAAAAAGTACAAACTATTTCTGTGAAGGAGATGTTAAACAGGCCCTGCCCAGAGCAGGTGGCAGAAGGTACATGTACATCAGGAGCCTTTGAAGAAGCACAAGGAAAAGAAGTGACACTAGACTCTCTTGTTAAGATGGGGAGGCCTGGAGACAGATAGGGGTCTGTCTCTGGAACAATCCAGCACCTCAAGAAATGAAGACAATGTTGGTAGTGCTCTATGCCAGGAGGGTAAACCTTTCAAAACTACTGGCCTGTGAAGTCCATGGGCTGACAATGCTGGGCAGCAAGCACATGGACATTACATTTAGACAAACCTACACTGGGAAGCACAAAATTAATTAGTTTGTCTGTGTGACCTTTATGTAGCTAACTTCTGCACGTGCACAGAGAATCTCTCACTCTGATCACCAAGACATATCCTGAAAGGAATGTTACTTCATTATAAATCAAATTTCGTTTGGATTAACCTTTAGTAGGGTCCTTAAAATGGGGTTGTTATGTGTACATAAGGGGATTGTTTGTTTTTACTGTTGCTACAGTGTCACTGATGCTTTTGGTGAGGATATAATCACTCACCCTGTGGCTGCATTCCTCAGTAAATGCTCTTTGTAATTGGTCAGTGCAGAGAAAGATGCCAAAAGCAAACCACTGATGATGATGGCAATTGCTTGCCTTGGCTGTGTAAACCTGCACTGCTTGTCTTTTCCTATCACTCAGTACTTTATCAACTGATCCTTTTCTGTGTGCAATGTGTGCAATGTAAGATGTTTGTGAAATGAAGGATTGCTCAATACATTGATGTCTCCTCACAGGTATGTCACCATGTCTACTTTGCTGCACACTTCAACCTGCTTTGAATGCAGAGTTGATAGCTCCCTACAGCCCTTTCTATGACATCTGAGTTCTTCACAAATACTAATGAATTTTCTAAAAGCAGTTGCTATATCCACCCTGTAGATTACAATGTGAGACACAGAATTATTCAGATGGAGGATCTGCTTGTTGTGGGGGCTCACTTAAGGTACCTGGGCTCTTGTGGGCACTTACCAGCACTGCAGCACATGCTGTGCTTGGTGTAGGTGTCCTGTTCAGTCCAGTTGCCTCTGTGAGTCTGCCCTCTTGCAAACTTGGCACCAAGATTTCAAGTCAAGCACTCAGAACATGAAGAGCAAACTGCTAGCCACAGCTTATGAAAAGTTTAAGTAATAACTGATTATTATATTGTTAAACTTTGGTGGAGGCAAGGTTGGATTCCCAGGAGAGCACATAGCTATGAGACAGTCCTTTCTCTGCCTGACATTTCTTGTCTCATGCCATCTGCACTTTTCAAGTTCTGCAGCATGCTGAGCAAAGGTCAATATATGGACAACACTTTTTTTTTTAAATGTGCATCCCTGATTTATACCCAGAATTGGTCCATTCTATAAATCATCTATCTGGTTAGACGCTACTATGACCCAGTTGGATCTGGATGTTGCAAAGTGCAGTTACTGATGTCAAAAATAGTTATCCATTGAAACCTAGATAGGTTTTGTTTACATAGCATCAGCTGAATTCACAGCACTGACTGGAATTTGTCTATGTACTTAATGTATGGGTAAATTAATTAACTGATTGTAAAGTTCATGCTAGAAAGATGATAGTAAATGATCAGTGGGAGGTACAAGAATTGATGGCACTCATATAAAGCCTGTTCATAGAATCATAGAACCATAAGAAAAAGATCTTTAAGAACATTGAGTCCAGCTGTTAACCCAGCACAGCCAAGTCCACCACTAAACCATATTCCTAAGCAACACATCTACACATCTTCTACATCCTACCACTGATGGTGACTCCACCACTGCCCTGGGCAGCATGTTCTAATGCTTGATGACCCTTTCAGTGAAAAAAATTGCACACAGAATCACATGGAGAATCATTTAGGTTGAAAAAGATGTCTAAGATCATTAAGTACAACCCTTGACCGACTCCAGCCCTGTCAACTAGACCATAGCACTCAGTGCTGCATCTGGTCACTTCTTAAACACCTCCAGGGATGGTGACTCCACCACCTTCCTGGGCAGTCCATTCCAATGGTTAACAACCCTCTCTATGAAGAAATTCTTCCTGAAATATGCTGAACTGGAAGGGCTCCACACAGGTCATCAAAGCTCAGATCTTGTCACTGCACAGAACAGCCCTGAGAATCACACTATGTGCCTGAGTGTTGTCCAAATGCTTCTTGAACTGTGGCAGGCTTGGAGCTGCGACCATTTCCCTGGTTCTGTGTATTCAAGTTGCTGAACTGGTAATCCTTCTGAGATGTTGCTTGAGGAATGCTGGACAAATCTTGTAATCTTGTTACTACTGCTCCTTGCTGTACTGTCTTAACAAAGATGATGAAGCTGTTATCAAGCTGAGTGGTGTCTGGACAAGACTGAGTATGGTTTCTGAAAGAGGTATTGTTTCTGAAAGGGCTGGAAACAAATTGAAGCAGTCATTGTCAGTGAAAGAGCAATGAAGATTGAATGAATTGTTAGACTTCTTCAGATGCTGGAAGTGGAGTGCCAAGTAAAAGCATCAGGCAGAGTAGCCAGTGGTCAGAGGGAGATGCAATCTTGAACGAAGTAGTCAACATGATGAACATCTAACTTCCCTAAGGAGAGCTGAGCACTGTAATGGGTTGCTCTGAATCAGCAAAAATTCCCTAGTGTCAAAGCTAGATACTCCTTACTGCAATTTAAGCTCACTACTTTTTGTTCTGTCAACAACAGACAGGGAAAACAGATTATTCTCTTAGTCTTTGCAACTATCTTTATTGGACGAGTCTGGAAGACAGTCCCCTTCTCCCCTACTTCTCTATTTAGACTAAATGATTCAAATGTCTTCAGCTTTTCCCTGAATATATTTTGTGGTTCTTGGTCATTCTCCTAACACTTCTTTGCTGTCTTTGTGATGAGTTCACATATTTCTTGAAATCCAGGTTCCAAACTGGAAGCCAGATTGCAGCACAGGTTTTACCACTTGCATGTGCTGTAGGGGACCTCACAGGTGATGCTTTTGGGTGTATCTCCCAATATTAATACCTTTTTCTCCAGCAGTATAATGCTGACCCAGGCCTACCTTGTTACTTAGTGCATCTCTGACATTGTCCTCTGTGAAATGATTGAGAAAGCCAATATTTTGTCCTCCAATACTTTGTGCTATCATTTATCCTGGGTGCAGAATATTCTGCCCTTTTTTATTTGCCTAAATTTTTCCTTGTTTATGCTGAATTGCCTGTGGCTGAGACAAATCAGCTTCATTACACACATCTCCTGTTCTTACTCCACTTTGGGTTACCCTGCAGCTGTGCCATTCATGTTTTTCTAAGGAAGCACAAATTTTCTGACACTCCTTTTTGTCTTGAGCATATTTTTCTTAGGATCTGTGGGTTCACTGAATTTCATAGAAAGCAGAGTTTATGGTCTTTATTTACTGTTCTTGCTCATTCCCTTCACAAAAAAACCCCAGGGAACAGTTTTACTTCATAGTCTCAGCTACCTTTCTTCTCAACATTCTCAACCAGTATCTCTACTTCTTGCAATCAAGTGGAAAGTGAGCTCCCTTCTACCTGTATTCATCATTAAATGCCTTCTAAGAGTTTTTGGCAAAGTCTATTCTGTATATATTTTTTTTTCCCCTAATAAATGTGCAGATGCCAAATCTCTGTGATTTGCAAACCTGGACCTTTGGCTAATTATGCTAGCTGGTCTCAAAAAGCCTTGTCTGCATCCTACTCTGTTTAGTGTTTCTGAGACAGCACCCCTGTGCACTTCCTTCTTTATCATCATGCATATGTTAGTGTTACAATAACATGGATTACCCTACTCTCAGATGTGCAAATTCAGTAGCAAAAGGTTTATTGTATTAAAGATTCCCAGCATTTCTTGTTTATTTCCTGTGTTTCTTACATTAATAAACAAACATCTGAGATGTTCAGGGAATCGACTCACTGTCCTTCATGACTGTCCTATGACCCTTAGGAATACAAAGCAAAGAGACCAATCCCCCCTTCTTGACAAGGTGGAATGAACATCTCCCCAGTAATTTGGGGAACAGTGTTTCAGAGAACCCATGTTCTCCTGCTGCTACCATTTATGCAGACAAATGCTTATTTCCAAGATGTCTCTCTCCCTTTCTTGCCCTTAATTCATAACTGGAAGAAGAAAAAAGGGTACAAGCTGAATTATCTGCTGCCTCACCCTCACTCTTTTCACCTTGTAGTTATTATTGGCCCTTTCAGGCTGTCTTCTAGCAGTATCCTTATCATTCACGTGGATGAAAAGCATGAGAAAATAATTACTGAACTGGTGGGGCTTCCTCAGTTCTTCCCAGGAGCTTGAGTACATGCTTCTTGGAACAGCAGGACAGAGTATTTTGTCTCCTCCATGGAGGTCATATGTCCAAGGTCTTTTGGACAATGTGACTTTCCTTCTTTGATCCTCAGTTATATATATATATATATACATATACATATATATACATATACATATATATATAGTGCTTCTATAGACCACTTCAGCTTGCCAGCTTTCCTTTTCTGCATCCTGACTTTAACAAAGAATTTGAGAAGCAACATAAATTAATTAGAAGCTCTGGTCCTAATATATTCTCAGACTATGCATGAAGACCCAAGTCCTGGAAAGGAAGAAGCTCTGAAGCATTAACTGAGGATTTTTTACCTTTTTAGACTGAGAGGTGCACGAGACACTAGCGTTGGCTGTACCACAGTTGTCTGATCTGTTTGGCTTCCTGACAGTAGTGGTGCTAATGGTACCAGGGGATTTGTAAATGCACGCCAAGCCAGAAAACATTTTGGAGATAAATGAAATGTTATTAACATGTTTTACTTAAGAAGTAACAGCTAATGAAAACCTATGACTGCTATTGTGAGACCTGAGATGACATTAGAAGTGGTAGCAGTTTCTTGTTATGAGAGAAAAAAGAGGAATAGTACATGGAAAATCACACAAATACGGACACTTAGATTCTGATAAGTCTTTTCAATATGAAGGTAGAATCTGAGGAGGTCATGTGTGAACCTTTATATGTTGTAGTGGGGTCCTATTATTTTCATGGGATAACTCCTGGAGATGAGGCACATCACAACTGAGGACTAGAATTTGCTGTACCAGCCTGCCATGTATATAGAACGCGTAGTACACATATATCCCATGCAAAGCATTTGAGCTAGCAGAATGAGTTACAGCAAATACCTGAATGAGATGGTTGCCTTGGGAGTCCTTTTTAAACAGAAGTAGGTTTAAGCTGTGTCAGACATAGTTCTATGTTGATTGGCAATTCAAGGGTTTTGGGATGCAGAGTATAGGTACAGATCCTAATAGATAAAGTCAACCCTGAGTGCAACAAACTGAATTTGATAGCATATCACAGTGGTTTAAATTAATAATGTGCTCAAAGTCTGGTTTTGCTTACGTTTCAAGCTTTTGACTCTGCCCCCCTTTTGGCCTTTGAAGTTAACATTCATTGCACACTGATCTTTGTTTTCTCCCAAACACTTTCATCCTCTGCCTCAGGCCATCCCAGGCACATAGGAGGAGATCTGTGCAAAAGATTTTTTTCAAATCCCTCCTTAAAATTAATTTCTACTATGAAACTTATGAGCAATGATATGCTGCTATTGCTTGCTGTGTTGCATATGGCATTTTTCTCATTACTCCTTGCTTTTCCTACCACATGTACATGTATTTTTGACTAAAGCTCTGCCCTTTCAAAATAAAGGAGCTGAATGTGCCAGAAGGTGTTGCCTTGGTAAGACCAGTTTTGCTTCTGTAGACTTTTGCAGCTGTCTGGAGATGTCAAAGCAGAAGCTGCCTGTGAAAGTGGTATCTCAGGGTAAAAATAGGTCCTTGAGGCTTTGTTGGGATAGTGACTCTACCAATCCCTTTTATGATATTGCAGAACAAAAATGAATTAATTACAGATCCTGATAATTTTTCCCCTTGGTGTCTGATTCTTTCTGTACTTCATTTTCTATGGAGTTGTTTTATTTGACCTGTTTAGACTACAGTGTAGCTCATGCAGTAGTTTGTAGATTGCTATGGAGAGGATATAGTCTTGTGACATAACACCTATTGGGAGTCCATATCCTGCTGAATTAAACCTGTGCTCCAGATAGACCAATCCAGGATTAGGCACTGTGAGCATGTCTTAGAGCAATGGAGTTAATGTAGCTGAGCTGTTACATCCACTCGTCACTGGCTGGGGATATTAACCTGACTCCAATAGTACAGATATTTAGCAAGGTGTTGAGCATTTGTTTGCTGAGTGCCAGAGACATACCTAGATTCCTACAGGCACTACTCACTTTCAGTCTGTAATTCTCTGTGAGCAAACTTTGGAGATAAAAAGAGTGATACAGGCAGAAAACAAAAGATTTCAAAGACCACCCATGAAATGAATGACCTGGCTCTGGATGGCACCCAGCATTACAGCATCCTCCACAGCTGAACATGGAAATTACTTCCTGATGCCTACCCGTAACAGAACAAAAAGCCAAAAGGTTATAGGCTCTTGAGATCTGATGAAAAAAGAAACAATACTTGTGATTTTAAAAGTAAGCACAGTGCATTTATCCAAATTGGATGAGTAGGGGTACTGATCAGCTTGCTTTTGCAAACCTCCAGCTGATCACAATCAGCCATTGGGATAAGTTTTGTGTCTTGTCCAAAATCCGTGAGTTGTTTCCTCCCTCTGTCTGGGTTGGCACAGTGCCACTGTCTTCTCTTGTACAGTGCTAGCTAATACCAGCTGGGACTCCAGACTATGATTTGCTTATTCACCAGATTCCAAGGGGAAAATATAAATAGTACTTAGCTCTCTTACTGCTCCCTACAGAAAAAATAAGGAGTCTCATCCTCATTTAAAGAGAAGGGAAAAGCCAAACACTGTTAAAGTATTGAAATCTTGGTGTCAGGGAAAAGGGCAAAAATATGATATTGTCCCACCAAAATTGATTCAAACATTATCCCTGACTGATAGATGTAAGATGAATCCTCAGATTATCATAAGGGCTGTTTATGAAAGTAGAATAGTTTTCAGGAGAGTCCCACATTTCATTCCTTCTACCAGTATTAGCAATATATTGATTATTTTTGTGATTGTACATAAAGGCAGCAGCCAGTTTGGGTCCCTGCCCACATACAGAAATACCTGTTAAAAGAACTTCAAAAATGCTCAGCCTTTCTCAAAGCACTTGCTTTGTACTGGATCAGATGGGGCCAGAAACAAAGCAGCAGAAATCCTCTACTATTGCCCCTGCACTGCCCAGGTCTCTCCATTCAGTTTCTGGGAGTAAGACTGCCTGCCACCCCCCAGCACACTCAGGAGCAGGCAGCCATAGAGCATTTCACAATTCAGAGGCTCAGACTTGGAACTGGGACTTTGCTGGCATTTAACTGTGCCAAAACTGTGGGAGAAATCCTAGCCTAGAGTCATATTAAGTAACCCCTCTATTCCAGCTCTTACACTAGCTAACTATTGTTTGGGCTTACAGAATGAAAATGTTGCATACTGTAAAAATCAGACAAAAGCAAACAGAGAATATCCTTTGTCCCAGGTTTCAAGAAAGTTTTAAGTTATTTTTCATGTTACTTACTTAGGTGGATAGAAATCTTATCCTTCAGGAGAACAAGACCAGAGCCAAGTCATCGTACACCCGAACAGCTGTAGGTAACCGAGCCTGCCCGGTGTTGCGCAATGATTTAGTGCCATCTACAGTGTGAAATGGGTCTCGAAGATCGAGAATTGTCAGAGGTTTAAATCACACACAAAGCAAAACAGCGTGCACAAAACATTGCCTTGTAATTTAAGAACAAATAAGGACATAATAAAAAGCCAGAAGAAATTAAATTTAAAGCTTGCTATATATTAAAATAGGAATAGAAGTTTTAATGTTGTTTAATAATACTTCTGCTTTTGAATATTCTTGATTCCAACATAGACTGACATATTCATATTATTTTTTTCTCAGCTCATTTATTTTGCTATTGTTGATCTAACTGAGCTTGAAGTAAATGGAAAAATATCACCAGATACCCCTCGTAATAAGGTTTCTGCAAGAGCATACCAAACCTGCTCTGGTGTCATTGGTATTACCTACTGAGACTTAAGGAGGAGAGAATCAGGACTTTGTTAAGTAAATTCCATAATGTGGAGTCTTCCTTGTTAGTGCAGTTATGGAAAACCTAGGACCATGTTGCCCTTTCGAAGAGCCGTGCTCTTGTTCAAAGCACATGAACATTTGATTGTGCTTAACTTATCCACCTAGGAAGTTCTCTCCATTCTCTCTTCTCAGTAAATCAGAAGGGTGGTTTTTTTTAACCACATGGTGATAAACTAAATGATTTACTTATTTCTCCCCTTGTCCTGTCTTGCAGCAAGAGGACTGATCCTGATTTCTCTCCAGCCTTTATATGTCATAAATATAATTTGGGATTAAGAATGAGTTTCTGACGACTGGATGTGGACTTATCCTAAACTTCTACGCAAATTGGCAGTCAAGCTCTGAATCATTGCAAGAGCAGCTTCCCAATTACTGCAGTAATTGAGTACCTAAGTGGAACCTCTAACAGTGATCTCTTGAGCAATACTGATAGATAATAACTTCTCCATTTGCCATTACTGATGTTTCTAAAATTGAATGGATTTGAGAATAGGAACTGAAGAAGCAATCTCTGATATTAATCTCTCACAACCTTTCACACTGCTCTCCTCCCTTCTTTTGTTTTTGCTTGTATTCCTCAGTCTTTATATGTCTTTGAAACTAGATCCACTGTTTTATTATGTCAATGATGTTATATTTATTGTTCTTAGGGTAATACAATGACAGATTCAAGAACATACTTTCTCCTTTTTTATACACACTGTGCAGAGCAGGCTTGTTACATGTTGAAGCAATATTTGCAGTAATATCATGTACAAGCCTTTCTTTCTAGATTGGGGGATGAATTCATTGGAGAGTGGAGCTGAGAGGAAAGATGCTAATAATATTTTTTTTTCTTCTGATTAAAACCAGTTGTATGATTATGAACAAGAAATATGTTATGTCTGTGTTCAAAGACCCAAGAATTAATCAGCTGCTTTTCTTAGAAGAAGGATTATTTTAAAGAAGTACCTGCCTTCAATTTTTCTTCTGCACAGAAACAACCTGTAGAATATCAAATACTGAGTAAATACTCAAGGCAAAATGCTGTCTATAATTAGCTTGTAAATGGTTTGTTTATTCAAAATGCAATGATGACAGTGTTATTAAGCCTGCTTGGGCAATGCTCTTGAGCAACAAGTAATCCGGACTATAAACATACAGCATCTGATTCCAGCATTTGGTTCTTCTCTCTGATATACTTTTGTAATTCAGGCGAAACTTCACTCAAGGGAATGAGCTTTCCCGCTTCGAAACGGGAGCGGGGCTCAGCTCTGCCGTCCCCAGGTGGCGGTGTGCGCCCTGGGTAAATAGAAAAGCCCAGATCGTGGCTCAGAGGGACTCAGGTTACTCTGTGTGTATCTGTGGGTGGGTTCACTTTGGCCAAGTTCCACTGCTTCATTCAAAAAACCCGCTTCTGTCCTTTTCTTCCAAAAGGGCCTCCAAAAGCCTTTGCAGCTTAAGTGCTCCAGTAAGGTTCAGAATGAAAAGGTCATGAATTTATCTTAAAACATATCTAGATCGTGGCTGTGCAAGAAACAGACATTGGAATAGTTTCTGTTTGCAAATTGCAAAGTGTGCTATTCTGTATCTGAAAAAGCAGCTGAGAGTAGAAGCACCACCAAATTCTTTATATTCTACTATACTTATTATCAAGCTGCAATTTATGGAAAAATAGAATATTACTGATATCAGGCATATTTATAAATATAAAATATATTTAATTTTAAGACAGTTTTTTAAAAAAAATGTGTTCAATAGTAGAAATAGAATTTATTTTCTTCCAAATATGAAATTTATGGAGGGAAAGTTACTATGTTAGAAATTTCTCATTAAAGAAAAATAAACCTCAGCCTTCAAAACGACACAAGGTAATTGTGTTTACTTCATTTTCAAATTAGATACTGATATTTCACCATAGTGCTACAGGTTAAATACCACCATCAGTACAACTGTCCTAAATTTATATTGCTGTAAGACTCCTGTTTTGAATTCCTCTATATCTTGATGCATCTTTAATCTTTTATGGCAGTGATAGTTCAGAAACCCATTCACTCTGACTGAAACGTTTTCCTCTGTGAAAAAGCAAAGATGATCACAAATAGTCTTCCAAAAATAACATCAAGAGGTTTATTTGTGGGAGTATTATTATAGATAAACAAGGGGGAAAAAAAAAAGGAAAAAAAAAAGGTTCATTCTCTCTCCAAAAATGTTATTGGAGTAATTTTATCAGGACTGAGAAAACTGCAGATCTGTAGATTAGTGATAACGACTGATAATTTTCAGAGAAGTTTCAACATGTGTTGTATTTCTGCATGTTCCATCCTCTTTAAACAAGGATTTCAACGTCTGTGTCCAGAGAGGATTAACAATTCTGTGTGCGGCAGGCTTGGTTCCTCAGGAGATATTCTGAAGCCAAGTACCATAAAAATATGGCCCAGCACTAACTTCCTGCACACTCGAATCTCCTTTTTGAATAAAATCAACAAGTGGCCTCATGCAGAAATCAAACTGCTGAAACAGCCTTACACTTAGCTACAATTTTTGCCCAGGAACAGATGAAGGAGAAAATCAGGGAGTTGGTCCTGTCTCTGTTAATTGAAAGTGCTTTGCTCTGGCACTGATTGGGATGTCATAACCTGTATTGCTGTACCAGTGGCTAGAGAACCTGCCCTCTTAGCTAAGGTGTGAGGAAATAGTACTAGCTAATGAACATATCAGAAGGGACCTCAGCAATTCAAAATTAAATTATTCCAGTGATTGCAGTCTAAAGAGCAAATACTCTTAAAAGCAGGGCTCTGAAAGAGTGAAAGAGCAAGGAACCATCCTGTGGCATCAGGTATGTTGGGAAAAATACAGAATGTAGCTTTATGGTAGCAGAGAGGAAGAAAGCTGCTGGATAAACTGTGCCAAGAGAGCTTTGAAGTCCTCCTGCCACACTGAAGGGACCAATAACAAACCTAGGAACAGCAAAAGGCTTTTCAAATCTAAACTTAATGTGAGAAAACTCCAAGTGTTCACAAGTGGTGTGTAAGTACTGCCTGGAGGGCTGGGAATGCAAGTATAGAGGAGGCTGGAGCAGGTTGAGCATCCCCAGGCACTAAATGAAACAAACTGAGTGAGGAACAAAAGGGCCAGTGCTGAGCCAAGAACAGCTGAGCCTTTTGGGGGACACTTTGAAAGCACCGTTCACTACAATGTGAAAATACAGACTGGCCGTAAATGCCAGGGTGCAGCACTATTCTGAGTGGAGGGCTATGGTAAAGGGGAAGAGTAGTTTGGATTTTTGGACAAATTCTGTATTTGTTAGAGACACGTAGAATATTTAGAGTTAAGAGAGAATTGCTGTCTCTTCCTCCATGAAATCGAGCAAGTAAATTTACTGAGACAACAAAGCCACAGCTCTGGCAAAATACATGCCAGATATGTCTGTTTAATCCCTTATCCAAACAAAAATTGTTTGTGTAGACTGCTAACTCTTTGCCCTTTACACCTTGCTAATATATTCTGCACATTGTCAAAAAACCTCAAGAAGAGGCTCTCCCTACCATCAGAGGGCTATCTCAGAAGTAAGCTTTGAGCATGTATTCTGATGAGAACCCTAGAGAGGGATGCCACAGTTACCTGATCCAGGCTTTGGTAATGAAAGGCAGGAGAAAATACAGAAGAAATTATTAAAATGTATTTGGAAATGAGTAGAGAATGTAACAAGTTTCATGTTTACTTCACCTGAGTAAAAATCTTCATGTCTGCATGTAACAAGCATAGATTTCGTCTATCAAAAATGTTCATGCTGGAAATGGCACAGTCATAGGCTGAGGGGAGGACTATTTGCTTCTCTGTCTCTTCACCTCCGAGTGCACAAATAGCACATTTTATACAGACATGCATAGGCTGTCAGATGTCTGATTGCTATGGGTGAATGCTGACTAGCTATAAGCCAGCACCAGTTTGCAAGATGAATTGCTTAATTAGCATAGTGCTCGTCCTGGGCTAATAGCTCCTAAGCATGGGTTTAGGATAGTGCCAGGATACTGTAGCTCTCCAGCATCCATCCGGTTCTGCATGAAGATGAGTGGAGATGTCCCTGTCTGCGCCTGCCCAGCTACTTCTGTTCTTAAATAGTCTCCTACCAGGAATGCTGATAACATTTTTCTGCCTTTGTCTGTTACCCTGTCACACATTTTGCTTTGATGCTGAACCTAAGCAGGTGACTTGATGTTTCCCTGCTGTGGATGGCTGCTCTCCCAGCAGGCTGCATCACAGCTTCACTGTACAGCTGGGTTGGTGATGTTTTGGGTAGGATGTGCAGGAAGGAGATCTTCTCTGCAGTAGGAGCAGGGAAGTATTTTTTTCAAGGTACTGGTCATTTATGGGTCTGATCCTGTTTTGGATGATGCTGGTAAGTTAACTGCAAATGGGAATTCCAAAGAGTCTGTAATTGGGGTGCAAATAATTCGTGTGAAGAGACATATGCATATGAATAAAGGGGGGAAAATACTTTTAAAGCTCTAGCAGATGGAAGGACAGACAGCTTTCTCCATTTTGTCTCACAGCATCACCAGCAAAGACAGACTCCTCCCACCCACTGGGCTCATCAGTGTAACCCAGTGAGCCTGTGGGAGGCGGCTGCATCATGCCAAGGTGCTCCTTTCCCAGCAAACGAGCACATACGCACATACTCCTGCTGGTGATGACCCAAGGACAGCAGCTACCCAGTATATTTTAGTTTGTGTTCATGAATCTTGCATCCAACTTAAAAATTAAGGGACTTGACTATCAAGTAGATGGACTCCTTACCTTCATTGAAAAGAATTCAGCATTCTACAGGCTTTGAGCAATAAAAAATAACAAAGGACCGAGAAACTCCTGGCAGCAGCATTTACTGGCTGGCTAGGATACCCCAGCTGTGCTCTCCCCTTCCCGGGATAAAATAATGGGTCCTATAACACACCATGGATCCCGACTCTTCCACTTCAGGTCTGCCAGTAGGAGCAGCTGCTGGATCCACAGCTCCCCACCTGAGGAAAAAGTGGGAATAGTGGTGAGTTCAGTCTTTGAGCCCTCACTTTTTTTTCCCCTCATGCAAGTCTCTCTTCTTAGAGGAACTTTCTTTTGCTGTTCTTTTCCATATAGAAAATACATATTTTATTCATTCCAACTACAATCCCAGCTCTCCCCAGGAACTGCCCTCCACTGCTCAAAGTGCCTTTCCTCTCCTCTCACCTCCTAGACAGCAAGTTTGTGCCTGAGAGGAAGGGAATGCTGTCACAGCATCCTACAGAGACATGCATCACAAAATCTCATTTCTGTGGGATGCCTTTTACAAGCTTTGATTATAGTCCCCAGCACAAATACTCTAATACGTGATTATAGAAGACTAATGAAATTTAGTTAACTAAATTAAGCAGCAACTCTATCCCATACTATCATATCAACTCTCAGTGTTAGTAGATACCCAAAGCTCTTGCATATGATTAGTGGTAAGCTGCACTACTGTAACTATTAAGGAAATAATACTGTTTCTATAAGGTTTTTATTTCTTAAAAGCTAGAGGTACTGAAAGAGTACTGAATCCATAGGAAAATAAGAAATTGGCCATGTCTTTACATGTGTCTTTTATGCTTTTAAATGTGTCTCGTATAAGCACATTTGTGCATAGCATGGACTGAGATACTTTTCTTTCCGTCTGCCACAGTTTACTAGTGCTTCTAGTCCAAACATTAAAATAATCCTCTGTGGATTATTTTTTCTTTACAATCTGTCACATCTCTGGAATTATAGCTACAGAAGTTCAATAATATCATGCAATTTGTTTGGCAATGGGCAGCTTATTCTGAGCATTTCAATTTTTTTAGCTTTACTTATTCTTTTCATTTATTCTTTATTCATTCTTTTCATTTAGGAGACAATCATTGGATTCTCAGCATTTTCACTGGCAGTTCTTGGACCAGCTGGATGGTTCTTGTGCCACCTTCCAACCTATAAAAATAAATAGAAAACATACCTTCAAAATTAAGATCTGAAGGCTGCAATAAACTGTAATGCTCCAAACTTGGATTCTCTTGAAAGTCCTGATAGATAACTAAAGTCCCAGCTCACACGTTATCATCTGTCCTGTGGGCCAGGTTCCAGGTCAGAAGGCTTTTGCAGATATCGTAGAACTTGACCCAGATATAAAATTATGTAGTGATGCAAAATAGTGGCAGGTCTACTCTGCCATCACCTGCTGCATTGGACCAGTCTGAATCTGTCATCAGGTACTGTGGGAAATGGATGATCAGCAAGGAGGATTGTAAACACACTCAAGTGACTTGCAGTTTGGGTGTCGAAAAACACATTTATCGTACTAATTGTTATTTGACCTTGTGTGCCAGAGAAGTAGAACATCTGTGTCTAGATAACATAGGCCTGTGATAGCCTGAGAGGCACCCTGTCAAACATGCTTGAGATTCCTGCCCTGCTGTGGGCAAGATTAAAGCACAGTGGTAAATTATGCTTGTGTGAATCCCTGAAATACAGGAGAAAACAAGCAGGCTGGGTGATCCTATAGTATCCATCAAGCTTCACAGTGCCTGTGCCCCCACTTGTGTACCTCTTCTGACTGCTTTGGTGATCTCTGGTTGGCAAGGTAACAAAAATGAATTTACTCTTTGTATTTAATCTGTGGTTTTGTGATGGTTCCTGTGTTCTCCCTGTGTTAGCTCATACAGGTACCATCAAAGCTTTAAGCTAAACAAATGAGAGAAAATATAGGAAAAAACTATTTTTATAGTCATCTCAGACAAAAAAATCTGATGGTTTAAGATTATTTTTTCCAAACTTTCTCTTGAATCCTTACATATGTTCTTTTGGTGTGTTCCTCCACTCTATCTACACTTCCACCAGGAAAAATGGTTTTCAGCAGGTCATGATTGTCAGATACTTCACTTTATTTTCAATATTTAGATTAAAATGTGTGACATTTGAGATATGTTCCCATGATTGTTCTTTATAATAAATGCTATGATAAATACTTTGAAGTCCAGACTATATTTGAGAAAAGTACAATAAATAATACTTGTTTTGCCACGTTACATATGTTATAAAGGAATGTCTTCTAATGGTTTCATGTCTGTCTTGCAAAAACATTCAGAATATTAACCTATCTCACTTTGTGTTTCCCACCAAGGCTCTAGTCCACCCTTCATTTCATTTTCCATAGCTCCTGGCCTCCTGTGTGGAGCAAACCAATTTGGAGGAGAGGCTAGCTGGCTCAACTGGCTCCTAGGGAGGCAGACTTTAAGCACATGAGCAAGGTCAGTCAGCTTAAGTTGTTATTGAGGCAGGGATTTGACCTGGCACAGGTGACAAATGTGGTACAGATGTGGTAAAACACCTTAGCAGCGCTGAACATCTCATGCTTTCTCCTCACTTCCTTCATAAAGAGTCTCGTGCCTTCTTTTGCTGTCTGTCACTGTTTTTGCTCAGCAGAGACCTTTTACAAGCAGTTTCACTTTGGTGTAGAAATACTAAAGCAAAATAAATATTATGCTCTGGGTCTGGCTTTCTTGACTTCCATGTTCATGTCTTCACCTTTGGGCCATGATGCTGTGATAGGTTTAAGAAGGCAGTATTTTAACACTTGTCATTCTGATTTCCAAAGCATTATTTCTACTACAATGTGCTTTTACTTTAGCCATGTAGGTAGGTGGTATAGTTCATAATATAATTCTACACAAGTCTGAAATTAACGGTAAGAAACAAATTCAGTTTATTGGAGGGAGATATAATTCAGCCAGGGTGGTGCTAATTTTCACAAACATGGCATGGCAGCTGTCACAAGGACTGTGCCTCTTAGAGCAGTAAATCTAGCCTCTGATTTTATAATAGACCTAGTACGTGCTTATGAGGTTTGTGCTAGCTCTCTATGCAGGTCATCATGTATTTCTCAAAACTCCACTGCTATGGCAACAAATTAAGTATTTTCTTCACTTAGAGGCTAATGACATTACTGTAGAAGAGAAATTGAGGGCATTTATCAGAGATTTTTTACAGTGACAGATACTGACAAATGTAATAATAAAGCTAACATCCACAGACTTAGTTGAAGTAATTATTAGAATAAGAAGAAAATTACAATTTTGTAAATACAACCAAATAACCACTGTATTTCTTAACAATGTTTTCTTTTCTTGAAGTCTCAATTATTCTAAATTGGGGAAAGAGAGAACAAATATTAATATTGCAAGCTGGCTGCTCTGTTAGGAACACAGTACTAGCAGCGAGACACAGAGCCCTTTACTGCTCCATCTCTCACTTTAAATCAACCCAAGCCAGTGATGACTGAAATGAATTTGTCACATGCCAGATGCCACAGTTGATATGGGTTGGTGGCTTCAGCTGAGCTTCTGATTGCATCATGATCACTTCTGCCATTACTGCCAATTCCTATTCTATTCTATTCTATTCTATTCTATTCTATTCTATTCTATTCTATTCTATTCTATCCCTCTACCTAATTTCTATCCTACTATACTCTACACCTTCTTTCTCAGAATAGTTCCATTCCTGTCCTCTCACAGCAAGAGATCTTGTTCATTTTTTTTTCTGTACATAGTGCCATGTGACAGGACCACCAAAGGCTTGATAGAAAGTTTTCCTTGTCTTTTTTAAGTCTCAGCACAGAGGCTAAGACTGGATATCTTCACCTCAGAAAAAATTATTTTCCTGCACAAGACTATACAAGCTGTCAGGAATACTGTGTTATTTTTGTGCATAGACATGATTTTCTGTGAGCAAGGAGAGGTGCTTTTCCTGTTCTCTTGTCTCTTGGTAGATGCCGATTAACCCAGGTGGCTGAGCCTTGAGGAACAGCTCCAGCAATCATCCTGTGTCAACTGGGATATATGCTGTAGCCCATCCGAGTTGAGCCTAACTGTCCAGTTTAATCCCAGACAGAGTTTTTCCTCAAGCGATTATCATTCATGAGGATTAATGTTTACAGAGAGCAAAGATTTAGAGACAAATTAAATTTCATGGGGTCTAACTATTGCTGTCAAGTGGACATGTCTGAGCCTGAGGGACTCCATCTGCTGTTTGAATCTGACAGAGAGGAGGTTGGTCCCTACACAGGAGCTGTTCAGGGGTTCCAGTCCTGTACCAAGACCCTTGCATCTGCATTGGTTTAGCCTAGTAAATACCCAAAAAATCACTATGTGGATGGAAAGGTCTGAGGGCCAGAGAAGCTTGCCGCCTTCTGCTCCAGTTGAGTCTGTGTTTGACTTTTCTTATTGGGATTACCTCTGGCTCATCAAGCAGACTCTGCTCTCCCTTGCCTCCCTCCATGCCACAGCCTTCAAGTCAGATAGACTTGTAGTGATTAAAGCAAGAACTTGAGACATTTCAAACATGTCCCCACCTCTACTGCAGTTTCTAATATCCCTATTACAATACAGTTATTGATAACTTCCTGACAAAAATAGTGAGGAAGTTTCAAAAAAAAAAAGATGTTGGCTTAAAAGAAATGAAATTGGAAGCTGGCTGTTTTTGTTATGTGTTGATCGATAAAACTTGCAAAGCATTTAGGTCCTTGCCTCTCATTTAAGCATTGAAACCCTCATCTGTTTCAAACATTGTTTATACTGCGTTTGAGTCTTTGAATATGTCAGACAAGAACAAACTTCCATTTACAATTCAAATAGAGATTCATGTAATTATCTGACTCTGGAAGCTGAGCCTTTAAGGAAAACACTAAGAGAACGTATCAAGAGTTGGTAACAGTGACCATGTCTATATAGAGATGTGTAGATATATACCTGTAAGCAGATACATAGAATTTTTTTTATATATGAATACATTAACTTTAATTTATGAACATTTTAAGGATTTTTCTGTAGATGATTCAAGGTAGGAGAGCATAGGATTTTGTATTTTTCAGAAAGGATTACCTTTCTAAAAGTAGATTTGCTAATGCTTGGAGATTTAAAAAAAAAAAAGAACAAAATTAGATTTTGTGTCTCTGTTCAGAGCTGAACACTTGAAAATGTAATTCAAAGTGTCAACAATCAGATAAATAGTGACTTCAGCTCTTGATGACTTCTTTTCTCCTTACAGCATATTTCATTAATTTATTCTTATGTGGTAACTACTATGCATACTGTTAAGCAGACAAAGTTTAGGTAAAAACCAGCACAATGCACAAAAACAGTATGCTCCACATCCCTTCCATACATTATCTACCTTATCCTGCAAAAGAGTAGAAGGAAATATGAGAATTAAGTCTCTTTAGTCAGTGAAACAGAGAACACAGTTTATAACCAATTCCTCAGTAAGATGTAGGTTTATTTTGTAACTATCTTGAATATAGTTTTTCATCTTAATATCCAGACATCCAGCTGACTGATTTTCAAGGATCACCTCCTTCAAGAGCCAGAACAGTCCCTTCCAACATGGAGAAAGTCAAGCACAGGTCCAGGAGACATGAATGGCTTAACAAGGTGTTCCTAACCAAAGACAAATATAAAACAAAGCATACAAAATGTGAAAGAAGGAGTAAGTGACCTGTGATTCACACATAAACACTGGTCAAGAGCATAAGGATGGGGTTCAGAAAAGCAAATGCCACCAGGAATTGAATCTGTTGAGGGAACATGAAGAACAATGAGAAGCAATTTTATGGGAACATCAGGAGCATAGGGGAAAATGTGGGTTCATTGCTGAATGGTGCAGGGGACCTGCTGATGAATTAAATGAAAATGGCTGAAGTACTCAATGCCTCTTTTACTTTGGTCTTTTCTGGTAGGATCTTATTCTGGTAGGAATCCTAGGCCCCTGAGGTCAGTAGAACAAGGAAGACTTACCTGTCAGTAGAGGATGGTCAGATAAGAGAACATTTCAAAACAACCAGACATACACAAGTCCATGGGACAGGATAGGATGCACACACAAGTGCTGAGGGATTTGACCAATGACATGGTAGGACTGCTTTTGGTTATCTTGAAAAAGGCAAAAGCAAATGGGAGAGTCCTGAGAAATAAAAGAAAGCAAATATCACTCTTATTTTCAAGAACAGGCAAGAGGATCCTGGAAACCATAGGTCATTTCTCTTCGTCTTGATCCCTGGGAAGATGATGGAGCAAATAATTCTGTAAACCAATTCCAGACACATTAAGAACAGAAAGATGATTTGGACTAGTCACTGTGCATTTACAAAGGGAAAATCATGCCTGACCAACCTGACAGCCTTCTACAACAAAATTACTAGCTCAGTGGATGAGGGGAGAGCAGTGAATGTTTATCTTTACTTTAGCTAGATTTTAGTCTCTGTTTTCCATAACATTGGCATAGACAAAGTGATGAATTATGGCCTAGGCAGGCTGACAATGGTGTGAATTGAAAAGTGGCCAAACAAACTGCCAGGCTCAAAGGGTCGTGATCAGGGGCAAAAAGTCCACCTGGAATGCAGTCTCTAGTGCTGTACTGCAGCGGTCAGTACCGGCCAGTACTGTTTCCTGTCTCTGCCAGTGACCCAGATGATGGGACATCCTCTGCAGATATATAGATGATACACAACTGGGAGGAGCAGTTGATACACCAGATGGTTTTGCTGCCATTCAAATGAGTATTGAGAGCTTGGAGACATGGGCCAACAGGAGTCTCAAGAAATTCAACAGCTGAAAATTCAAGTCCTGCACATCAGAGTGAATAACTAAGCACCAATACAGGTGAGGCTGACCAGATGAAAAGCAGCTCTGCAAAGAGCAACATGGGGGTGCTAGTAGTCACCAAGTTAACTGAATGAGCAATAAGCCTTTGTGGCAAGAAGGCCAACAGGATGCTGGGCTACACTAGGAAGAGCATGTCCAGCTGGTCAAGGGAGGTGGTTATTCTCCTCTACCTAGTACCAATTAGACCAGTGTTATATCTGGTTCTGGGTTCACCAGTACAAGAAAGAATGAATATACTGGAATAAATCAGGGGAAAGAAATGAAGAGACTGGAGTACCTGTCATAAAAGGGGATGCTGAGAGTGCTGGGATTGTTTAGCCTGAATGAGGAAAGGTTTGGAGAAGGGAGAAGTGGGGGATCTTATCAATGTCTACAAATACTTTAGGGGAGACAGTAAAAAGATGGAGCCAGACATTTCTCAGTGGACATCAGTGGCAGGACCAGAGGCAATGGGAACAAACTGAAATACAGGAATTTCCCCTTAAACATAGGCAAAAACTTCCACTCCCCATTCA
The DNA here is from genome assembly GCA_035221455.1 of Xenops minutus. Lineage (NCBI taxonomy): Eukaryota > Metazoa > Chordata > Aves > Passeriformes > Furnariidae > Xenops > Xenops minutus. The sequence goes on along the minus strand of JAWWEE010000074.1, from coordinate 137,243,806 downwards.
TTTATTGTTTAAAAATACATTCATCCATTAATGATTTATGGGCTTTCAGATGCCTGCAGTTTTTATGTGTTCTCCTAAGTGAGCATGTGCAGAGGTAAAAAGCATATGGACATAAACCTTAGCTGCCTAAAAATGTTTCTAGTGGAGCACTGTACCCATTTTATTAGGCACTTTATGAGGATCTTGCTGGGAAATGATGACTTTGGTTCAGCACAGAGACTTGAGAAATTAATTCCCTGGGTGCCATGTTCCCTTTATTTGCTGCTTTATGACATTTGTTCACAATGTAAAGTGTGAGTCTCCATACTTGTATTAAAAAACTAAGCAACTATTAAATTGTTTGACCAAATAACAGATGGCTTGTATAGGATTTATTTAGGGCTTAGGCATTGTTTAGACATGGAGAAGGACTCATAAGCAATAAATTGCTTTCCATATACCTGAACTGCATACTGAACTGTGTAAGACCTTGTTCAGTAAATGCAGGTGTAGCTGCAATTTTCAGGCACTTAAACCAAAGAAGCAATGAGAATACATGAGAAATGGAATTAATATTTTCTCCACATATTCCTGCTTTATCAACCTAAGTGTTTTTAATATATTCACCACTGTGGTATGTGAACACTTGGTATATTTTAAAGATACCTATGGAAGCTCAGTTCCTCAGTGCAGAGTTCCCTGTTGTTCTGTAATGAGCAACAAAGCAGTTCAGATTGATTTGTTGCATCAACAGACAGAAACTCAAACTAAAGATGAAACCTGCCTTCAACATCTCATTTCAATGAAGTCTGAAAGCCATTTGTCTATATTTTTATCATTTATCCTCTATGTTGTGAGACCTAGGGTTGGGGAAAGTGAGGCTTTTAGCATCACATGGCATCCCTGGGCACTTCATTAAATAAAATTAAATAGAAAAGCTCTTGTTGACTTCAGTGGGATCTCATATCAGCTTCTAATAAAAGAAAAAACTTAAATGTTTACTCTCAAATATTTAAAAGACAAAACTTAGATGTTCAAATAGCAACCTACATGATTTCACAGTGAGCTCCACAGGAGGAAGAAGCAAACCATATATAGGAATGAGTTGGTGTTCCTTGCTTTTGTGAAGTACTGCTCAGGGAAATGGAGGCAGCTCCTCTCTCAGCTACTCATGCCTTTCAGTTGCTGATCAGTGCCATTGTAATCGTGGCTGTATGTTCATAATAGCCAGTGGTAGTGGTATAAATTGGCTCTCCTCTCTCTTCGGGGCTCACAAGCAGCAGGGAGTATGAAAAACACTACAGCCTCAAGTAAGAGCTCTGTTTTGTACCTAATAAAGTGGTGTTGAAGAAACATTGCACATGCAGTATATTTAGAAGATTGCTGTCAGAAAAAACCCCAACCTGTTAAATGCCAGTGAACAGCATCTGCCCCTTCACTGCAGTTCCCGGCACAGAATGTGCATCATCCCCAAATCAGGGCACCCCTGCTTTGTTCAATGAATAATAAAACATACCTATTTTCCTCCACCTCCACAGCACAGTTTTCTTTGGTTGCCACAGGCCTACTCATCTTACACAGCTCTGTGTTTTGAGAAGAGTATGTTGCAATTTCTTGTGTGTAAACATCAAGGCTCCCATGCCCTGGCTGATGAAATACTTCCATGTAGCTTTTTCAGAAACATGAGGACCTGAAAAACTGGCTTGGAAAGTTTTGGAAAAGAAACTCATAGCTAGCCATTCATTTCTGAGACTGCTAAGGCCAAGTCAGGACACTGGGGAACATGACAGGATGCAAGGTGGTGAAATAATTTCTCTTGGAGCAATTTTATTGATATTATGGTACTCCCACCACAACCCAATGAAGGTCTTTTCATTCCAAGTTCGTCCTGGGACAGTCACCACGGCTGGGATCTGGCGATGGAGAGGGGACACGGCCGGGGCTGAGCACAGCCCTTGTCTCCCTGGGGAAGGCTGACGGTCCCTGGGTGCTCGGTGCGCTGTGGAAAAGGGGGGGAGACCCGGGCAGAGGTTCCTGCCTGCCCTCCTGGGGTAAACAGCTGGAGCCCAGGGGGTCGAGGGGAGAGGAGCAGTCCTGTTCCCTGCAAAGCCTCGTCCGGAGCACACGGACAGCCCAGGGTGTGCAGGGCCGCAGCCAGCCCGGCCTCGCCCAGCGCAGCCCCCCGGGTGTCCCCGGCAGGCACGGCCGAGCTCGCCGGGATCCCCCGGCGGGGCAGCTCCCAGCCCGGCGCCGTGGCCATGCTCGGCGGGTCAGCTCTGCCCCGCGGCCGGGCTCTGCCCCGCGGCCGGGCTCTGCTCCAGGGCCGGGCTCTGCTCCAGGGCCGGGCTCTGCCCCAGGGCCGGGCACTGCCCCGCGGCCGGGCTCTGCCCCGCGGCCGGGCTCTGCTCCAGGGCCGGGCTCTGCCCCACGGCCGGGCTCTGCTCCACGGCCGGGCTCTGCCCCACGGCTGCCCCGGGGCTCACCGGCCTGCCCCGCCCCGCCCCGCCTCACCCATCCTCACCTGACCTCACCCAGTGCCGTGCCGTGCCGTGCCGTGCCGTGCCGTGCCGTGCCGTGCCGTGCCGTGCCGTGCCGTGCCGTGCCGTGCCGTGCCGGCTGCAGCGCGGAGCAGCGGCGCGCAGGATGCGGCGGCATTGCCGGTAAGGCGCGGGCAGCGGAGCGGGGCGCGGAGGGGACCGGAGGCCGGAGCGGGGCGTCGGGGGAGCGGGGGAAGTTGCAGCAGTTGTTGCGGGGACCGGGGCAGCTCTTTGCCCCCCCGGCAGCGGTGACCGGCGGGCGGCGGCACGGGGCTGCGGTGGCACCGGTGGCACCCGGCGGGGCCGAGACACCCCCGCCGCTGGCGCGGAGCGGCCCCGGTGTGCCCCCCGGTGTGCCCCCCGGTGCGGCGGGACGGGCGCGGGGCCGCTCCCCGGGCAGGGAGAGGAGAGCGCGGCCGGCGGGTCCGAGGGGGGAGCGGGCGGCTCCGCCGGCCCCACTGGCCGGGGGGGCTCCCTCCTCATCCGGATGGATGTCACATCCACTCAGGGCTGATCCCGCCGAGACGGGAGGTGCCGGGCGAGAGAGGCCGGGTGGGGGAAGGACCGGGGAGTGAAGAGCGTGCTCAACCTCAGCGAAAGAGGGGGCACGTCCCCTGCCTAGATACCCCATCAGGAAGGGGTCCTCTGTTTGCCCCACAGCCCCCGGACCGCCAGGCACCCCGTTTCGGTCACCACTGCGTCCCCCGAAACTGCTCCATGTCCCTCCGGAGGGCAGAGTCATCTCCCCGGGGCCATCCTGCCCTAGCCCCGTCAGGTGGCCCGGCAGCCACAACCTGGTTTTCCCAGTTCCCTGCCATGGGTTTCATGTGCGGCACCGTCGTGTGAATTCAGCACCAAGCCCTGCACCTCTTGCTTCCGTCCCATCTCTGTCCCGTTCTTTGCCCAGTCTCCTCTCATCCTCCTCCAGCTCCTGCGCGTTGTCCCCACGCTCCCGTGGCGTGGGTGTGCTCTTCCCCCGCAGCGTAAGCAGTTCCTGATGCCTGCTGCCTTCCCTCCGCATCACTCTGCCAGGCAAGCGCCTGCATGGGGACCAGCCATCCCCTGTTGCATCGCATACGGCTCAAAGCGAGGGCCAGGAAGCATCCCTAGACATCCCTTTGGCCACTGAGAAGGGACAGCTGGAAAGAACAAGTTTGTTGTTAGTGAGATGTTTTTTTGAACAAATTAAATCCCCCACTGATGTGCTGCTCCCAGCTATCACACTACAGCACCTGAATTTTTCTCTTTGAATGCATGCCCAGGGTTGCCCAGGCAGACAACCTGTAAACTTTCATTTGCAGGACTTCTCCTGCCTTTAAGCAGCAGGACCAGCAAGGCTCCCTCCAGCCCACTGACACTTTACAGCCCAACCCATTCATTCTGGTGATTTACAGAGCATCCATTTGATGCACAATTGAAATCAGCAAGCAAGGAAGCTTTAGCTACATTACTGGTTTTTCATCTCAGTTGCATGTACGCTTTCTACCTTTCATTATTAAAGAAAAGCTCATTCCACTGGATGGTGTAGCCATCTGGCTTGGGTGGGTCAAAAGCAAGCATGGCCTTTACTCTGAACTTGATAATTCTTTAATAACCAGAAGAACACTCTGCTTATCCTATTTATTCTAGTAATAACTCACATGTATTGAGATAGGCTGGGTTTTGTAGATTTGTTATGTTACAGTGAATACAAACTAGTCCTAGTGATAAGTTTTTTCCTTGGCATGTATGTCAGTCTACGTTCAGATAAAAAGTGGAATTTCATTTGCAATATATAAACCCCTCATCTTTATCAGTTAACTTCAGCAACCTTGGATGTGAACACAACTATAACAGGAGAAAACGATTTTAAAAACAGTAACTGATAAATTAAACAGGAGAGTATACTTTTGCAGTGAGTGAATTAAAAGATTGCTGCTGCTCAGCAGAAGACAGATTTTTTTAGTAATGTGATAGTGCAGATAAATGGGTGCCTGCCCCACAAGTGTGGTTTGGGCTATTTAATAAGAGTTATGTCTCTGCATCTCTGGAGTCTAAACACTGGAAAATCCAGCCCCATGTCCTTTAGGAATTTAATCCTGTCTGGTTTGCACTCGGAAATAGGGACAAGAAATCATTCTTTCCTATTCGCAGCTGGCATTTGGTTTCTCACTTTCAGATGGTGAGAGTGAGGGACTTAGTATTTTGGCATCTGCCAGAAGGCAAAAGCAGCCAAGATAGAGTCTTCTCTGCACATTAGGAATTGGAAGAAACTCGGGAAAGGATAAGTACAAGTTTTAGCTCCACTAGGAGAAAGAAAAATGTCAGCAGCAGGACTGATGGGGGTTTCAGGTCCTGCTTTCTCCTGCAGCCACCCACCGACTGCTGTGGGGTGTCTGGTCCCACCTCTGGGTAAGCGATCTCTGTGCAGAAACAGGCAGGCAAGTGAGCTGTATACAGGGAAGGCATGCCTTGTTCCCCCAGGCTGGGATTGTCTGTAACCACTGCTTTTTGGATCTACTGGTGTTGACAGCTCTGTCTGCGCCACCAGTAGTGGCTGCGGCATGTGCTGGTGTGACACAGTTTAAACCCAGGCTGACCTCCAAAGAGAGAGGCTCCTTGCCCTTGCTGCTCATGTTAAACTCACCGAACAGGTGAAATTGGAGGATGTCTCAGTGATCCAGTATAATTTTTTTCCCCTCTTATTGAAGTGATTTTAGTGTAGGCTATGGGTAACAAATATATTCAACCTAAAGCAGGATAAATGAAACCCGTTTTATAGTGTCCTCTCACTGTGTCAGGGGTGCTGGGCTGTGAGGGAGGTGCCTAATCATCCTGGCACCCTGGGGAGAAAGCAAACACTCTGGGCGCCTGGGGACCAAGCAAGGGGCTGCCAGTGTCCCTGCGGTGGTGCTTGTGTGATGCTCTCAATGAACCTTTCCTGCTTCTTGCAGCAGGAGGGGTTTTGCTGGGGGCTGTCTCACCCAGAGCATCTCTTTCTCCTGCCGTGAGGGCAGAGCCTCTTTGGCCTGTCTGCCCTATGGCCCGGGACCCTTGTGCCTTCGCTTTCCTAACCAGCTCTCTTTGCCTTTGTTTCAGGGCTGCCTGAGGATGCATCACCTCTCGACTCAGGCATCTCAGGGGTGCCAGGAACCTCCCTTGCTGTGCCTGTGCTGCCCTGTTGGGCTCTGGACCTGACATCTCCGTGTCCTCTTCCAGCAGGATGGCCCAAGCAGGGGGACCTGTCCGCTTCCACCCTGAGGAGGGTTGTTCTGCCTCACCCCCGCCATTTGCCCACAGGGTGAGCCGGAGGCCCTGGCTGGCGGGGGGGAGCCCGGAGGCTGGACGGCAGAGCCCCCCGCCCTGCCTCACCCCCAACCTCAATGCTGGCCGCCTCCACCTGCTGCGCAAGGGCCTGGTGCCTGATGCCCGCCGCTGCCCCCTTGGCCTGTACAGCAGCACGGGCTCCTTGGCCCGCAGACCGTCTGAAACAGCATCCTTTGGCAACGGGAGCAGCCCAGGCGCAGGGCGACTGACTGCCCCCTGCACCCCACGGCGGGGCCGGCCTGGCCCAGCCATTGCCTCCCTGGGCAGCCGCAGCCCGCCAGTGGCAGCAACCCCAGAGGGACACAGCTCAGTCGTCACCTTCCGCTTCATTGAGAAGGCCAGCGTGCGGACACTGGGGAGCCCAACAACATCCCATGTCCGCTGGGAGAATGGTCCCTACAGCCTCAGCCGCAGCCTGGAGCTTGGTGGGGACATGGGATTCTCCCAACCCCAGCCCCTGCCCCAGGAGCGGCTCCTGCACACGCTGAAGCTAGAGGGCTCTGCATCTGACCCACTCTTGTCTGGGGGCAGGACCCCAGGCGGGACACGTCCCTGTGGGAAGGAGCTCTGTGCCATCAACACCAACTGCCTCTGCAGATCCCTCGCCAATGGGCTGCCAGAGGAGTTCCCCACCTTCTCCAGGAGTCCCCTGAAGCCAGAGACCTGTCCCCAAGTAGGTACCAGGGTACCCCACACCCTGCGTGGGGCTCTGCCCTGTAGATCACTTGCTCACTCCTCACTTCCCTCTGCAGGGCAACACCTGGCTGTACCCCCGGCAGAGCTCAGCCCATGCCCAGCGCATTGCCAAGGCCAAGTGGGAATTCTTCTATGGCTCCTCAGATGCCCCAAAGACAGGTAAGAAGTGGGAGGAGGATGCCTGTGGCTGCGCCCACCCCTCCTTTGGAAGTCTGCCAGGACTCTCCCTGGGGCTGCCCGTCCCTCAGGGCTTCTCAGTGCCCACTGGACAGCCGAGTTCCCTCCAAGACTCACTAGTCTGTGTCCTCCTGGGGCCAGATCCTGCACAGTCCTCTGGCCGTGCAAAGGGGATAACACAGAGCCCGGGGCTGCCTCTGCACAAGGGCTTTTGGGTTCACATGGGAGCATAAGGCTGGCTCTGGATGCACTAGCCCTGACAGTAGCCTGTCTCTGCCTCTCATAGACTTTTTCCTTCTGCCTCCCCATCACCATTGCTCAATGCCCATCACATAGTGGAGTCACCGTCTCTGGAGGTGTTCAGGAAATGACTGGACATGGCACTTAGTGCTGTGGTTTAGTTGCCATGCTGGTGTTTAATCAAAGGTTGGACTTGATGATCTTGGAGGTCTTTTCCAACCTTAATGATTCTATGACCAAGCTCTTGGGGAGGGTGTGGGTATGTGTGGGTGTGGGTGGGTGTGTGTGTGTCTGTGTGGTGCTACAGGAGTGGCTCTTCAGAGCTCCCCGGTGCAGCTCCTCATTGCTCTGAATGATTGGGCCTTCCTTGCAGGCTCTTCTGCCCCTGACTCCACCCCCCTGGCTGAGTCCCCCCAGAAGCCCGTCTCCCCACTGCCCACCAAGCCACCACTGTCGGTACCTGAGCACAGCCTGAGTCACGTGGAAGTAGAGATAGAAGTGTCTCCTCTGGGCAGCCAGAAGCCTGGCTCCTGTGAGACTGGGATTATAAGGAGGACAGTAAAGTACTCCGAGACAGATCTGGACACTGTTCCACTGAGGTGCTATCGTGAAACCAACATTGATGATATCCTGGCTGAGAAGGAAGAGGTGGATTCAGCAATTGAGAGTCAAAAAGACAGTGAGAGCAACCCAAGCTTTGGGGGCACCCCAGGCAGGAGGAACAGCACACCGGAGGAGCCCCCCACCCTTGGCACTGGCTGCTTGAAGGATGGGCTGCGAGACAGGGACGTCGATGAGGACAATGAGGTGTTTGAGGCGATGAAGAAGGAGAACAGGGAAAGGTGAGGCTCCATGCGTGAGGGCAAAGCGCTCCTCCTTATTGTACCTTGCATGGCAAAATAGGCTCTGCCAAAGAGTGTCTGAGCCAAAAATCCCATTAGCTCCATGCAAGCTGTGTGTGGAAGTGAGATGGGAGTCCTGGATTTCACCACAGGGACTGGGACTGGGAGGGGGTCCTCACTACCGTATGGAAAGAGTAAAGGCAATACAGGTGATCCAGCCCTGGGCACTGACCCATAGGCTTTGTGAGCCCTTGCAGCTCAGGTTGCCCAGCTGAGTCAAGGCTTCCCACCCTGAGTCCTCACAGGTTAATTGAATCCTGCCCCGGTGCTGCCAGGTGTTGGGGTGATTTTGTCAGGGTACTTGAGCACAGGTCATATCCTGCATCTGCCTTGGGCTGGCAGGTGCTGCTGCACTATCTTACTTTCTGCATATGGCTGTTATTCAGTGGTGGGAGCAGTCATGTTTGCTTGGCCTCAATAGGTATTTGCCATGTTTGGGAAAGAGGAGGGGATGCATTTGGGCAGAAAAAGGCTTTGTTTGCCTTTTGTATGATTTTTCACGTGTGTGGCGAAACACCCCATGCTGGGAGGCTGATGGAGTGGGCGACACCAAGATTATCATTCAGTTGCCCACCCCTGAGCAGCAAGTGTGCTCCAAGCTGCTATCTGCCCACTGCCAGGCACTGGCAATTAGGACCTGTGAGAGGTGGCCCTTTGGCCTCATGGCATAAGACACTGCTCATGGAGTTTTGTCTGGAGTGGTGGCTTGACCAAGAGAAGTGACAGTATCATCAGGTGGATACGTCCTCCAGAGCACTGTGTGGGACAGCCACCTGGAGGGGAAAGGCCCTGCCAGGGAGCAGGAGATATCTGTGCAAGCAGCAGCAGCCATGGCAATCTCCTGACATGAATTGTGGAAGAGTCTTGAGTGAGGTGAGGAGGCTCAGCATCATCAGCAAGTGCTCCATGGGAGTGGGGAGAGGTTTCATCTGGGAAGCACAAAACCAGGGTGATGCCTGGGATGCCACGTGGCAGTATGCACTCACCTAGCTGTGCAAAAGGTAGGTGTGGAGCATGTAGGTGGAAGAAAAGGAATAGGGAGGTTTTGATGTCGGCAGGAGTAAAAAAATAATGAAAATATAACCTTCAGTGGTGCCCCTGCACTGGGAAGGAAGAAATTGAAGCTGCTGGGCTGACGAGAAGGGAAGGTGTACATTCCAAGGGGAGTTGGGTTCCTGTCAGTTTGTCCAGCCCTTGCATCCCTATTGGAGGGCACAGATACATCTCTTCCTGCTGCCTGTCCTGTCCTCAAAAAATTTGAGTTCTAGAGAAAAGCTGAAAATAAGCCATTGGTAATGTATGTTTTTTCCAAATTAAGTTTTGAGTAAGGTGTAAAGTTATTACCACTGCAAGCAAGTTCTTCAAGTTGCTGTAATAATTATCTTGCATAGCGGTATTTTGTTTACAAATATGTACTAGGTTATTATGAGTTGTATGAGTTGTAAGCCTAGACTGGCTTTTTGTCCTCTGAGATACCCTACTGTAGCTCCCCAGGCAGTACTGAAAGCTTGGACGTGTCCTTAAATGCATTGTTGCTCCTAAAAGATGGTGTTCCTGGTATAATTACCAATGTATATATAGGGACATCATATTCATTTTGCACAGCTTCTCTGTAGACCAGTGGGGGTTTTTGCTCTTCATCCCACTGGATATTCCCCTGGTAGGTGCAGACCCTGTGGGCAGTGTCTTGCAAATCAGGAGGCTCAGACTGTGAGCTTGTTCAATCCCTGCATCACAGCCCCAGATTTTTACTTACACACTGTTTTGAGTTCTGCAGCTGCAGTCCTCATCCCTGTTTACCAGTCACCAGTATTGATATTTTCTACTTCAAGCTTTCTGCTTTGCTTCTCACAGGAGCAATGAAACTGGGAGATGAAGAAGCCTCCCTGACTCCCCAGACCTGGCACCATTCTGCTGCTGCAGGAGCTGCTGAACCCCAGCTTGTCTTGGTAGCCTTACAAAATCACTGAAGCACTTTTGAATGCTGATTTCCAGCTTTTAAATATGTACATCCATTTGAATATCTAGCTCTAAGTGTTTAGCACCCTCTGTAAGGAGAACTTTGGCTTGGTGCTACCTTGTTGTGCTTAGTATTCTAGCCAAAGGTCAGAATCTTCTTTGGTGGTTTACCCTCCCAAAATAAAAGAGTATGCTAATAGCAAAAATAATCCAACACCAAACCAAACAAGGCATGAAAAACAATGGAAGGAATAGTGTCTTCTTCCAGAAAATCCACTCCCTGAATATATTTAGAGTCAGATCTACTGACTCTAATGACTAGTCTAAGCCTTTACTGGTTTTATTCCCATTAGTCCCAGAGAACCAAGACCTGTCAGCGAGAAAAGGCTCAGTTCCTTTCCTCCCTGAGCATCAGCAGATGTGCTGGCTAAACTGTAGGAAGAGCCTGGCTTGGCCCGCAGTGTCAGTGCCTTGGGCTGATAAGAGAGAAGAGGCTTTGCTAAGGGATGCCCCAGTCCCCTGAGAGCACAGAGGGCTGATGGGAGGCAATGATGCTTTTTCTTCCTGCAAGTAGAGCAGCTTTGCCAAGGAAAGCCCTTAGATCTCGTACCTGGGGAGCCTTTCCAGAGCCTTTGTGCTCACTGCTTAGTGGCAAAAAAATAGCTGCAGGGCAAGCCTTGTTGGGGATTAAAAAAGTGATTATGGCCCCAATTTCATCAGATGTTTAAGCATGTGCTTAACCTGCCTCAGTAGCTGCTCTGATGTGTTTTGCTGAGGCTGAGCCTCCGTCCCAGAGCCCAGAGTGGCCACAGAGCCACTGCTTGGGGTGATGCTCCTGCATCCCACCAGCTTGGCGTAGAGAGGGAATGCTCGAGGTGATGCTGGCAGGCACCTGCCAATGAGCAAGAGAGGTGCCTGCAGCTCTTGGGGAAGAACTGGGGACAGTGTTACGGCATGGACGTGGCAGGGTAGTGTGGACAGTCAGGGGGAGACTGCACTGCCTGTGGTCAGTACCTGTGCCTGAGCGTGGGTCAGTTAGGACACTGAGCCCTAAGAGCAGACTGCTGCCATGCTGGAGAAGTGCAGAGGAGCTTGGAGGGAGTGCAAGGAGCTCCTGGGGCTGGTGTATACAAGAGCTTCGTTCAGAGAGGAATAAAACAAGCGGCTGGATGGTGCTCTATAGTTTCATCTTCTTTGAACTGAGCTAGGATCCTCACACAGTGCCTGCTGCGCCTGTGTGGGCTGGAGGAGTGAGGCATGGCTGGGCTAGTCCGGGCTCTGGAGGGTAACAGGAGCATTTTGCAGAGAGTGAAAAACATTGAGGGCCAGAGGAGAGATTTTCTCCTCTTCATCCCCCCAGCAGGAATGCCACAGCTCTGCAGTACCAGACAGAGAGAGCGGAGTGAGCCACTTCCCCTCCCTCAGCCATCAGATGTAGAAACCCAGTTGCTCAGATCCCTGCGGCCCCCATATGCAAATCTTTGCCTCAGGTGCTGTTGGCTTTAGCACTTACATGCAATGCAGTGTGACCATCAGCTCCTGACATCCGCTTCCCCTCTGCATCTGCCTGACTCCCTTCTAAGAAAGGATCACTGCCCCTCCTGCACCAGCTCAAGGCTGGAAACCTATTTGATTTCCCACTGCCTGTCACCCTTGCACAGATGCTTGATTACAGCTTCTGCATCTGCTTCTCTCCTCTGCTCCTTCCATCTGTGTTTGTCTGGTTTGGTCTCAGTGCACTGACCCTTCCTGGGGGACAAGGACAGCATGTGAAGGGGCTGGGCAGCACAACAGGGGCTAATGAAGCATCTAGGTCTGAGCAGGCAGCATTGCACATATGCTGCTGTGACTAGATCCTTCTGGAGCTGAATGGCTTTGTGCATGATATTTCAGGATGGAAAGATTGCTTCCAGAGCTTGGATGGTGTGGACAAAACTAGCTGTGGTTTTTCTGTGGCTTGGTGGCAAAATACTTGATCACAAGAATGAGCCCAGCTCCCTCTCCTGGGAATAAGATTCCTTCAATCTGCTGGCATTGTCTCCCCTTGTATAGCCCTGGCACCCTCCTTAAGGATTTGAGGTGGAAAACAGTCAGCAGTGTTAGCTTGGTGTAGTAGCATGCAGCTGGGTGGGGGCGATGATGAACGCACGTTCACATCTGTAAAACACATCTGCAGATGTTAAAGAGGTCTCTTCTGCCTTGTCCTTGCCAGAAAGCCGTCCCAGAGGTGGCTGCTCCTGGGGCTCCTACAGGAATGGTAAGAGCATCAAGTGGTGCTGCACAGCCAGGGAAATGCTGATGAATTGGCGAGATCAGCCTGCACCCTGCCTTGCTTACCTGTGTCTGGCTCTGCTGCACTCCTTTTGAAGCCAACTGGCACTCTGGAGGAGTCAAGCTGCCAGCTCTTGGCCTCCTGAAGTAATCAGGGTGAGATTTTTGAGCGCCATGTGAAGGCTAATGAATGAAAATCATTTGGTGTGTGTAACAGCAACGCATCTTCTGAGCCCTCTGTACAAAGCTGTTTGTTCCTAACAAATGTTATGACAGGCTGCAGCAATTCCTCTTCTTTAATCAGAGGAGACAGTGGCATAGCAAGTGCTTTTCCACTGCTTTAATATAATGATAGCAGCTTATGAGTAAAGTAGGCTTTTAGGGCTGTGTTTGTGCTTTTACAGCTGAAGCATTGATGTTCCCTGGGTTGGAAATATCCCTGTTGTCATGTGCTCAGATGGGTGGGCAAGCTGCACTTCACCTCATTTAGAGGACAAAACGCTTGAGGCTCCAGGGTTTGGAAACTCCTGTGTTGGGCTGGACCCAGAACAGCATTGGAGACAGACTGGGCCTTTCTGTAGGGCTGATCCCTGACAAGATGATGAGCTGGACCAAGCCTGGCATCTAGGACGTGGGCCAGGTCAGATCCCCAAGTCCAGAGATGAGTGTGAGGCTCTCTCTGTACAGCCTGGGAAAACTTGTGGCTCAGTATCACTTTGTGTTTGGCCCCAGATGTCTCCTGGGACTCAATATCACTTTATCATGGGTCCAAGAGATCTGGAACCACCCAGCAGACCTTGCAGATGGGTGTTGGCCATGCTCTGAGCATGGTACTCAGTGACCACAGTGCAGTGTTCATGGACGAAGGTGTCACACTGTGCTGAGCAGCTTCAGGAAGAGCCTTCTGGGTGGTGGAAGCTCTGAAGGCTCATGAAAAATTCAGCCACTCCCAGACTTGGCTAGAAATGGAGCTGAACCACATCCTGCTTCTGGTACTTGAGCCCTTTATTGGATCTAAGCTCAAGTCAAGTGATTGGGAGCAGTAGCCATCTCATAAGCTTCTTATGAGGATGAGCCACTAAAGGAACAAAAGTCTGTGGCGCATTAAAGGAGAAGCATATGTCTGGAAGGAGGCTGTTCCAGTTCCTTGGGCGAGGCGTTTCCTTGGTGGTCTACAGATGTTCAGAAGAGATTTCTGCCCTCCTCAGTTTCATTCTGAAGCAGCATGTGGGCTTTTGTTTCAGGGCTGTGATTCCTTGGTTCTCAGTGATCAGTTCTCACTTTCTTTCCCTCTAGGACCATGGATCGAGACACACAGGGTATGCTCAAGTCTCCAGTGCCCTTCCTATTAGGGCACAGCCTCTCCAAGGATGGTATGGACTCTTTCAGCAAGCATTTTGAGACCATCATGGAGTCCCATCGAGCCAAAGGCACATCTTACACCAGCCTGGACTCCATTGATATCCTTTCCTCCCCAGCCCGCACCCAGGGGACCTTTTTCACTTTTGACCTCCCAACCCTCACCCCAGAAATACAGGGACAAATCCGAGACAGCGCCAAGCTGATTGAGGAGAACTTTGCTCCTCTGGCTCACTTGGAGCCAGATTCTGGGACCAGTTCAGCCACAGATGCCCCCTGGACAGAGAGGGAGGAGAAGCAGGGGAGAAGAAGGAAGGGTGCTCAGCACAGCCCTTGCCACTCAGAGGATAGCTTTGGTACTCCCTTGGCCTCCGACACGAGGTGAGTGACCAAAATTGCTTGCTGTCCAGCTGGTCCACCAAGGCTTGATGTGGAGTCTAACACTGGAAGGTCTGTTTTGCAGCCAGAGCCTAACTTGTGTTGCTGGGGAAGTGTCAGGACTGTGTGTGCTGGATTTTCAGGGCAGTGGTTGATCAGACCAGTGATCACCATGGTGTTGTGGTAGGCATGGTGATGGGAGCAGAACTTCATTTTCATCTCTGCTGGCTTTTCAGGTGCTAGAGGGCTATGAGATTTCCTCAAGCCAAGCAAGCAGGGAGTCCCAAGACTTCAATCCTGTGGTGGTTTCTTTTGCAGGACAGTCCAACATCCATGGTGGCTGTGAGGAGAGGCCAGTCAGAACTTCACTACCAGTAGAAATTTGATATCCTTTCCCTACTGGGGGCTTATTCATGCCAGTGCTGACCTCTGCCCAGTGACCTTCTGTGCCATACCGGAGCATCCTGAATCTCTCATCTACTTTCTAGGCTTAGGCTTTGCTCTTTTGCATACCAAACCTATGTCAGTTCTGGTCACAGTCTGTGCTATCCTTGTAGACTCAGCTTGGGGTGGCCAGGTGGAGATCTAAGCTCTGTGTCCTCTTGATGTCTGCAGTTAAGAGAGGAGAGTGGGATATTGCATCTGCTCTGTGGTCCTTGGATCATTCCAAGGGCATTTTGAGGCAAAGAGATGCTAGGTTATGCCTTCCCTTTCTTTGGGACACAGAAGCCAGGCTAGGTTTGTGCTGTTAAACTGGTCATGTCTGGGGAATAAAAGGCAGCAAAGGATGGTAGTATCCAGCCATGGTCGGTGCTCTCTGCAGGAAGAATTGGCTTCCTATTCCCTCTGCCAATGCAAGGGACCAAAACAGAGCACCCTGGAGACACTGAGAGGATGATATCTGACTTATTGCCCATGGAATGCCATTGTACCAACAGCAACAGCGCTACAGGGGCACAGGGAGATGTGAGGATGCAGAGATACAACTGGCAATGGGATCGACAATGAGGTGGCTTAACAGAGGTTATTCCTCACTGGTTTATAGTCAGTGGAGCACAGAGTGTGCCAGCAGTGTGAGAACACTGCAGCACTGTGCTCCCCTCCTAGCTCAGGTTTTAGAGCAGTGCTGGTCTGCTAGACAGGCTATGGAGGGATGTTGTGTATCCCCCAAGCTGCCCTAAATCTTTTATGAGCCCACCTTTGCTGAGCCTCTTGTCTTCTCTTCCAGCAGGAGTACCTCTGCTTTGGTGGCAGTGGAGTGCAGGGGAAACCCAGCTGCAGCCCCCACTGTGCTCCCTGAGGCTTGGGCTTCCTATAGTACCATCAGCTCCAACCTCACTTCTGTGACACATGCACACAGAGTCCCAAGCAACTCTCTTTTCCCATTTAGAAACAATTCCCTTGGTTATCAGTAAGACCCTGCATAGCTCTTCTTTTTGCCCAGTTCAGGCCCTGTTTCTTGCTTGTCTCCTGGGCTGCAGGTGATGTTCAGACCTGACGTGCTGCTCTGCAGCAGGTGAGCAGGTGCCCTGGCTCTAGTAGTGACCTGAAGCAGAGGCTGCAGAAAAAATAATGAGAAATGAGGTATGGGGGAACAGGGCCCAGCAAGGAGCAGCACAGCTCTCTGCTCCCCACCGTGGAGTGAGCCTCCCCTCACAGTCCCCACGGACAATGGTGGACACAAAGGCTGGTGTGCTTAGGATCTGCCATCTTGTGCAGTGGAAAGGAGAGGAGATTGGGACTGGGAGAAGGAACCGGGCTGGGAAGTTGTGTGGTACCAGCGTCTGAGACAGCCCATCCTCTGCAGGTTCAGGAGTCAGGAGGCAAGGGAGAGGTCCAAGTTTCCTCTTCCACACCACTGGTGCCATCAACTTTCTAGACTCTGAGTGGAATTGACCACAAAGCTGAAGCTTCCCTTGTAGTTTGAGGAAGAAATGTCTGGGTTGATTGCTTATAGATTCTCTTGAGCTGGAACCAGTGGATACTGATGCCTGGCAAGGCTGAACTTCCTGAGCAGAGGGTATCCTTGTAATGCTCCCTCTAAGGGGTAGTTAATGGAAATTACTGAGGAAAGATCTAAGGAACCTCTGCAGCCATTATAATGCAACATCACCTGTGCCAGCAGGGCCAGAGCCTGGCATTCACTACTGCTCAGGGACACTTCAGTGTCACAAGCAGTACAGACTGACTGCCACCAGTGCAAACGGACTGAGGACCCCGGGCAGGGGGACTCTGTGGTGGAGACTGTGCTTTACACTGTCTGTCAGTCTCCGCATTCACAGAGGTGACCTCAGGCTGCAGGGCTTTGGTGTGAGAGTTATGGTAACTGGTGATGAACACCAGTAGGTCTGGGTCTGTGCTGCCCTGTGGTTGTCCTCCCTGTGCCCCCAAAATCTTTGGTGTTAATTGTTGCAATGCTTGGGGTTGGGATCTGGGCTGGAGATGGTCCTGCAGCCTGTGACTTTCCACCTCTCTCAGGTCAGGGATAGCCAAGTCGGTGATGCCCATGCATTGCTGAGGAGATGTGATGTCCCCTGCAGCCGGTGGCCTTGGTTCATGCAGCCTTGTTGCTCACACCAAGGCTCTGGTGTCCCTTGGCACATGATAGTCTGAGATGACACTTTTATCTTGACCTTGTATGTGGAAAGTGTGTCTAAGTGTGGACTAGAGAGGCCTCCCTGGGTACTGGGATGCATACAGCTGCTGCGGTGGACTAGGCAGAAAAAGAAGGATCAGTGGCTGAACTCCCTCCCCACCCGCCTCACAACAGGACATCCCGCAGTGGTGGACACAGCCCAGCATGGATCAGAGGCTCTGTGAGTGGTTTATCACCCCATTTGGGCAGGAGTGGAAGATGTGCAGGTCCCCTTCTCTGGCTGAGCAGAGGGCTGCAGTTAAAGCAGTCTGTCCCTGTGGCTGTGACATTGACCCACAGAGCATTTATGGAGGCAGAGCACCCCAGGGCTGGGATGTCCCTCCAGATAGGCCAGGCTGGCCAAGGACAAGAGCAGTGCTGGCGAGGTGTCAGGGCAGGAGCTGGGGTAGCCCTGGAGACTGCAGGGAGTTGCTTCTACAGTGGCAGGCACACTTCTGCAACTGCAGGTCCAAATTGCAAGACTTGGCCAAGCTGCCGGGAGCAGGCAGGTGCCCAGAGGATCACCTGGCTTGCCCAGTCCTGTACACGGGCAGCTGGGGCTGCCGGCCCGCAGGCAGGCAGTGCAGGCTGGGGCATAGCCCCGAAGGTGTGTAGATGGGCAAACTGCATTTCTCGGGGGGTGCAAGCCCCCTGAAGTCCAGCTGCCCAACTTGCCTTGCATCCCACTCCCCTGGAGCCAGCCTTGGTGCCGGGCACAGCCGTGCCGGTCCCTGAGAGGTGCCCGCGGAGGGAAGGGACGTGACCCGCCCCCCCGGGCGATGCAGCTTCTGCTGGGAGCTCATCGGGGCATCCCTGCGCTGGGACAGGAAGAAGGGGAGGCAGGAGAAGCAGCATCAAAGCCGGGGCTGCCAACCGCCTGGTGGGAAGGGCCAGCCATCGCGGCGAGGGGCAGCACGCCCGGAGCCTCGCTAGAGGGAGAGCTCATCCCTGGAGCTGCGGCGGCGTGGGCGGAGCGGGGAGCCCGCGGCGCCCGGGCGGGGGATGCGCCGGCAGCCGGAGCCGCGTCCCTGCCACACCGCGGCTGTGGCCACTGCAGGGGCGCGGGGCCCGCCAGGGAGCTCCGCTGCCCTTCTTTATCAGCTCCTTTTTGTTACTGCAGCGGTCGGGGACCCGCTGTCCCTCCCGGGGCCAGCGCAGGTCCGTCAGCTGGCCTGAGCTCCCAGGTGGCGCTGGGCAAACCGGTGAGATGATGCCCTAAAGGGCTGTCTGTGCCCAGGTCGGGGCCCCGTGGGGTGGATTCGGAGTCTGATTTGTGAGGCTAAGGGTGAAAGCTGAGCGGAGGAAGGAGGGTAATGAAGAAATGATGGAGGTAGGGGAAGGGAGGTAAGGGGAGGGCTAGGGTGGTAGCACAGCAGGGGGAGAAGGCTAGGGCACAGGATGCAGAGGTCTCCCCACAAGCACTGACGCAGCAAGAAACGAAACACAAGCCTGGGGGAGGTTTAGCCTGTGGATTTCCATGTGGAGCCATGAAGGGCAGCAGGAGCCAGGATATAGGACTCATCAGCCCTCTATGGCATAGAGGATGGGAGCAGCGGATTCCAGGGATCGCAGGTCCATCTGCAGAGGCATGAGCAGCAGCACACACCTGTAGGATGCAGCCCCATGTGTCAGGTGTTAATTCAAGTTCTCTGATCTGACTCAGAGCCTGTAGGCTGGGCTTGGCCCGAGTCAGAGGCCCAGGCTTTCCTGTGCTGACCCCATGGCATCTGTGTCTCTGAAGGAGAAGACAACCCTCCACCCAGCAGGTGAGTGACTGGACTTTAAGGCTCTCAGCTGGCTCCAGAAATTGTGTGGGATTGCTGTGTCAGACCGTGTCCTCTGCAGGAGCGGTTGTGCTCCTAACAAGAGGAGCTGGAGGGATGGGGTGGTGGAGAACAGGTAGATATCGCTGGAGAGGGCTGGTGTTGCAGGGGAGGCTCTGGAATTCTGCAGAGAAACAGGACCGAGGAGGGACACAGATGCCCAAAGTTCAGTCCTACCTGGATCTTGTCAGCAGTAATGCTGGTGGGTACTGCTGTGGCTGGGTGATTTGAGGACCATGTTGGACTCCAGAGCTGACAGAAAGCGGGACTAGCCCTGCCTCTGGTTAGAGGCTGGCTCAGCTGACCTTCAAGTGTCCTCCCAGCGCTAACTTCAATTCTGCAAGGAATGAAGCAGCCCAGATCTTGGCTGTCATAAATCAAAGTCACTCCACTGAGACCGATGGAGGGAGCTGCGTTTATTTCACTCAGCCAAAGATCCGGTCTGGTACATTCTTAGCAGCAACATTAGGCAGACTGGGTTTGCTTGGCAGAGACATTGGGCATCTAGCCATGCATGTGGGGATTCAGAAACTGAGAACAGAGTGCTGCTCTGCCCCATGCATGTGTCTCTTGTGGACTCACACCAGGCTCCTTGCCATGTCCCTTCACGGTGTGGGATGAAACCAGCCTCATGTGGGGAGCAAGAGGCACTTGGATTGTGGCTGAAGGTCTTGAGTTACCTACAGCAGGTGTCTCACCTGGAAATGTGCCAGGCAGGACCTGGACAACCCAGGAACTCAGCTGAGCACACCTCCAGCTGAAACTAATGGTCACTGGTCCCAGCCTGCGAGTGTCTCCTCCCCAGCTCCCGGGGAACAGTTGGTGCAGAAAGGGTCCCACCATGCAGGTACAGTGTAGGAAGAGTTCCACCATGCAGATACATCCCTGCTGGGAGCTGGAGGTCAGCCCCCAGGCCTGGCTTTGCAGAGCTAGTGCCTTATTGCTGCTCCACATCCAGGAGAAAAGATTTGCTCCTGGTTGCTGGCAGCCACAGAGGGAACATGATGCTGAGTGAGTTTAGTTGGTGGTGATAAGGTGGAGAGGACATCAGGACTCCTGCAGTGACACGCTGCATTACAGCTGGGGAAGGTGCTGTGGTCTCTGCTGCTGGGCTCCAGGATGTTGGCTGGAGGAGGAGTATTGGGGTGAGATGATAATCCAGCTCCAGGAAAGGAGTGTTTGGCCCTGAGAAAGAACATCTGGGCCCTAGAGAAGCATCTGGCCTGGGAGAAGGAGTGTGTGTGGTGTGGTGGCCCTGAGCAGGATCATGGTCTTGCAGCAGCTACCCAGGGCTGGTAGCACAATGCGGTCCTTCTGCTGAGCTGGGGTGGGAGGTGGTCAGTGAAGAATCTGTCCCAGGGCAAGCCCTGATCTGGATCACGTGCCTTCCTTGCAGAGATCCCCAGAAGTGCCTTGCTGTGGCTGACACAGGTGCTGGGATCTGGGCTCTCTAGCGAACACCTCTGAGGTAACAAGGGGACCTGTGTTTCTGATGACGTGAGTGATGGCAGCAGGGAGAGGGGTGAGCTAACACTAGGTCTGCTTGGGGATGACTTATTTCAGGCACACTGACGATACTTGCACAATACGGAATTTGATCTTTATTCCTTAAGTGTGTACCTAATGTTAAAACTATTAGTGTTTCTTCAAGCCAGACTAAAATGTCACTTTACAAAGTACACTAAAAAAGCCTCCCTAAGATGGCAAGAAAAGTAGCATCACCTCAGTTGCCTCAGACATGGACATGTCTGTTGGTCTGCTCACCCTTTGCTTGAGGATTGGCCTCTTGGCTTTCTCTTTTAAGCTGTGCATTTTCCAAGCCAGCTGGGGCTTTGAGTGGTGACAGACACGTGCCACAAGTGGGACACTGAGTCTGTTGAGGCTAATTGTCCATATTTAACAGCATGAGAGTGGCTTGAGTACTGGAAGAAAACCCGTTTCATGGTGTGGTTGGGTGGTGCCTCATCCTGAGAGCAAAGTTATCTTTTGCTGATGTAAAACCCCAAGTCAGTGTGGGGACTTGGTTAGGGAGGGGACAGCAGATCCCTCTGGCAGAGCTACTTTGAGACCCAAGCTTTGAGATCACTGCATGTCCATTACAAGAAGCAAGGCAAGAATTGTGGTCACAGTTTGGCAGCCTGCAGGGAGATAGAGATTTTGAAGGAGAAGACAGATTTTGTAAATGGCCCCATGCCTGGATACTCAGGTAGGAAGGCTGAGGACCACAGATTGGGAAGAGAGGTCATGGGGGGAGACTCAGAGCTCTATGTTTGTCCCTGGAGGCTCCAGGAACCAGCCATGTGAGGAAAGACAGTCTCCCTGGCAGGACAGGCGAGGTCCAAAAGGGTATCAGGAGTTTCAGTGATGGTGGTTGATAAGAATTAAAAGATCTTCAGAGGATGACTGAGCAGTCACTTGCTCTGGAGATGCAGTTGGAGCATGGGTGAAGTGGTGGCTTTGAGTTTTGTATCTCAGCCTGTGGCTGGAAAAGCACCCTTAGAGCTGCTGGGCTGGGAAGGGGACAGTGCCTATGCCCTTGTGATAGCACTTAAAAGTTTTACCAAAAAATATAGTCACCACAACCCATGGCTGGCAGGTGCCAGTTGCTAGGATGGATTCACCTCCTCTGCTTCTGGGAAGCAAAGAGCTTGTGACCTCTGTCCTTGATAGAGGTCACACAAGGAGCTGAAGTGGGGCCAAGGTATGTGTCCAGAAGTGGCCCAGCAGCACCCAGCCTGTTCTGCTGTTGAGCACTCATGTCAGCTTTGGCTCTGCCAGCCACTGCAGGCAACAGCCAGGCACAGCTGGAGAGCAGTGGACACCAGGGCACATGCCAGCAGCACCTTTGGATGTGGCTCTGTTTTGGGAGGAGAAGAGCTTTGAGGCAGGTGGGAAGGTTTACCCATGGGATAGGGTGTGCTGGTGATGCAGACAGTGATGCTGGAAGCTGCCTGCCCAGCACAGATGCCCAGAGAGTGGACTCAGACCTGGTGAACTCCTAGTGTCTTTGTGACCACTCTCATGGCTACTTTCTCCAGAGTGGCATGGGGTGATGTATAGTTTCCCTGGGGAGGACTGAAGACAAATGGGCACAGATCTGCCCTGGGCCACCCATCCAGGTTTTACCACAATCACTGGTTGGCACTGCTGAGCTCAGCGGTGGTCTGAGCAAAGTGAAAAGTGCATCTCCCCAAGGACTTGCAGAATGTTGGAGCTGCTTTTGCCAAGGAAGTTCCTGATTCATGGGTTTGAGTGCAGAGCAGCTTCCCCTGCTGCACGCTGGCTGGGAGAGCCCCACAGGACACTGACATGCCTGTTAGTGTTACACAGGGCTCCCCTGGGACAGGCAGTACTGAGCACAAAGGAGGCTCGTCCTTCTTGAAAGAAGCCAAGCCTCAAGGAGATTGGCCTGGGTAATTGGCTCAGGAGAGCAGGCCTCTTAAAACTCAATTAGAGACTTTTAAAAATAAATCAGACTGGAACATTGCAAGGGCTGCCAGAAAATTTGGGCGAGGTCAGAGTTGCTTAATGTTCCTTGTTGATTAGATTCAACCAGCTTTTAGTTGGGATAACTTCTGCATGGCTGAGTCAGATTGCTTCGGGGGCCAAGCCAAGAGTGTCTCCTAACATGGCCATTTAAGGCATGGTGGGCTGAGAGCTGATGGGCAGCCTGGAGAAGATAGTACACTCCACTGTGAGCTGGGAGGCCAGCGGGGGTTTTCCTTCATCTTTGCCCTCTGCCTCGGCTTTGCCATCTGTGTAGTGCTTTGAATGAGTGGGTGGGAAAAGGTGAACGAAGAAATTACAGTTATCTTGTCTTGGGTAGAAAACGTGCTTGAGAGCAGCACGAGGAGTTTGTCCAGATCAAAAAACAAGTGTGGATCTGTAGGACAGCATGTGATGTGCACATGTTTCTGCTCCAAGTCATCACTACAGCTGAGCTTGGCAGAGTCTGAGCCCACACATACAGTTTCAGCAGGCTCAGGGTGGGGGACTTTGGAGCACTTGTACTTTCCACCTGCATCCAGTTTGGATGTGGATTTGGGTGCCTTGGTCCTTGTCATCTATCACTGGTGCTGTCCTGTCACCCCACCTCTCCTCCAGCTGCATTCCCAAACTTTCCCTTAGCTCCCAGACCTGACTTTGGAGTGTATCTGACCAGTGTTGTTCATCTTGGGTCCCAGCATTGAGTAGCTAGTCTCCAAAGCAGGATGAGGAACCTGCATTTCCTGAGAAGCTTAACAAGGGAGAGGATCTGTAGGCAGGCTAACATGGCGTGCCCCTTCCCATTGCAGCAACCATCCCCAGAGCCAGCTGGTTTTGGACTCAGAGTCGGAGATGGACAGCGTGGAGCAGCTGGTCCTGGGCAGCACGGATACCCTTTCCAATGGCCACAAGGCTGACCTGGAGGCCGCCAAACGTCTGGCCAAGAGGCTCTACAACCTGGATGGCTTTAAAAAAGCAGATGTGGCTCGCCACTTGGGGAAGAAGTACGTGTGGGTATTAGCAAGGAACATTCCATTCTGCAAGGGGCTCACCTGCACCTGCGGTGCACCCACAGCTGCTGCCCTGGTGGGGGACCAGGTTGGCAGGGAACAGCTGGCTGGCCCTCACAGCCTCCAGTGACTGGAGTGAGTGATGACAGTCTCCAGTGACTCCCTGTGACGGATACATCTACACCAGGTGTTACCTCTAAAGGTCTTAAAAACTAAGAGACATCCAGATTTTGGTACCTCCCTACCATGACTGCATCTTGGATGCTTCAGTAAGGTGTTGGGGCATGGGGGTGTCTAGCTGGCCCTTTCAGCTCTAGCTTCTCCATTTTCTCTTACATGTCCAATATTTGGATTGGATTTGTGGATGACTTCTATGAGTTTCATGGGAGTGTGGGGTGTTTCTGTCCTTAGCACACCTCCCACAACCCTGGGGAGCTCCCAGCCTCCTAGAATCCACCCAACCCCTGAGTGCCTTTGACTGTCCCCACAGTCTGGTCAATCCCACTCTCACCCTTCCCCTTTTCTATTTCAGCAATGAGTTCAGCAGGATGGTGGCAGGGGAATATCTGAAGTTCTTTGTGTTCACGGGGATGAGCCTGGACCAGGCTCTCAGGTCAGAGCTGAGTGAGTGTGCTTGTGTGTATGTGTGTGTGTGATGGCCAACAGAGTGGGCTCCCAGCAGACCATGCCCTCTGCAGCTCTGCAACCACACAAAGATCTGCAGGAGCAGGCAGACCCCATGACTCCCACCTGGAGATCCTCTTACCTCTTAAATAGGAGAGGGTGATTCCCAAGGTGGTCTCTCAGCCATGCAATAAAGAGCATCCCTGGCCTTAACTTAATGGTCAGTGCAGTTAGATGACAGTCAGGTTCACCTAGGCCTGGCTTTCCAGGTCTTGAACTCGAATCCTTCTGTTGTTATCCCCACCTCCTTTCCTGGTGTAGCTCCTGGGATGGGCCTTAGGTCTCTGTGATGTGCCAGTAGGATGTGGTGCTGTGGGCTTGGAGGAGGGTTCTGCAGTGGGTTAGGAAGGAGGGATGTGCAACAGGAGGGCTTCATCCAGCTCAAATGGGGGTGTCCAAACAGAAAGTACAGCTCCATTCTTGCGCAAGGTGGGTTGGAGAAACTGCTGGTGGACTTCATGTGTGACCAACACTTACTGCTTTTTCAGGTCATTTCTAAAAGAGCTGGCCTTGATGGGAGAGACACAAGAGCGAGAGCGAGTTCTGGCTCATTTTTCCCAGCGCTATTATGAGTGTAATCCCAATGCTATCTCTTCAGAAGGTAAGAAACTGTGCATGTCTGTGCGCACGTGTGTGTTTCTAGGGAGCCTGTGTGTTCATCAACTCAGTGAAGGTGCTCAAAATGAAATTAGAGAGCACACTGAGAGCCTATACTGACACCTTAGTAGATAGCCCTGATTATGGAGATGTCATTTCCCTCAAATGACAGATGCTTTAGATTTTATTTTTCTTTTGAGCCTGCTTTGGTTGGATGACGCATAATTAGGACTCAACCCATCCTTACTTGTGACCTTGAGCAGATTAGCACAAGAGGCAAGAGATGGTCCTCCTCACCAAATAGACCCCAGTTCTCAGACCCTCAGCTCTGGGAATATCCATGTGAGAAAACCTATATGCCTGACACTCAGGGAGCACAGACACACACTTTGTACCTTTTCACGTCTTTGCACCATTTCTATGTGTGTTCACATGCTGGGTGTGCTCTGGGCTGGGTCTAGGACAGGTGAGGTTTGGGCTGCCTGGCAGGCAGAGGGCTGTGCGTGTCCTATCTTGCCATGCTAGGAGCTCTGCAAGATTAGCTACAGTATCACTGCCTGGCTGTAGGGGCTGCAGGGTTGCAAGGGAGTTTGTATGCTCGGGTTTGGGACCAGCTTTAATTCAATGGCTTCCTAACTACTCACCCACGTGCTGTCAGCACTGCACTCGTTCCTGTGTGCCCTTGGGCCTGGGGTGGAAGGAGGGGGCTCAGGGCTGCCTTGGAAGCTCAGAGCCCCTGTGTCCTGCCTGAGATGCCAAGGGTCTGGAGCACCAGCTGCCGGGCTGGGCTGGGGGCTCTAATTCCTGTTCTGTGCTTGTGCTGCAGATGGAGCCCACACCCTCACCTGCGCCTTGATGCTATTAAACACAGATCTACATGGACACGTAAGTTACCACTGCCATTGTCCCAGTCTGTCCCTTGTCTGACCCCACGACCCTGAACTGTAAGTGCTGTGGCAAGAGTGAGGACTTGCAAGGACAGAGGCACATGAGCAGGAAGCATGGGACCCTGGGTCCACGAGCACTGATCACGCTTAACATGTCTGGTGAGGAGAGAGGAGAAAGGCTGAATGAGAGGAGGAGCTGGTGAAGGTGAGGGGGAGGCTTTGGGGAAGACTTGCTGAGGTGGAAAAGGTAGAGGTGGCATGAGGACAGAAGAGAAAAGTGGACAGGGAGAAGAGATGGAAATGAGACTCCAAAATCAGCTGCTATCAGGAGCAGAGAGCACACAACACTGAAAAAGGACGACTGTTTAAAACTCACAGGGTCTGTGCAAAGCTATCAGCTTCCCCATACCTGCAAGCAGCCTCCCTGAGACCTGACTGGTCCCTCAACCCTCTGCAGAGATGGGGTGTCTGTTCCTGGACTATAGGACCTGCTCCAGCCACCGCTGACCTCTGTCCCAAAAGGTAACCCCTATGTTTCTCTCCCCATGGCTATCCCAGAACATTGGGAAGAGAATGTCCTGCTCTGACTTCATTGGCAACTTGGAGGGACTCAATGGAGGCACTGACTTCCCCAAGGATTTGCTCAAGGTAAATTCAATTGTTCTCCCTGACCAGCCAAGCAAGGAGGACACTGGAGCTCTGGCTGGGATCTTGATTCTCTCACTGCTCTTGCTGTGCCAGTATCACGGGCAAGGGAGCACACATGGGGCAGCTTACTAGGGTTGGTTTGCCCAAATGCAGCCAGAGACTTCATGGCATCAGCATAATGGTACTCAGCCCCTTCTGACTCCCTGAAGCACTGATGCCCAAATCTTTGGCCAGGCCCTGGGATTAGAGCCATCTCTCCTGGCAGAGGTGACATAGGCAAGGCATGGCAATGGGGAGGGTGGGTTGCAGGTTAAAGCCTTGGAGCTGAGAACTCAGCACACTGGTGTGACTGGGGGACTCCTGCCTTTTCCCTGCCTAACCCTGTTCCAAGAGGGACTTGGCCAGGGAGGGCAGTGTTCAGCAAGCACATCTGGCATTGGACTACTGTGCTTCTCTGGCATTGCCTGTTCTCAGGAGGGTTTTCTGATCTGCTGTCTCCCTGTATTAGACCCTGAGAATAGGCTTAGCTCCCATGGGGTCTGCCAGGCAGAAACCATTGCTGTTGGTGAAGCACTAGGATTGGCAAATACTCATGATGTGGAAAATGGGTTCCCACAGGATGCTGGAGCCACAACAGGGGGGAGGTGGTTGATGAAAAAAGGCAACAGAGGGTGAAAAGCTGAGCTCCCTTTTCAGCCTCTGTGGGTCTATTCCTGGCTGTGTCGCTCACCCCATCATTAAGGGGTTACCAGCAGTTCTCAATAGGGCTGTCCTCCCTCTCAGCCCACGCTTTGCCAGTAAAAGGAGTTACTCAGGAAAGATTCTTCTCTAATTTTAAACTCAGCTCTAGAAAAGGTTTTAAGCACCCAAAATGGATGGAAACGTCCAAAATGTGGACCCTGAACACCTGTCCTTCAGTGCTGCAGCACTTCAGAGTATCCAGGCTCCACAGACCCCTCAGTACACCTCCTTTGCAGTCCCCAATGCCCCACAGTTGCATACCTGCACTTGAGGTATTGCCCTATTCCTGTTAAACTTCACCCCTAAAAATACCAGCAGTTTAAATATGTGAGATCAAGTTATCCCATCAGATCCCAGACAGGGGGAAATAGGACAGCAACGAAGTGCCACAAAGCTACAGGCTTTCTCTCATGGGCGGGGGCCAAGATCTTTGCTGGGTGTAAGGGAGTGGGGGAAGCTGCAGTGCTGCAGCAGAGCCCTGCACAGCTCTGCCCGCAGCCCAGCAGCTGTGAGGCTGCTCTGCTAAAAATGGCCTGTTCCCTCTGCAGCTGTGGTGCTTCCCACCGCCGCTTTTCAACCGCCTCTGTACAGGAGCCATGCTGGGGAGGGGGAGTAAAAGGCAGAGTGAGAAACCTCATGTGGGGCAGGCTGCAGGTTCTTACCTGAAGCACTGGTTCAGTTGCCTCTGTAAGGGGAAGTGGGGTCCTGGGGCAGATGAGACGGGGAAAGTACTGTTGGCTTGTGCTGGGGGGAGGACTGGTAAGGCAAGCTTGTACCTCTCCTGGGCGGCCTTTGCCAGGCTCAACCGGAGAAGACCCTCGTTCTCTTCTGCCCACTGTTTTTGTTTGCACCAGCTTGGTGCTTTGGTCCCCACACAGGCTCAGGGGGCAGACAAATGGGGACAGGCTCACTAGCCCTGTTACCCTGGGTGGGATGCTGCCTCCTTGGCAGACCTGGCTGGTGGGCTGTGCCTGGGGACTGAGGCTCTTGTGCAAGCATGCCACACAGCAGTCTGGCTAATTTTAGTGCTCCAGGAGCACACATTTCCTAAGGGTAGCAGGAGAGGGGAAGGCTGGCAGGCTTTACAGGAGCTTCCCAAAGCTCAAGGCTGGGTCTTGGGCAGCTCCAGCAGCACATAAGAAAGGTCCTGGGGGCTCTTCCAAGCCTGCCTGGGTAGATAGTACAGGCTGCTGCTGCACAGACTTCAGAGCTGGAGGGCTGGAAGTTGGTCTCACCCACAGCACTCACTGCCAGGGAGTGAGGGCAGCAGGGCAGGACCTAGGTGGCTGCAGGGGCACAAGGCCACTATCCTCTGTGACTCTGGGGACACTATCAGGAATAGACCTATAGGGAGCCTGAGCACTCCCCTTGTCTCTGGCTGCAGGGAGTCCCAAGACAAGCACAGCATCATGCCTAAGAGCTTGTGGCAGCTTGAGTCAGACGAGAACTTTATCTGCTACTAGCTAATACATGTAAACAATCCCAGTTTTATGCAGAAGCAATGAAAACACTTGAAGAGCTTTAACAGCTGAGCACCACGTCCCCCTCACTGACTGTGCTTCACCATACCCTGCACAGTATTGCTGCTGGAGCTAAGGCAGTGATGCCTTACTGGCAATGCTGCTGGAAACCCTTTCCTCTGGCTCTGGAAGCTCCTCTGGAGAACTATATGCTGCAGACAGAGCTGTCCAGCTCTTTGTTATGGGTGTGCCCTCCATCAGGCATGTAGCCATGCCAGGATATAAGAACTCATATAATGCCATGCCTGAAGATGCCCACATCTGCAGGCTTGGACCTGAACTCCTGTGGCCATATGAAGGCACTGCCCATCAGCAAGGAAGGAGGTGAAGCAGGTCATCCTAGAGTTGGTGGTATTTTGGTTAGCTCTTGAGATATTGGTTTTCTTTTGACAGTGTGATTTTAGCCCAGGCCCCCTGGGATTTCACTCACTGTTGCTGGTTGTCTGTTATATTTCAGATGTGGATTTGACCTTTACAAGATTGATCACTTTGTGGAGCTTTAGCTCATCCCCATCTTCCTTACTCTTTTAGCTTAACTTTGTGCTTCACTGGCTGGCAGAAAAGCAGTAGGGCTAAATCAGGCCCCATTTCTCCCTGTCACTGCTTAGCAATTGCAGGAATGAGGCAAATCTGTGCTGCCTTCCAGCCTAGGAGCCCAGAGCACGTCACAGATGTTAATGAATTAAGCCTGACAATGCAGTCGGGTCCTCGGGGGAGGAAGGTAGGATGGGCCCCCACCTTCCAGCTTGGAGGCACAACAGCAGGGCTCAGACGCTCAGAGTGCTGGGTAAGTGATTAGCAATGTGGGAAGAAAGCCCTGGCTCCCACCTCTGAGCTATAATCACAGGAATGCTTGCTCAGTCTAATCCCCTGGGCTTTTTTTTTTTTTTTGCTTGTTTCCCCTGGGAGCAATATGCTGCCCTGCCCCTGTCTCCCTTTGCTTCCCCCAGTCTCAGGGGCAGCCCAAAACATCTAAGGTGCCAGGCACCCATGCCCACTCCCTCACAAATTGTGCTTAATGATCACTATGCCAAGCGGTTAGGATAGAGTGGAAAATTTCCCTCTCTCCACTGGCTGCATCTCCTGCTCAGTCAAGCCTAACTAAATTACGCATCGATCCTTGCCTTCTGCAAAAGTGCCCAGCTCTTTTCTTCTTCATGGGAGCAGCTGCCTGAACCATCTCTGCCCTGCCTGTAATCAGCTGGGTGGCTGTAGCTACTGGTGTTTCTGGGCTGCCCTGGGAGGGAAAGGCAGGAGGGTTAAGCTTGGGGGGTCTGAGCACATCTCCATTGTCCCATTGCCTACCAGTTTTATAGGTCCCTGGGGTGGACTGGGCTGCAGCAGCAGCTCTGAAGCCTGCCCAGCTGGAACCAAATGGAGGTGCCACCCAGCCCCTGGAGCCCAGGAGAGGTCAGCACCGCAGCCCTCCCAAGAGCCCAGGAGGGTCCAGCCACCTGCTCCCACTCCATGGAGAGGAGGCAGGGACGGCCAGCTGATGCAGCAGGGGCAGCTCCGGCAACTCGAGTGGCATCAGCGTGAGGGATGCAGTCCCCGCGGGTGCGGTGGGGTGCGGTGCCCGCGGTGGGATGCTGTGCCCGCCGCCGGCCCCCGGGCTCGTCCCGGCAGGGCGCCGCGGGTCGCCATTGGCTGCGGCGGGCGGGGCGGGGCGGGGCGGGCCCGCCTCTGTCGGGAGCCGCCGCCGAGCCCGGCCCGGCCCGGCCCCGCTTCAACAGGCGGCGGCGGAGGAGCGGCCGCGGCGGGCAGGGCAGGGCCGGGCAGGGCAGCCCCCCGCCGCCGCCGGCAGGATGATCGGCGTCAACAGCATCAACAGCAGCGCGGGGCGCATGCGGTCCCGTTCCATGTGCTCGGTGCGCTACGGGCGCAACTACCGCGGCGTGGAGACCTTCTGCTACGGCTGGCCCCAGCGCTCCCGCACCCTCAAGCCGGTGCTCTACACCGACCTGGTGGTCAGCCGCCTCCAGAACCGCCGCAAAAAGAAGCCGGTAAGCGGGGGAGCGGGTGGCTCCGCGGAGGGCTGCGCAGCGCCCCGCGCCCCGGCGGGGACACGGGCGGGCGGACGTGCCCGGGCAGCCGCCGTCCCGCCTCTGAAAGAGCCTCAGCCCCGGTGCGGGAATAGCGGTCAGCCAGCCCTGGCTCCCTTCCCTGTCTGCTGTTTGCGGAGCCGAGTCCTCACCAGCCCCGCTCCGCTCGAGGATCCCCGTCCCCAGCCCCTCCGTCCTTCCCGCATCAGACCCCGATCACAGACGTTGCGGGAGCGCGGAAAGACCTAGGTGACATTGCGCCGCTTACCGTGGTCTTGACAGCAATGCTTGCTCAAAAACATCGCTGCGAGAGGAATCCAGGACAGAGCCGTACCGCTGGGACCAGACCTCCAGCTTAGCATAAGTGACAAGCTGTGCGGGCTCCCTGCCAAGGGTTGAGCTGCGCCGTGCCGGGCCGTGCCGTGCTAGCCTGGCCAGGGCAGTCTGACATCTAGCTGGGCGGCGGGGAGAGCCGCAGGGCAGCGCGGAGGGGAAGCGCCGCAGCCCCGGCTCCCAGCCGAGCGGAGCTGGAGAGGAAGGAGTGGCAGCCTGGACTAAAAAGGGATTTTTATTGCCAGGAGCTTGCTCGCTGAGAGCCGGTGCCCGTTTTGGAGGTGTTAGGCTGGTGCACATCGGTCCTGGGTGGGAAGACGCGAACAAGCTGTCTCTGGGTGCGTCCTGCCTCTGTCGGGTGTCTGCCTCCGGTGTAGCAGCGGGAGAAGAGTGTATACCGGCCCCCTCCCCGCAGGAGGCAGGGGCAGAGCAGGCAGGGGTACCCCAGAGCCACCTGGGCCGCCCCCGTGGCCAAAACAAGCCCAGTGGGGCCATCGGGGCCGTGCCAAGCCGCGATGCTGTCATAGCGCAGTACGGTCTGGGGGCAGCATTAAGTTGTGACGCACTCAGATGGAAACATGCAGTTGGGAGATGCTCGGTCGCTGCTTCTCGCACTGTGGGGTTCTGCTGGGAGGGATAGAGGGGTCTGCTGTTCTGAGGTTAATAGTTGCCTGGGCAAGGAATGTTTTAAATATTTTAAAAGAGCTTGGTACAGCTTATGATGTTACTGAGTTGAAAGTGTGGGGTTGAGATGGGTAGTTGTCCATTACTGACTGCAGCAGGGTGGAAAGTGAGGCACAGGACACTGTCCCCGTGGCAGCCCAGTCTACGGGGAAAAAAGTCTGTCCCCAAGTCACTCTGCTTTGTGTGCACAGTGGAGCCCCTCTGCAGTGGAGGGGAGGAGGGACACAGAGGGTGTGCGCAGCAAGGCTGGTGTGAGCCAGGTGATGAGTTGTTCTTGAGCATGGGTTGTGCATGCTGTGCAGGCAGTGGAGGTGCAGGGGGGGCTGCCAAGGTGAATTAGGGACCCGACATAGGTATAGTTCCATCTGACATACAGCCCTGATCTGACCATGATGTTTGTATCTGTGCAGCTGGAGGGGTCTGCGTGCCTGGGGAACCTCACAGAGCTTTGTGCCTGGGTGCAGAGAAGATATTTTGCTAAGGAAAAGTTGGGGAAAGCCAGGAAGTGAGATCTTGTATTGAAATGCTGCCAGGCACAGAGAGAGGCAGAATAACTGCAGGGAGAGCACTTGGTGGCTGTGAAGTCTGTCTTGATGAATGTCACACACTCGTGGCTGGTCATAGGTCTGGCAAGAGGACGGGGAGCCTTGATGTGCACAGGGCATCTTGCTGCGCAGAAAGCTGAGCACTGTGGTGTTTAGCACAGGAACTAGCAGAGTGGAAAGGGAATGTGTCCATAAGAGTTATGATACATAAAGGAGACACTCCAGAAAGGGTTAAACCCCTTATAAGGATGCCTAAATTTCTGCCTTAACCTTCATCTGTTACTTGAGTGCTGGGCTACAGCCTTCAGTACAATCCTGTGCCAAAACTGTGTCCAGGCCAGCTTGTTGCCCAGCTCCCCAGACCAGCATTGGATCTCGCCTCTGGTTTGATCTGAGCTGAGAAGCTGAGGGGAGGTGTTTTCTCCCTGCCTTGCTTTCATAGGGCTATCCCCAGCAGGACTGGCACTATGGCTGGGCTGGAGCATCAGAGTCACCTGTCTTTTGCCCAGTGCAGCCCCTCACCTCTCCTTGAGAGGTTTGCTATAGCAGGATTCGGGGGCATCTTCTCAGCATGCTTTTGGGAGAGAGGGCACCAAAGAAAGATGTTGTTGATTCAGTTAGAAATCCCACTAGGACAGTATATTCCTAGGTCTCTTCAGCGTTGTGCATGTCTAGGGCAGAGCTGCCTGGCTGGCCTGGCATGCTGCAGCAGTGAGCTAATAACCCAACATTTGGGTTGTCCATGGTGGCATTTGGCCAGCACCCAGCTTTCTCTTGGGCAGTGCTTGCAAGCTCAGAGATACCAAGGGGTGCTGTCCTTTTGACCTAGGGGGATTGAAACCACAGAGCAAAGAGAACTTGGAGAGAGGGACCTGCTGAGCAATGAATTTGGTGTCTTTGGTGTCTGCTGATGTGCTTATGAGTTAGGCTTCAGAAGCCTGCATAACCTGTGCTTCCCCAGCAGAAATGGTCTGTACACCAGAGTCCAGAGTTTAGTGGACTGACAGGCAGTTGTTCTGCTACAGGACCAGAACAGCAGGGTGGGCATTGTAGCTGGAATGCATCTTCTCAGCTAAGACTTGGGCTGAATCCACCAGCTTTGTTCTGAGATCAGTGTTGGCTCGGGTTGGCGTTGAGCCAAGCAGAGCCTTGGCAGGGTTTAAGTGTAGACATAAAGCTTTGCGTTGCCCTCTTGATCCCCACAATCTCTCTGTTTGCCTCTCGCCGTCCCCCTGCAAAGGAGTGTTGTGCAACCCCTGCTTCCTGACTCTGATATGGGGTACTTGATAACCCCTGCTGGCAATGGGCTTGGTGGGATGCTGTCGGGGCTTGTAACAGGGCAGCTGGAGCTTTTGAAGCTGCAAGGCAGTTCAGCCTTTGAATTACCTTGCCGACAGAGCCCAGGTTTTTGTAACGTGGTACTCTGCCAATCTGTTATCTGGCACTGTGCCATCCAGAATTACTCCTCGAGCATCTTCTGATATCAGTTCGTTCATTCTGTGTTTAACAGCAATCCTCCCGCAAGCCCTGCAGGGGGCTGAGTTCCTCTCCAGTGTTGCACCTTGCCCTGCCCTCCAAAATCCCCACCCAGCTAGCTTGCATCTCCCTTCCTTGAGGACAGGGAGTTGACACCTCTCTGTATTGCCACTAAGCCAGGTGGAAGCCAATCCATGTATCCCATTTTGCCCGCTCTTTACAAGTTGTTTTTCTGCTGTTTCCAGTCCGCACTTCTCTGTGCCATTTTTTTTAGTCTTCTTTTGTGTCTCTTCATTCTCAGCATTTTTCATCTGCATCCCCAGCAGTGAGTAAGATCCCTTCGCTTCTGTTTCCCATGGTGACTCCTTGTCATCTACATTGCTCTGAGATGCCTGCTTATACCACTGCTCTGCTCCCAGTTTACGTTCTGCAGGGCTTTGGATTGGTTTTCTTCCCCCCAGGCTCTTCTTTAAGTATCTTTTCTCCTCTCACTGCCAGCCCACTGATGGATACCTCCTGCTCACTACTCAGCATCCTGCCCCTCCAGCACTGGGGCTATACAAATGGGACTGGGGTCAAATCTCTCAGGCTCTGAGGTCACAACCCCTCTGTAGGCCTCCTGTCTTCCCAGGAGACAACTGAACACTACTTTCTGCCTGCTAGACTGGGACAATCCCTTCCCTCCTCTGAGAAACAAGCTTATCTTATGCCAGCATTTCCCTGACGGGAAAGTGTGGGAGGAGCTGGGTTCCTGCTCGTCTTGGCCGCTGTGCCTCTTGGGAGTGATGGATGTCCCTTCCCCAGACACTGCTGGGGCCTGTCTGCTGGCCAGCATTCCTGGGCCCCTGCATGCCTCCAGTTGTACTTTCTCAGCCACCAGCAAGATCTCTCAGCAGCAGTCTCTGGCCCAGTGATGGATGTTGACAGCTGCATGAACAGCCTGTGCGAGACTTGATTATTTTCCTCTGAGGATGATGCCTTCCAGATTCTTGCTCCAAAGCCCTCTGTGAGCACTGCGTTGAAACCTTCTCTGGAGCCTCCCTGATTGCAGAACTGTGCTGAGCACTGCTGGCTTGCACCCAGCTCGGACCAGACAAACACTTGGGAGCAAGGCCCTGGAGCATCCTGCTGCACTCAGGCTTGGCTTGTTCCTGTTCTGAAATACAGGCAGTGGGTCCTGCTTTGCTCAGCTTGGTGGTGTTTGGGAGCCCAAGGAGGGAAAGATGTTTGGGAGTGCTGGAGAGGGGGTAGGGACAGGCCACAGCCACTCCAAACAGCAAAAACTCACCCTCCCTTGACCAGACACAAGGTCCTCTGAGAGTCTCATGAATGACAGGATGTCAAAGTTTCTGCCATTGCCAGGCCACTGCCATGCTGAAGTCTCTCCCAAAGCCAAAGTGTGCTCCTGGTACAGTAATGTATTTCTGGGGAGTGCTGGGTGTTCTGTGAGCCCATCTCTGCCAGCCCAGGACAGGTGGCTGACAGCAGCGACATTGCTGGCTATGGTCTGTTGTGGCATGGAGCCGCTGAAGGCCCTGGGGCAGACCGAGGTCCCATTGAGCAGGGTGAAGGTATGCACCATCAAAGTCTGTCTCAAAAGCTTGCTCTCCTTGGGCTCAGGCCTCCTGAATGCTGTTGCTTTTACCAGCCTGGAACCTTGCAGTGGGAGAAACAGTTCTTCCAAGGACTTGGAAATGTTTGGTGTGCCTCACCGTTATGCTACTGGCACTGTGGCACTGTCACAGGCAGGTAGAGTGGAAGGGGAGGAGAGGATTAAGTGCCTGGACCATCCCCAGCACCATGCCTGGGGTGTGTTTGGGGTTGCAGGTCCCATGGTGCCCAGGAGGAGCAGTCTCTACAGCAATGTCAGTAGCTGTAAAACAAGGTCAGCTGGCAAGCCCAGCCAGGATGGGGCTGGACCAGGACAAACTGATGGGGGTTACCTTAACCTCCAGTACCCCTGAGCCAGTCTGGTGTGACTCCTCTGTTCCCTGGAGCAGCCCCCTGACGTTTCACCACTCTCCTGCTGACACCCCCACTCTTCTCTCTGCAGGCACTGTACGGCTCCATCAAGAACGAGAAGCTGCAGTGGGCCATGTAAGTACCCCTGCGGGAGATGCTGCTGCCCAGCACTGGGCAGGCAGCGAGGCCACCAAGCCCCAGAGGCCGTACAAGCCATGATGCTGCAGTGCAGGTGCCCCTGTGAGGATGTGGGAGGGAGAGGGAGCTCGGGATGGGCTGGGCTGGGACTGCAGGCAACATACCCCTGGCTGCCCTCAGCACCACCATGGGGGTCCCTTCCCTAGCATAGTGGGAGAAAGCCACCCAGGGCCAGCTTCTTGTGGCTTTGGCCTGGATTCATGCCTTGGTGGGTGCACTCGTGATGGGAGTAGGCAGGCTCTGGGGCTGCTGTGGCTGTGCCAGGGCCCCACCAGGTGCCTGCACCCTCGCCCACAGCTGCCATCTCCGGCAGCAGGAGTGGCAGCGCCTGCGCTGCAGGAATTAATCAGCCCAGTGGTACCCAGCGCTGAGCGATGTGCTCGGCCGCTACCATGGAGACGCCGGCAGATGCTGAGGGGTTTAATTAGCAGCGAGCAGCTGAGGGAGGGGGGAGGCAGCAGCTCTGGGCTCCCACATCTTTGTGCGGGCTGGGAGGAACAGCACTGGTGCAGCCTGCCCACAGTGAGGGGCAGTGACCTGGTGGGAGAGGGCTTCCTACATCCTGCCCACACCTGCTCCTGCCTTCGACTGGTACTGCCCTTGGCCTCCCCACCACAGTTTCCCTGCACCCCTTTGCTTCTGGCTCTGGGCCCCATAGTCTGCCTGCCACCCTGAAGGTGTGGGCACCACAGCCTCGGTCTCTGTGGGGAAGATACATTCTAGACCCTCCGTCTGACCAGCTGGGGACTTGTGAGTCTGTACACCATAGTCTTGCGGGCCGTCGTAGTGCCAAGCCCTGTGGTCCAGCTTCTCCATCGCTCCTGGCTCAGCCTGGCTGGTGTCAGTCCCACCTCTGTCCAAAAAAAAAGGCTCCTTGCTCCCTGGGGCAGGCAGGCGTCCCACCCTGAATCAGCAGCAAGACACCCCGATGCCTTGTCTTTCTAGGAACCAGGCAGCACCTCAGCTGCCTAGAGGGACAGGGGCACATGGGCGTGACTGGGTTTGGAATGCTCACCAGTGGTGATGGGAGACTGCTCATCCTGGCCTGCTGCTTCTGGCCTCCCTCTCAGAAGCCATGCCTAAAAGTGGGACCAGCCAGTGGGGAGCTTCGTATTTGCTATTTCCAGCAAGGTAACAAACCCTTTCCTCACGCAAATCTGTGATTGGCAGAGATGAGGAGGAGCTGAGAAAGTCCCTCTCGGAGCTGGCAGACCCCAACCCCAAGTCCATCAAGCGCATCAGCAGCTGCAGTAACCCCTTTCTGGACTTCTCGCAGGACTCCAGCATTGCCACCTACAAGCACGGGCTGTTAGTCCGCAAGATCCATGCTGATCCTGACTGCAAGAAAAGTAGGTGCCTGGGGAGCCCATGGGAGGCGCTCAGGGAAAGAGGGCACCAGTGACCTCCAGAAACAAAATGGGAAGCAGGGCAGGAGTCACTACCTGGTAGCATGGTGCCAGGCTCTGGCATCAGCCCCCTATGCCGCATCTGTCTGTAAGTGCCAGGCGTAATTCAGCCTTCAAGCTGGGGAGCTGGAAAGCCTGTCCCTGCCCATCTGCTCCCACCATTAGGGCTGGGCAGAGGCTGAGCAGGCAGGCAATGCAGGCCCTGCCTGCAGTGCTGGGAAAAAGCTAGGCAGAAAAATGGGGTGGGGTCCCTGGGGGCTGGACCCTGGCCACAGGATTGTGGGGATGAAGGAAGGTGTCCTATTCCATGATAAACAAGGCACTCAGCAAGCTGCTGCTGGTTGGGCACTGCCAGGTGCGTTCACCGTATTCCCCCATAAAATCCCCTCTAAGCTCTGGCCATCTAATGCTGCCTAGATCTGATTAGATGCAGCCGCCCTCTAAAGCCAGCATTACCTGGCAGGCAGCACTGCCTTGTCCCCATCCCTGAGCAGGGAGGCAGTGGCGCAGCCGAGCACAAGTAGCGAGGCGGGAGTGAAACGACGCTGGCCCCGGGAGGCGGCAGGAGCCCCCTGCCAGCAGCACCATCTGCCAGCCACGCGGCCGGCACAGGCTCAGGTGCACGGGGACAGTCCTGGCGTGCTGCCAGTCTCAGGAGTGGGGTGACGTGCGTCGTGGCAGGGCTGGCTGGAGGAGGGTGGGGGGTGTCTTATCCCCACTTGGTGCCAAGACTGATGTCTGAGCTGCTCTCTTCTCCCCGGCAGCACCCCGAGGGAAGCGCGGCTGGAAGCCCTTCCATGCCATCCTGAAGGGGATGATTCTCTACCTGCAGAAGGTAGGGAGCAGCAGGGCCACCTGTGTCTGCACCAGGGAGAGGGATTGTCCCCAACCTGGGA
This sequence comes from Xenops minutus, assembly GCA_035221455.1. NCBI lineage: Eukaryota > Metazoa > Chordata > Aves > Passeriformes > Furnariidae > Xenops > Xenops minutus. Next base: position 137,206,429 of record JAWWEE010000074.1, on the reverse strand, counting down.
GATGGGTCACAGCAGTCTCCACAGCAGTGAAAGGGGCTCCAGCAAATGGCATTGCAAAGCCCATCCTAAGCAGACTTGGCACCATGCGTGCTTGAGCCTGGTGGCATCCCTGTTCCCAGGGTGCTTGGGCTCAGCCTGGACAGTAGAAGCAGCTGCTAACTGAGATCCCTGCATGTGGGGAGCTTGGATGGGGAGACAGGAGGCACTAGGTTCTTTGCCCTGGGTGGGAGGTTGGGCTGCACATCCAGTTCCCTGCAGGCATGCACGCTGTCCAGCTGCAGGCAGTGGGGAACAGCCTCCGTGCTGTTGCCAAGCCAATACACCCAGGTTGTGCAGCCTTTCCCCAGCGGGGTAGAATGAGCTGGAAGCCAAGTCCACATGCTGGTGGAGGATGATCTCCAAGCCCTGCTACTGCCAGCGCTTGACTGCAGTACCAGAAGAGAGCTGACTCATGGTGGGGCGCATCTCTGAACTGGCTCTGAAACACCCCATGATTTGCAGGAAGAGTATAAGCCAGGGAAGGCGCTGGCAGAAGAGGAGCTGAAGAATGCTATTAGCATCCACCATTCACTTGCCACACGGGCGTCTGACTACAGCAAGCGACCCAATGTCTTCTACCTCAGGACAGCTGACTGGAGGGTCTTCCTCTTCCAAGCACAGTGAGTCCCCCCCAGGAGCACTGACTGGGCCCCACACTGGGATGCAGGGGCTCATCTAATGGGGTGTAAGGCGGGGTGGGACTTAGGGCTGTATTACTCTCTCCTGTCCTTGCCCTTTCTAGAAGGAGACTGACCAAGTGTCAGTGCTGAGCTTAGCTCAGCTTCTCTTCTTCCTACCCTGATGGGCTCGGGATTGCTGGCGACAGAGCCCCAGGTGCCGTGGCTGGCCAGGACTGGGCCTGGGGGACCTGAATCTTACCTGCAGAGCAGATCCCTCTGCCTTTGACACAGGTAGCCCATCTGTAGTACGGTCTTTTTCCTCAGGAACCCTGAACAGATGCACTCATGGATCACGCGCATCAACGTGGTGGCAGCCATGTTCTCTGCGCCCCCCTTCCCTGCAGCCATTGGCTCCCAGAAGAAGTTCAGCCGCCCGCTGCTACCCAGCTCATGCACCAGGCTATCCCAGGTGGGCCATGGTGTGGAGGCAACCGTGAGCATGGGAGAAACCCCCTGGGTCTGCCAATGGCACTTTCCTCTGTGGAGGAACCTATGTGAGCCCATGCTTCCCACTGCCTTCTAGCAAGATGCAGGGCTGAGGGAGACACAGAGCAAAGGGGTACTGAGGTTGGGGCCAGACAATGAGGTCTTGTTTCTGGCACTGGGGACCAGAGTCAAGCAATGGTTAGCTCATGGAAGAGAAGATGGTCCCACACCACAACTTGCAGGGTCCTGCAGGGACCTTGAAAGGCAACTGGCTGGGGGGGATTAGCTGGCACTCGTGCATGCCAGGACAGATATTCATAGAACAGAAAGGATTTAAAAAAACCCGCGAGCCTAGTTTTAGAGGGATTAAATTCTTCTGCTTTAAGACTGCAGTCAGCCCCTCCACGAGGTGAGAGCAGACTGCCGCCAAGGGCCTGCGATTTTGCCTGCCATTCAAAAAAAATCAGACTCAGGACCAGATTTTTGAGATTGTGCCTGGACCTAGAAGGGGAAAAACCTCTTCTGTCACTGGTCAGGTCACAATAGTAGGGGGACAAGCAGGGCACTGATGTGGTGTCATCCTTCCTCAGGAGGAGCAGGTGAAGAACCATGAGACCAAGTTCAAGACTATGTCAGCAGAGCTGCTGGAGCATCGCTCCTCATTGCCTGAGAAGAAGGTGAAGGGCAAAGAGTATGAGGAGCTAAAGCAGAAGGAAGAGTACCTGGAGTTTGAGGTGAGCTCGGAGACACCCCCCCCTCTGCCCTCAGGCTCTCTGCCCCTGCCTGCTTGGCTGTCCTGAACGATGGGTCCAACCCATCCCTGTCAGCTGAATTGCACTGTGCCACTGCCGTGGTCATGAGCATTCTCCTGCCCTGGGATGCTGGCTGGGGTGGGTGGGACCACAAGCACCTCTGATGTGGGAATGCTCTGTAGGGGGCAGTACCCAGCTCACCAACCTTTCTCTCTGCTGCACTGTGCCCCCCAGAAATCCCGCTATGGCACCTACGCCATGCTGCTGCGGGCCAAGCTGAAGGCTGGCTCTGAGGACCTGGCAGAGTTTGAGTCCACTCTCTTTGACACAGCGGGTGGGGAGGATGATGGCCTGAAAAAATCCCACTCCAGCCCCTCGCTCAACGCAGAGCCCTCCAGCATGGCCACCAAGGTGAAGCGCAACGTCTCAGAGCGCACTGGCCGCCAGCCCCCTGGCCACACCCAGAAGTCCTAAGTGAGGGGCATCAGCCACCTGCACTGCAGCTCTGTTCCTGTCCCCCCAGCATGGGGGTGGAGGCCGTGTGCCTGCCGAGACCCTGCATGTGTCCGTCTGTCTGCGGCACAAATTAGAGGGGGTGACAGCCTTTCTGCAGCCGCCAGCACCAGCCATGCAGGGCCACGGCTCCTCCACTGGAGACAGTGGCAGAGCAGGACGGTCCCTGGTCCTTGCCTGCAGGAGCTGCCGGCACCATCGGCCCCCTCAGACTCGTTCCTGCCCCACCTAGTCCTGCACTTGGCTGTAGGACATACCTACTCTTGCTGCCCCAGGGAAGGAGAACAACTGAAACCGACCCACTGGGTGGGTTCAATGATTTAAGAAAAAAAAAGACAAAAATGCAGCAAGAGAAAGCCAGCGGCTACTTCTTCTCCTGCTCCATTGTGCCATGGGGGTAGATGGGAGGGGGCCAGCCCTAGCCTGTCCCCTCTTCTGGGGCTGGTGGCCAGGGAAGCCAGGGGAATGGCACCTGGTCCCCCTCCCTGCCATCTCAGTCACCTCTGCACCCTCCCCGCTTTCTTACAACTTTTGAACAGTTTTTGTGATACAGTTTTGCACTTTTTAGTACCAGATCGAGCTGACCACCAGGGAGGTTTTTTTGGGGCTACTTTTGATGCTTTTTCGGAACTGTTTAAAAAAAAATGAAAAAACAAACAAAAAACAGAAACTCAGCCATGTCCTGTAGGCACTGCATTCTGGGGGAAAGAAGTTTTTACAGCGACCTGGAGAGATCTAGCTCTCTCCTGCCCTGCAGCAAGCTGAGCATGGGCTCCTGTGTGTGCTGCTGCCTGCTCCCCAGTTCCACTTTGGCACCAGCAACCCTTTGGGGAAACAGCCCTCTGGCTGCCAGCACCAAGGAGGTAGCCTTGGGATGGCAGCACCCATTGCTGCACTTGTGGCTGCATGGGAGGCTGATGGGCCGGTGCTTCATGACCCCTATTCCCTCTTCCCCCACCCCGGCAGCCTGGACAGGCCCTGTTTGCATGACCTGGGTGTGAGCATCATACTTGGGGCATATTGGGCAGCAGTGGGTAAGTACTCCCAGTGGGGCAATGACCCCTGTAAGCAGGTTTGACATGGGGGTCCCCACTGCCCTATGGGTCTGGCACAGGCTGGAGCCAGCTTTCCTTCCCACACCTCTTCTCCAACATGTGGCCAGGGCCTCAGAGGGTGCTAGCACAGCGTGGTCTGCAGTGCTGTGAGGTCCTCAGGCTGCAGCAGGAGTGGTGCAGCCCCTTCCTCAGCCATGGCCTCCCTCCTTCTCCACCACTCCAGGGTGGGCTGAAAGATGCTTGTCCAGAGCAAGGTGCAGGTGATGGACCATGGCTGCAGGATTGTCCAGAAAGGGGTCTGGGGACAGCAAAAGGGCTGTGAGCAGGGGCACACACACAGTTCTCGGCTGCCTGGTTTCAGCACTGACTCTGCGAATGTGTCAAACTTTTTATTCTGCTCTTTTGAGTCTATTGCAAAAAGAAAAAAAAAAAGGGAAAGACAATAAAAAATCCACCTGTGCCCCAGGTGGCTCGGGGGAGAAAAAAAACCTTTGTACAGCTTCTTCTCTCAGTTACTGAAGTAAAACTTGCTCTTCACTTCTTGTGTCCGCTGTGGTTTCTTCTCCATGGTTGGGGACAGCCCCAGCATGGAGGGATGCAGAGATGGGGCTGGCAGCTGTCTCCTTGCTGCCAGACTGCCAGAACCAGGCAGGGTTCAGTGGGGTTACTGCCCACTGGCTCACGGCTGGTGCTGGAGAGAGGGAGGACAAAGGCTAATGGAAACTATATTTTTATTCAGAAGAGGGACCATTAAATAAAAGCAGACAAGGGCAGGAGCCAGCTGCATCCTGTGCCCCTGAGGCCAGGCAGGGGGGACCCCAAGTCCGGAAGGCACTTGTGTGGGCAAGGCAGAGGGCAATGCACCCCTGTGTGGGCACAGGGGCTGCTGGCTCCTCAGTGCACTTGTGGCTGCTGGCTGGGGGGTAGTTCACCCCCTGGCTTCAGGGCCAGCGTGGGCACCTGCTCCTCCTCCACCGACTCACTGCCATAGGCGCTGTCTTCCTTCAGCTCTGCAAAGGAATCCCCAGGTGCTCTTAGTGATGGGGTGTCAAGGGGATAGCAGAGACACTCCCTGCTCCCCCAGCTCTCGCTCTCTGTACCTGTGCTTTGCAGCTTCTCCAGTGCCTCAGTTTTGTGGAGCATCCTCACAGCGTTGTGGAGCCCCATGGAGCCCAGCGCCTCTAGCAGTCCTTCCAGGCTGCCACCTGCCAGCTGTGGAGAGAGGGCACTGAGTAGGGCTGATGGTTGGACAGGCAGGCGGGATAGGGGCACTCCCACCAGGCACTGACCTCGTAACTGCGCAGGAGGCTGACACTGGGTGAAAGGGTGTCCTTGTAGGTCTCCACCAGGCTGCAGAGCCCCAGGCGCTTGGCCAGCTCAATCCAGTCTGACCCACTGCAGTCCTGATTCAGCAGCTGCTCCAACCCCTGCAGCGCCTCACTGTCCAGCGACAGGACCTTCCCTGTATGGGAGAGGTGCCTCCATCACATGCTGCCCATCCTTGCTGCTAAGAGGGTGCTGCCCTGCTCATGTATGGTGCTTTTGGGAGGAAAGGGGTACTCACCTTGCTGGGGGGCAGTGGGCAGCTCTGCCTCGGGCCCCTGCTGGGAGGCCTGCAGCAGGATCTCCCTCACCTGCAAAGAGACACACAGATGACAGAATCCTCCAAAGCACTTCCCAGTTCCCCCATCACCTCCTCAAGCTATGCATCTCCCCAGGACATGGAGGGGCACAGGCATCCTCACAGGAGCATCTCTTGGAGCTCTGCCCAATCCATGCCATTGCCCACACTGAAATGCTCCCAGGGAGTTTGTCCTGCCGCACCACACACCTTCTGGCTCCGAGTCAGGTCCAGGGATGTGTGGCAGCGACGCTGCCTGTGCCCTGCCTGCCAGTGCCCCTGCGTGGGGAGCTTGGGACTGGTGCTGTGCTCTGCAGCCAGGGCTGGCTCGCCCAGCTCCATGGTCAGCTCCTGCTCCTCAGGGTCAGTGTCCGTGTCGCTGCTGGCCTCTGATGAGGACAGGCTCATGGGTTCGTCATTCTCACACAGAACATCTGCCCCTGTCAGGGAAGGGTGGAATGAGCCCCCAAAAGGGAAGGTGGGCCCAGGGATCTGCCCTGTGCCTGTCACCCCCCAGCACAGGCAGCCAGGGCTATGGAAAGGGAAGGGAAAGGAAGAAGGGCAGTGTCTTACCAGCTTTGAGGAGCAGTTTGGTGAGGGTAGGGGAGCCAAGGCCAGCAGCCAGATGCAGAGGGGTGTTCCCGGCAAAAGTCCGGCTGTTGACATCAGCTCCCAGCTAAGAAGACATGAGACTGTGAGGATGGGCTGCCTGGGCACTGCTTCTCCTCTACCCTGTTAACTGAAGACCTCGGGGGAGCCCCCACTTCTGCCAGGGCCCTGTGGGAGGCTGCACCCCATCCCTGTCCCACAGCCACCACCACACCAGCCACCTCATACCTTTTTCACAAGGTGGGTAGTCATGTTGAGGTTCTCCATCTCCACAGCCAGGTGTAGTGGGGTCCTCCCGCTCTGCCTTTCCACTGCATTCACATCTGCTCCCTTCCTGACCAGCAGGTCCAGGCAAGCCAAACTCTTTGCCTTCACAGCCAAGTGCACAGGCAGGAAGCCTGCAAGGTGGGAAGAGGCTCAGCAGCCTTATGGCAGAGCCCATGATGGCACTGATGGTTCTGCCCATTGTCCCCCAAACCCACTCACCATGGAAATTGGGCAGGCGGAGCAGATAAGGGGCAGCTGAGCCCAGGTGGCTCAGCAGCGTCTTCAGCATCTCTTCATCACCAGCCTGGAGTGCCAGATGCAGCAGGGAATTGCCATAGCGGTCCAACAAGGTTGGGTCAGCACGGGCTTGCAGCAGGAGCTGGACCACTTGGGGCTGCTTGGTGATGACTGCCAGATGCAGCGGTGTCTGCAGGACAGCAGCACACCCTCAGCAGTGCTCACAAGAAGAGTCAAGTCCTGCACCATCGTTCTCTCCAATGTGGCTGCATCGTGCCCAAATCTACAGCCTCCGCTCAGCAGGAGCAGCAATAGGAGCCCCCAGGGTTGGAAAACAGGAGTGAGGCACTACCCCAGGTAGAGGAGAACTAACTTCTCTGGGAAACATACCTGTTGCAGGTTATTGGAGATATTGATAATCTGCTGGCTGGGGATGCTAGCAATGACCTCGATCAGCTGCTTGATCACAGCTGTCTGCTCATGGATGATAGCAAGGTGCAAAGGCCTGTAGAGAGTGGGATGGCCCCTAGCTCAGTTCCATGCTTCTCCAAGTATTCCCTACCACACCCAGAGCCCCCATAATGGCTCTGATGCCCAACAAGGCCCCCACACTCTCCCTCCAAACCCCTTGTGTGCTCACGTGTCTCCATTCTCATCCTGTGATGCGGCCAGGTGCCTCTGGACTGCCAGCAGCATGCGGGGGTCGGCAGTGACCGAGTAGTCGAGCAGGGCATGGGCATTGTGACGGGCTAGTGCCAGCATCCAGAGCTGACACAGCTGGGCTGGGGGGTAAAGCATGATGTCACCTCCAGAGCAGCACCCCAAAGGGCTCCCAATCCATGCCTCCTCTCCTGAGTGATGTCCTCCACCCCTCCCTCAAGCTCAGCCCCTCCTACCGTGCTTCTGCAGCTCCTTGCAGTACGTGCTCTCTGCAGGTGCCTGCCTGTCGCTCCTGAGTCCCTCTGCCTCAGGGCCCTTCATCTGCACACCCCCCTGATAGCTCCCCACAGGGTGGGGGCCAGGTGAATAGATGCTGTTGTAGGTCAGCCCAGGGGAGTAGGGGAAGCTGAGGTTCCCACCTGCGGAGCAAGGGGGAGGACAGGTGAACAGAGGGGAGCAGGGATGCCCCAGGGCTGGGCCTTAGCCACTCAGGCAGGGAGAAGGAAGAGGTATCCCCACTCACCACCTCCAGAGCCAAAGCCCCCGGCTCCCCCGCCGGCACCCCCCATGTGTGAGCCCCCACCAAAGTGCTGGGGAAACTGAGGCAGGACTTTCTTGCGCTTCCTCTCCACTTCCTCCTTATCTGTAGGGACAGAGGGGCAGCAAGGTGAGAGGGGCAGTCACGGCAACAGGGGACATGCCGGCCTGCCTGGGAGGTGCTCACCTTCCACCACTGGGTAGTAGGTGAACTGCTTGGAGTCGCTCACATCTCCTCCCCTCTTCCGCTTCAGCTGCAGGAAGACGGTGACGGGACGGTCAATCTTGGGCTTGTGGTAGGGGGGTGTGCGGAAGACGATGGCGTACTGTGGGCAGGACAGATGGACACGAGGTCCCACTCATCCCTGGAACTGGGGACAGGGCTCCCTTGCCCCACAGGGCACCTGTCTGCCTTGGAGCACAGCAAGACACTCCCTGTCTCCCCTGTACCTGCTTGTGCACATCCGTGGGGGAAAAGTCCCCAAAAGCCTGCCAGCCATTTTCATCATCCTCATAGAAACGCACCTCGATGTCATCTGGGAAGAGAAGGGGGCTGGCACTGCCTGTCTCCTTGTTCCAGTCAGGCTCCAGGGACACAGACCCCTGGCAACCCAGAGGGTACAGATCTCTCCTGCCACAACCCCTCCAGAAGTTTTCAGCTGGAGGGAATGGCTTTTACCTTTCTGAACTTTATCACACAGCAAGTAGACTTCATCCCCTCCCCGCACAGAGCCTGCTGTCTTATCCATCCGTGAGATCTTCAGGTTGGAAGCTCCTGGGGACTCTGCAGAGCAAGAGAAGGTGTTGGGAGCCACTGTGCAGACAGCATCCCTCACCTCCTTACCCCATTATGTCCCATTCCCTCCCCAGGCTGGCCCCATGCTCACTGCTGTCATGGATGGGGTCTGAGATGACAGGCTGGAGGGCCAGTGTGAAGTTCCCACTGCTGTCACGGAGGTAGGCAGTGAAGCGCAACCGCACGATGCTCAGGTCCATCACCTTCTTCAGCTCCTTCGCCTCCAGTTCGATCTCACGCAGCTCCGCTTCTGCCAGAGGAGGGGGATGTATCACCAGGCTGGGCAGGAGGATGGTGCTCCAGCTGCCCCCACCAACACACACCAGCCTCATGCTAACCCCAGCCCCACAGCTGTCACCCCGTGGGGCTGAGTCCTGCTGAGTCACCAGGCTGCCCTCACCCGTCAGCAGATGGCTCCTGTTGCGCATCTTCTGCTGCTTCAGCTTTTCCTTCATGATCTCCATCATATTCTTCTTGGTGACGTGGAGAACACCCAGGTTGCTGAACCTGGAGAAGAGGGAACCCCCTGGGATCTGGGAGTGCCAGGGCTGGGAGCAGCCAGCCCAAAGGCATCACCTCCTGACGCTGGGAAGGAGCTGGGCAAAGCACAGAGCAGTGCCACTCAGGCAACAGGGAGTCAGTGTGAGTGGGGCAGAAGAGGAGCAACCACAGAGAAGAGGAAAGGAGCCAGGAAACTCTGGGCTCCCGCAGGTGACAAGTCAAAAGGGCTGTCAAAGACAAGACCAGGAGGACTGAAGGCCAGAGGGATGAAAACAGGACCAAGTGGAGCTAGGGCTGGATATGTAAGAGAAACTGCAGCATTTGCTGAATAACCGTGTGACCCAGGCTGGCTTCAAAAGTCATCTGCAAAGCTGGGGAGCTGCAACCCCAAGGACAGAAGCCCAAAATAAGGTGCATGTGCCAAAACTCAGAGCTAGGCAAAATGCTCAGGGGACAGAGCTGTAACAATAAACACAATGCTGGCCCCATCCAGCAAGCCCAGCCCCAGCATGCACTAACCCCCACCTTCCTCCCATCTCATAAGCTGCAAGCAGCACCCACAGCCACCTCACACAGACAAGAGGCCAGCCCAGATCCCCCATGCACATACTGAGCTGTCATGTCCTTGGGTCCCACGACTGTGACACAGTTGCCAGCCTCGTTGCACTGTTTGCCTACCAGGCTGTGGGCATGTACACGGGGAGGGTCACTGTGTGTCACCAGGTCTACCTCGATCCGGGCCATCCCTGTGTAGTTGCAGATCTGCAGGGAGAAAGGAGATCGGAGTCAGGTACAATGTACCAGGAGTTTGCAGGACCCTCCCACAAATCTCTGCTATCCCTCCCCATGGCCACCATTCCTCCTGTCATAGCCCTCTCATCCCTCCCGCACTGTGAGACACATATAGCTTATTATAAATTTCCTATCCTTCCTTCAAGGCTCTCTCCTGGTGCCCAAGCACTACTGGCTGAAGATGCTGCCCCATCCCCTCCCCACGGCAGTGCTCACCTTGACGGTGGGATAGGTCTTGCGCCCCTTCTCACTGGATGCTCCTGGCAGCCCCCCATGGGAAGGGCCCTCGCAGCCGTACCGAAACCGGAAACCCCGCTGCAGAGGCAAAGAGGGGGTCAGCCAAGGGTGGCCAAAACCTGATGCCATGAGAACAGGGTGTGACAGTTACACCCTGGGTGACATCCTTACCTGCTTTGGCTGCTCGATAATGACAAGGTAGGGACCTTCTACTGGAGGACAGAAAGCAGATGTACTGATGAGAAACATGGCATAACTGAAGTGCATGTTCCCAGTAAGGATGCTGGGGGTACAGGGACAGTACTGAAGGTGAGGTGACCCCTGTCTGTCCCATGAGGGTCCTCAGGGCCCCCTGGCCCTTGTGCTGTCACAGCCCAGCTGGGAGCAGCAGTCAGAGCAGCAGGGAAAGGAGGGGAGGGCCAGAGGATGCTCTGTCACTTGGAAAGCAGGGACCCCGGGGAGCTCACAGCCCAAGCTGGTAGTCCCTGGTAGACTGAGCAGCAGAGCCCATCCTGAGGGCACAGGGCAGTGATTCCCAGCCAGCTCACAGTGGAGCCAGTAAGGATACAGCCTGTGGTGCCGCTGGGAACTAAGAGGTGTGAGTCAGCCCGCTGGGAAACTCCACTGCAGATGGGGACCCCCCGGAAGGGCACAGTCAGAGGGGCCCTTACCCGTCTCCATCAGGGGCTCCTTCTGCTCCATCATGTGGGAACCAAAACTGAAGTCATCGTAGTCAATCCCATCCAGGCACTGGGTGATGGGAGGCAAGATGAGTGTGATGAGCGTGTTGGGACTGGAACGCCCAGCTGCTCTGGAGGGCTGGCACGGACCGCTATCTCCCACCCTGGGTGAGCCGTGGCAGTCTGGCACAGAGTCCCACGAGGGCACGCACAGATGCCCTGTCCCTCCTCGAGAAGAGGGGTGGGCAGCGGGTGCAGACCCCTCACTGCCCATCCCTGGAGGCTGGCACAGACCTCCCACCTCCCGCACCCCGCAGGCAGGCACAGACCCCCCCCTCCCAGCCCTGCCGGGGGTCGGGCGCTGCTCCCCGCGGCAGCGACACCCCCGCTGCGACCCGCTGCGACCCGCTCCGACCCGCCGCGCTGCGAGCGGCACTCACGGGCTGGAAGTGCTCGTCCATGTCTGCGCGGGGCCGGCCGCCGGCCTGCGGGGAGAGGGGTGCTGAGCGGGCACCGGGGCCGCAGGAAGGCACCGCCGCTCCGGAAAGTCCCTAGAAACCCCGCCGAGCCGGGAAATGACGGGACGGCGCGTCACCGCCCCGCCCCGCCGCGGGCGGCACGGGGGCACGGCCCGGGCACGGCGAGCGGGGAGCGGGGAGCGGGGATCGGCACGGCACGGCCCGGGCACGGCGAGCGGGGCTCGGCTCGGCACGGCTCAGCACGGCTGTGACACGGGGATCGGGGCTCGGCACGGCTCGGCTCGGCACAGCCCGGGGCGCGGCTCGGAGCGGGGCTCGGCTCGGCACAGCCCGGGGCGCGGCTCGGAGCGGGGCCCGGCTCGGGCGCTCCTGCGGTGGGCGCTGCCCGCCCGGGGCGGCGGGACGAGCCGTGCCTGCGCCGCCCGGGGATTTCGGGCTCGGAGCCCCGCCGGGCTGGAAATCCCGGAGCACGCCCGCCCGCCTCCCCCGGCCATTCTGCCCCGGGCGCTGCTGGCAGCCCCGGAGCGCCACGTCTCCCGAGCTGTCCCCAGGAGCACGGAGCGCTTTGCCCCCCGCCGCCTGCCCCGCTGCCATCGGCCCTTCCCCCGCAAGACCCGCAGGGCAGCACGGCCGAAACCATTCCTCCCGCGCCATAAAGCCCGGCAGCAGCCCTGGGTCCCCCAAAGTCCCAGCCCCACAGCAGCCCACCCCGCTGATGTGCCTCCCGCACACGGATGTCTCCTCCAAACCCCTCTGGACTCAAACAGGAGCAGCCATCCCAAAGCGATGCTCCCAAGCCTGTTGGCTCTACCCCTGGCCAGGGGAAGCTCTCCAGAACCCTGCAGACCGAAGCCAGTGCATGGCAGCCCCCTTCCAGGTATTCTGAGGGGTGCTTTCCCGCTCTCCCAATTCCCACTTACACGGCAGCAGCCCCTGCACCCTTCCCGCAGAGGTGGCCTGAGAGAAGCATTAGCTATCCGTGTCCCCATTCCCTCCTTCCTGCTTGGGAACATCTGGCCTCAAAGTGGAAGCAGCAGCCCCAAAGCTCTCTGTGGGAGCATCTCCCACTGCCCCGGCACTCAGCACTGCATGCTTCCCACCGACCCAGCAAGGCACCGCCAGCAGCTGGGGCTCTTCCTTGCCACCCACAACGCGCTCACCCTCCTACTCACCGGCGAGGAAGAGGCTGGCCTCAACAGCCCGTCCAGCCCCAGCATCGCCACACGCACTGCCAGTACAGAAGGCAGGGGTTCCGCTGGGCTCAAGGTCTGCCTGACCAGGAAAAACCACCGGCGACTTCTAGCAAAGGGGCAGGATCAGGGCAGAGCCTCCGGGCACGCTCTCTTGCTCCACATTTCTTCTCACTAACCAATGAAAAGAAGAAAAAAAGCAAAAAAACCCCTGTATCTGACTCGGTGGTGCCCTCATGAATTTCTGAATCAGTGGTTGCTGCAGGTCCCACTCAGGGGATTTTGGGTGTGTGGGAAGAAGAGGGGAAGGAAGGAGATTGTTCAACCCGTGCGTGACTCATATTCTTCAGAAGCTGAACAGAACCTTTTCAAGGAGATTTTTTAACCACTCAAGTCCTTCCAAGGGGCTGTCCTGTGACCCCAGGCCTGAGGTTTCCCCTAGCTGGCCTGCCACCTGAGCCCTGATAAGCTCTGGCAGCCCCTGCCCAGTCTGCCTGTGGACTTCATCCCAGACAGCAGTCTGATTTGGGAGTCTGAGGGTCCTGCAGGTTCAGCGGAGGTGCAAGGAGGGTGAAGGGAGAGATCCAGCACCACAAAATGAGGGAAGACTTTCCTCCTGCCATTCTGTAGGAACTTCCAAGGGCCTAGGAACATGGACACAACCCCCCACTGGCCTACAGGAAGCAGCACACGCTGCCTGCTGTTGGGATCCCACTGATCATCCCTCTTGGGCAGTTTCAGCCTGCCACCACTAGCCAGCTCTGGCTCTCTCAGGAGGTTGCTGGCTATATCCTTGCACACTTACACAGTGTATGCTGGAGGAAGCCCACCTTGTTTGCCAAGCAGAGATGGTGTCATTGCCTGCTTCCTTGTGCCTGGAAAAGCAACCTCAGACCTGCTCTCAAGGTAAGTCCTGCCTCCTGTGCTGAGCAGCCATGCCCTTCTGGCCCTCAGGACTTAGGGCTTCCCCTAAGAGACTCAGAGTTTCCCCTAGGAATGTAACACACCCAGCTTTTATCCCTCACATAACCCAGAAGGGAAACCATCTCTCCTTCCTCTGTCAGCTGCTCTGTGTTACCCAGTGCATCTGACCTGAACCATGGGCTTAAACTGCAGCCCCCATTTGCTTGGCTAATTCTTCCCCATCTTCATACCTTCCTAAGGCTCAGGAAGGATTCTCTGGGCATTAGTGAGAATGGGGAAAAAGAGCAGCAACCCAGCTGCAAGGTACTGCCTGGCACTGGGAGGCACAGCACCAGTTTCCAGCCCTGGAGCACAGCAGTGCCATGGGACCCTTGCCAGATGGCACAGCCTCCTTTGTGCCAGCCAGACTGTTTCAATTAAGGGCCAGCTACTGGCAAGCGGCACGAGCTAAAGCCATTCTTCCATGCTTGCAGCTCCTTGAACGTGACCTAGTAATGCAGGTGCTATTTTCTTTCCTCCCATGACAGTCGGCTGACTTTCAGAGCTGATGCCCCGCAGGCAGGAGGGAAATATACGTCAGTCTATCTGAGGCAGGAGTGTTTGGTAGTCATGGGAAAAGGCACTCCAGAAATGTAGGAGGCAGCACGAGCACAGCCCTACTCTGAACTGCCCTGGTGTACAGCTGACATGTTCCTCTAACACACTATTTCCTGTGCATTTTGTTTCCCTTGGGGTCTGCTAATGCCTGCAAACAATGGCCCTAAATACCTGATCCTGCTTTCTGCACAAATCCTCTGCTCTGCTTTGCCCCATCCCAGGAGTCCCAATAGCTACTGGCAAGGGTCTGGCAAGAGGCTGCCGAGTCCCTCTCATGTAAGTGTTCACAAGGACTTTGCTCTGAGACCCTTTCTGGAAACCAAGTTTTTGACCTGCAAGCATGGCAGGGAGACAACCCCCCTCCCTGAAAGCTGTCCAGGCCTTCCCCTTCCAACATCCTGCCTTCGAGCCATTTGTCTCTCTCATTGTGGCTATCAAGTCGGTTTTGGCAAACCCCAGCCACCCACTGATCTTCTGCTTTTCTCCTCTAGGGCCTGTAAATCAGCTCCTTTGCTGTTATGAACTATTGCTCCAGCTGTATATCCCCGTGCCCTCAGAGAACCCTTCTCAGAAACAACCCAGCATTTGCCATCTCTCACTCTCTCTGGTTTCCACTCTACCCACAATATCATGACAGTGTTGGCATTCACGGCTCCTTTTGGGATAGAGCTTGCTGAGCCTGCGGGTATGGATCTCTTCCCCTAGGAGCAAGCGACAAGCCATCCCTGCTCCGGCACAAGCAGGGCTCAGCATGCAAGGAGAGCTGCAGGATAGGGCAGAACCCAGCGGCAACACAAAAACAGGAAAATAAGCGACGGGCAAGGAAACGGGTGTAAGAGCCAGCGCTGGGATTTGCTGCCTCCTCCCCACTCCAAAAGAGCAGCTGTTTCTGCAGCCTGAATCCTCCCAACATCCCCTACCGCAGCTAGCCCTATGGCCAGTCCAGAGGCAGCCAGGGACCGGCGTGGCTGCCGGGGCGAGAAGGGGCCCAGGAGCGGCCCTTGCGCAAGGATGGGCAGCCCCGGCACGGGAACTTTAAAGCTCTGGACGGCTCAGCCCCCTTCCCCGGGACCCCTCCTGCCGCTGGCGCACGCAGCCCTGCCCGCCGCTCGGGCGCATCCCCCGCACCCCGGGTACCCCCGGTACCCCCGGTACCCCGGGTACCCCGGCCCGGCCGCTTACCTCCAGCCCAGCCCCAGCCCCAGCCACAGCCCGGCCGCGGCACCGGGAAAGTCCCGTCCCGACTCCGCCTCCCGGGGCTTCCCGGACCCGGCTCCGCCCGGCGGGACAGCGGCGGGGCGGGCCGGGGGACCCCCGAAGGGACAGGCAACCCCAGGATGCTGCATCCCGGCGAAACCGACTGTCCCCCGCCTGCCTGGCACTCGGGTCAGGGAACCGAGCCCCGGGCTCATGGCTGTCCCCCGGGATCTGCAGGGCCGTTCCCAAAGCCAGCTGCTACCCCAGTGGGGAAGGACCATCTGCCTTGCCCATGGCTGATTTTCACTTTTATTATTGTAAATTCACTGTTGCCTTTATATATTTTTTAAAAAATATATTAGATATAAAAGTCAGAAATGCTCCTCTTTGAACTACATATACTGGTGGATTTACAGGCCGGTTTGGAAGGGTGGGCAAATAGGGAAGCCCAACCTGATCAATGCACACAGCAGCAGCAGCAAGTTGCCCCTCTCCAGGACAACGGATAATTTCTAAATATATGGGTGTATATATTTGTAGATCTATACACACACACACACACACAAATCCCTCGACACCTGACACCCCTGCCCAGGACACGCCAGCATGCAGCTCAGCCTAAGGATGCTGGGGCTGAGCAGGATGGGCTCCCACTAGGCAGGCACTCACCAAGGCACTGGAGGATGGATTTGGGAGTCCCAGCAGAACAGAGCACGTCCTTCCTCTGTTCCTACAGAAGTGCATGCCCTTTCTATGCCTGCATTCCCTGGGGTGGGAGGGCTGGTGGCAGCCCACCCCAAGGCTCCCCATGGGACGGCTTCAGTTGGCAGAGGTACAGAGGGGAAATCCACTGCTCTGCAGCCATGGTGCCTGCACGACATCCTCGGTATGATGGTGAATTCAGACTCATTTCCCAAATCAGCTGTGAGCATGGGAATGCCATGGCCCAAGAGGTGAAACCTGTCTCAGCAATTCTCAAAACTCAAAAAATGAGGGAAAGTAATCAACTGAAGGCACGGAAAGCCCTGAGCAGCAAGAGTAAGCTCAGGGGGTCAGCACAGTCCAGTGGGGGCTGCTGGTGTCATCCTGTAGCAGTGTGAGGCACTGCCTCCACCCAGGAAGGCAGGCAGGGAGAGAACCCCTGCTGCCATCCTTAATGGGGGTGCACACCGATCGGCACTGCCATCACTGCCCAAGGAAGGGAAAAGGCACTGTGTTACTCTTGTGGAGAAGGGAAGAATAGAGATCTCCCCACCTCCCAGCATACCAGGCTTGTATGGTGAGGGGAGAGTGAGCCCCCTGCTCCCCTACATCCCTTGTGAAAGGGGGCCTCTGTATGATTGCTTTCAGCAGCCCCCAAGTCAGACAAGGCTACCCCAGAGGCTGAGGAGCAGGTCCTGGCTCTGTTGATAGCACCAGCCTGGCATCCCTGCACCCCAGCAGTAACCTCAAACGCTGTAGGCAGGGAGGGGGCAGCTTCTGCAGGGGCAGCAGCTGCCAGAGAAGCCCTGGACACAGCTCCCACCAAGTGGAGGGCACCACATTCTCACGTGCACACACACACACACACACACAAGCACCCCAAGGCAGCTGGGGTTTCAGAAACATTCAAAGTAGAGAGTTACTGTCAGAGCCCAGTTTGGGATTCTCCACAGTGAGCTGCCTCCTGTGGGGGTCAAGCCATAGCCAAGCCCTCCACGTGGCTGTGGATGTGGGCCGTGTTGGACACACTGCTCTCGCCTTTGTAACTTTTGGGGGCCCGGCTGGCTTTCAGCAGCACCAGGAAGGTGTCTGTGGAGATGGCCCCAAACTCAAAGGTGAATGTGCCGTAGAAGACCAGGACATCGATGATGAACATCCACTCACACAGAGCAGCCACATGCTGCAGCACAAAGCTCTCCTGGATGAAGAATACACCACCTGAGGGTACCCGAGTCAAGGAAAGCACAGCTGGACCCCAACCACCTCATAGAGGACCATGTCCTATTGCCACCGCATGTGGGGGTCGCCATGAGTGTGCACCCTCCGCAGGAAATACACTGCCACTCCTAAAACCCAGAAACCCCACATGCTTCTCCCAGCACCAGGAGGGCCCTGGGACGGATGAGGCAGTGGCGTACATGCCCAAACCAGCCTCAGTAAATCACAGGACTGATACCAGGCTGGGATTTTCTGAAGAGGCCAGGGCAGAAGGAACTCAGGCTGCAACTCTCAGTCCAAGCCAGGTGACCCTATGCCACACCCTCCCCACACCTCTTTCCTCTTCCTCAAGCCAGGCTGAGGCTCCCCATCCTCCTGCAGTCAAAGATGGTAAAACCCATCAGCCCTCTATCCCCTTGGTAACAGGGTTTGGGCTGCTGCATCCCAGCCCTGCAGCACCTGTCCCTCTGTGCAGCAGGCTGGCCCATTCTAGGGAGGGGGCCTGCTCCCACTTCTCCAGGTCCTACCACTGCCAGAGCTTCTTTATCCTTCTCTTATAATCACCAAGAAACTTACTGCCAGAGCCACTGTGGGTGAGGGGAGAAGTCATGCACATCCCCCAGCCCTTCAGGTGAAGCCTCCACCAGTACCATGCCTTCTGCCAGTGAGAACAAGATCTGGGAGAGCCGCAGAGGCAGGGACCTGACCTGCAGAGTCCTCTGCTCACTCCCTGCATCCCGTCAGGAGTGATCCCAGCCCTTTCCCCACACTGTCCTCACCACAGCTCACTGCTTTCCCACTGCCAGTCCCCAGTGCTTACAGAGCAGGATGGCCACAGCAGATGGGCACCAATCCTGCCTCCCATGTCCTTATGTCCTCTTCGTGTCCCTCCCAGCTGGCATGGCCCTGCAGCACTCCTGTGCTTCCCAGCTCCCTGCCTGATTCCCAGGCTCTCTGCCTGCTGTGGTGACAGGGCAAGACCCTCTGATGTGTGCCAGGCCTGCCAGCACCCCCAGGCTCCTCTTTGTGCTACTCATCTAAGCCAGACCCCAGCCAGCTTCTTTGGGACCTGTGGACACCAGATGTTTTTTCCCCTTCCTGCCCAATAACCAGCACCTTGTTTACCAATTTATTCCTAACCTTAGTCCCAAATAAGCTCCTGGCTCCCCAGCCACTCAGGACCATTCTTCAAATCCCAGTCCACTGAATACCATGCCCTTCCTGCCTGGTATGGTGTTTCCAGACCCCAGTGTCTGCTCACTGACCCTTCTATCATCCCACAGGCAGGTTGGCTGGAGGGTGCCAAAGAGCCCTGGCTGGTAGAGGTGCTGTCATATGCCCACCCAGCACCTGCACAGAGCACTTTTGTACTTAGCTTTACTCATATAGGTAATCCAGATGGACTTTGCATTGCCAAGGGCCCGACATACCTTTGTCTCATGAAAAAAACCCATCAATTAATCAGTCCTGGATGGTGTGGGACTGGAGCCTGCAGTGGTCAGTGCCTGCCTGCAGCAGCCAGTGCAGGGCTGGTTTAGGGTGTCCCAACACTCCAAGAGATGCCCACCAGCATCCCTTCCTCACCTTGGCCTCTCCCCAGTCCCAATCTCATCAACCTACACCTGCGGTTTGCTGCCCACCCTCACTCCCCTGCCCAGCCCCTGTCCTGGCACCAAGACTCACTGCCAGTCCAAAGCATAGAGAACATGGGATGCATATCCCACCATGAGGACCATCCTTTGCCAGCCATCCCCAATCTTCCCACACCCTTCAGGATACTGAAGATGAGAGTGAAGAAGGCCACAGTGGTGAGGATGCTTCGTAAGTGGCCAGTCCAGTACTGTCCTCGGGTTTTGGCCATGCGGTAGGTGAGGATGGACTGCAGGAGCAGGAACAGCATGCTGGTGGGAAAGGCCACCCCTGCCCCAATGTAGTGCAGCACCTTGGCGTGATCGACCTGTGGGGAAGAGACTATCAGTGCTGGCATCCTGGGACACTCCCTGGCACAGCACGGCTCTACACCAGGGTTTGGGCTCCTGTCCAGGTAGGGATGCAGGCAGTGCCAGGAGCAGGTCCAAGCAGCTTGCCCTGTGTCTGACTCCTGGCTGAAGTGCAGATTTGGACAGAGAATCTGCTGCTGGGATCTCAAAGCACTCTGTTTCTTTCATCCGTGGGCCAGCAGTCCTGCTGTGCCCAGGGGCAGGGGCTGCACTCCTGAGCAGCATCTGGGGCTGCCCACACCCCACCCTGAGGGTCACAGCCCAGCGCTGCTGAGCCACAGCTGGGGCACAGGGGGGATTGGGGCCAGCAAAGATTCTCCTGTGGCTAGCATTGGCAGCAGCCTCCCGCCAAGCAGGAGGGACTGGCTGCTGCAGGAAGCAGGTAGGCAGCTGCTGGGAGACCAGTGCCTCGCAGTGCAGGCAGGGGCTGAGTGCTGCTGTGTGCTGCCAAGCCTGGGCTTGCTCTGGTCCCTGCCTGCACAGGCTCTGCCCCAACAGCTACCTGGTGTCACCCCCTGAACAGGAACATCAGCAGCTTGGCCTGGTCCTCAGCCTGACTAGTATGTTCCTGTCCCTGCATATGCCCATGGAGGGGACAGATTGTGCAGAGGGTCTTAGGTTAAACCAAAGGAGTTAAACCAAACTCAGCAGCTTAATCTGGACCTGAACTCCCAGCACCCTGGGAAGCACAGCATTGACCTGGCAGAGGGGAAGGACTGTGCAGGTGGAAGACAGGACCAAATCACCCCAAACCGTACCCTGGTGAGCACTGCCACTGCCCTGCTCCAGCCCAGGCACGCTCGCCTGCCCCTCTGCCCCTGGGGATTCCAGAGAAGATGCCTTACCTGGAAGTTGCCAACCATGGTGAGGCCGGCAGCGCAGACCCAGCCAGTGGCCAGCCCCAGGGTGTTGAGGAGGGACGGCCCCAAGCGCTCCAGGAGGTGGGCGTAACGCAGCAGTCCCACCAGGATGACTGCGAGAGGGAGATACAGCCCCATCACATGCTGCTGCCTGCAGCCCCCCTCATCCCACTCCTGTCCCATGCTGGGGGTGGTGCCGCAGGGCAGGCCACTCCCAGCCCCATTCCCTTGGCAGCCGGCACTTACCCATGAAGGAGCCTAGGCTGCAGATGAGGCTGAAGAAGCAGCTCTCGGGAGGCAGGGTGCCACACTTGCTGTGGGGACAAAGCAAGACCCGGAAAGCCCTCAGACAGGGAGCACTGGGGTGTGCACTTGGCTCACCCACTCCAAAACACTGCCCTGGAGGGGTCTTCAGAGGGGCTCTGCCCTATGCTCCTACCCTGCGGCTGCTCACCTGACGAGGGGGATGTGATCGAGCGTGCAGCAGGAGCTGGGGCCATCCATGTCACAGGACTGGTTGTAATTCCTGCCAGGAGCAAAAGGACAGTTTAGGAGAGCCGAGATGCTGTCTGGGACCCTCCTGTCTCCTGCCCACTGGCCCTGCAGAGGCAGCAGAGCTGTTTCCCAGTGAGCACAGCTTGACCCCAGGGATGTGCCTGCACTCTGGGGTCAAGCCCCTCCAGGGAGTGACCCACTACCCAACAGGGTTTTCTGGTAGCATCACACCTAGGTTTCCACAGCCTGTCCCCTGCCCCTGGCTCTGCTGTCCACTCAGAGACCCTGTCTATGAGGCAGAAGCCATGCTGGAGCACAGGGCTGCATGCCCCTCTGAGTGCATAGCCCAAGGTGCTGGGCTCAGGGGGTTCTGGCAGCCCCATGCCCAAGCAGGAGTGGGAGCACCCATCTGCCAGCCCCCTCACACATCCCTGGGGTGGGAGCTGTTGGTGAAGCTGGGCATGCAGGGGACGAGCTGTGCAGGTAAACAGTCCCCACAGCCACAAACACTCCTGGGGCAGTGCCACTGCACCTCGCAGAAAGGGAGGGAGGGAGGGAGGGAGGGAGCTGCCCGAGGAGCTGGGAGGTGTTGCCTAAGGGAGGACATGACTGGAGCCAGTACACACCAGCAGGGCATCCCCTCAGGGGCCTGTTAGCAGCCCCAAGCACTGCTGGGCTGGGGCAGGGCTCTGGTGCCTGTACCCACTGCAGCTCCCTGGGAATGCCTCCTGTGCCCACAGACCCCGTAAGCCTGGGGACCCTGAGCTCTTTATCAGCCCCAAACACCTTCCTGTACCACAGCTTCTGCCTGCAACCCTAACCAAACTCCCACCACGGGGGTACATGGTCCCTCACCCTCACAGTTCTCCCAGGAGCTGGCACACAGTGTTAGTGGGTTTTTTGGCATTTGTTTGCTGCATCACCCAGACATCCAGCACCTCTACCTGGCATGCCTAAGTGGGACACCCTCCTCACACCACAGGCAGAGAATCCAAAGTCCTGTGTTCCAAAGGGTCCCTTCAGACACCCCCAGCCCAGTGGCAGGGATGGGAGGTGTGGGGAGCCAGTGCTTCCCCGTTCCTGGCCCAGGCTGACCATCCACCACCTCTCGCTGTGCAGCAAGCACGCAGCTAAAAAAGCCTTTTTGGAAAGGGTTGGGCTGGGCTCTGATGTTTTTTCAGTCTCTTCAGTTTACTGGTGGCTTTGTTTTCCAACCACTAAACCCAGGCGAGGCATGGAGCCCCACGGCCTCCTCAAAGGCTGCTCTTGGAACCGTGTTTGGTTTGGGAGGGGTTTTTTTATTATTATTTTGTTTAAAGGGAGCAGCCTGAGGCTGGGAAGCATTATTCATCATTAAGGGCCGGCTGTGCGGTGGAGACAACCCGACACACACATTCTTCCCAGGGCAAAATCAGCCATCAGGCAGGAAATGGCAGCAGGTTTTTTTTTTTTCCCTTCTTCAAACACTCCAGCAAGAATTAAACTAACACGGATCTTTCTGGGCAGATTTTTAAGGCGACAGAGCAAGCCAAAAACCCTGCAGAAGAAGTTGCCAAGAGACCAAACACGGTTTCTTTTCCCAGTCCCTGCCTCCTCCACGCCTTGTCCCCCATCTGGGGGAGCTGCAGGCAGCTCTGCCCATGGCATGCCCAGGCGCCAAAGAGCCATCCCATCCCCCTGGCACTGCTAGATTTAGCCTCAAGCAAGCAAGCTGCAACCTTTTCCATGGAGACACACAGCCCTCTGTAATTCCCTGACCACTTATTTTCATACTTTCTCCATGCTGTGTTTTTTCAATGGCCTCCTTCTCTCTGCCTGGTTTGCAGCAGGGCTGGACTGTTCACTGAAGCAGCTGTAACTGGATGTGAGCCTGGGCAAGGGAGGGAGAGCAGCCCAACTGTGACAGCAGCTAGTCCCCCCAAAGCAGTTCTGCTCCCAGAAGCATGCAGGACAGGAGGCACATGCCCTGAGGCATTTGCACCCCATCACTGTCACCATGTCTGCTGAAGAAGAAGGTGACTCTGAGCTGCCTTCAATGATCTCACATATGCCATCATCCCCAGCCCTGTCCCAGGGCCAGCCTGATCCCCCATCCATTTTTCAGCACAGTGATGGTGAAGGGGGTGCCTCACCTACCCAGTGGTCTGGCACAGAGTGGCACGGTTCAAGCAGGTCAGGTCTGGAAAGGGACCCGGCATCATGAAGTTCTTAACCAAGCCAGTGTATGCCAAAGAGCCCCTGCCTCCCCCCAGGCCTTACCAGTTGTGGACAGGGCAGATGTGGTTGTTGGAGAGTGCCATGGCATATCTGGGGGAGAGACAACAGGGTTACTGCAGTCACCTGCCTCCCTGCATCCCCACTCCCTGCCAGCACCCAGACCAGCCACAGAGACCAACCACTGGAGCAGAGGACACAAACCCGCATTCCCTGCCAGGGGCCAGCACTCATCCTATGGCACCTCTCAGTTTTACAAAGCAGGAAAAAGGAAAATAAGTGCATGAGACCAGTACAAACTTCACGGAGCTCCCACTGCCATGATCAGGTCCCCCTGCCTTGTACCCCCATCCCTGCAGAAAGCCAACTCCTGCTCCAGTTCAGTGCAGGTGTTTCTGTGGGGCCTTCTTCCCTTTGTGCTGCTGTGCTCTTGGGGACTAACTGCTCTGCTGCAGAGCCCCCTGCCCTGGTATCAGGGCTCTCCACCAGCCCACAGCTGCGCCAGCTGTCACCTGATGGCTCTGCCGTGCTTCCCTCCAGTCCCTGTCTGGCCAGCAATGGAGCTGCTATAAGAAGTCCGGATAAGTAGCTGGTGCAATGGCAAGGCATTTTGGGCAGATCAGCTCCATCAAGCACTTCACTGTGGAGTCACCCCTGTATCTTGGTCAGTGTAACAAGGGGTTCATGAAATGCATCCTGCTCTGCTGCAGGAATGCTTAGCACCGTGGCCCTCCCAGCCACCGAGGAGCCCCCCTGCCCAGCAGTGGCTGGCACTTGTGCTGTTCAAATCACAGCCATAAACAGCTCAGGTTAAAAATAAGCCCCAACACCAATATGAAAACCCCTCTCCTGCCTAAGCTGGCCACATAAAGCTGGGTTGCAAGAAGGATGATCCCAGGAGAGAGGCAAAGAGCAGGACAGCTGGGGGCATCCCAGGGGCAGCACCCTCTAGCAGACCCATCACCCAGCCACTTCCCAGCAGGGCTCTCTCTCAAGCACCCAGAATCCATCCCAGACCTCCATGCCCTCCTGGGAGCAGGCAATAAACCAAGAGAAGCACAAACAACACTGTCTTCCCCACTGGGAAGTGCCGCTGCCCGCCCAATCCCCTGTCATGACTCTGCATCCCAGGCAGAGCCGGTGGGCCCTTGCACGGGCCATGCACTGCACAGGGAACTGCCCGACCTCACACTGCCAACTGTGAGGCACGCAGTGTCCCCAGGGCCGGCTGCGGGACACGTCTGGTGCCAGGAAAAGGGCCCATGAGGACCACTCCCAGGGCAGCTCTGGCTGCGAGGGCCATAGAACAGCAAATCCCACCCGCGCTGCTCCAGGCTGAAGGGACATCTGCCCCCCAGGGTCACTCATGGGAGACAGCCAATGCTTTGCACCGTGTCCAAGGGAAAACCATGGAGCACAAGTTCCTTGCACCAGGGTCAGCATTCGGCTTTGTTGTGGCGGACAGGGATACCACAGGGAGAAGCTCTTGGAGGGACCTGGAGGATTAGGGGGTACATTTACTCCATGCCACAGCCGGGGAAGTACCACCATCAATACTCAGGCTGCCTGTACTTTTGGGAAAAGTCCGTCACCCATTGCCCACCGGTGCTAAGGCCCGAGACGGGGCCCCGAGGGTGACAGAGGCGCTGCCCGCAGCACAAGGCCCCTCTATTCAGGCCCCAGAGGGCCGGGTGCCCCTGTGCCGGCCGCAGCCCTGGCGCTGCCGGGCCCGCAGCGCTCCCCGCGCCCGCCGCACTCGCCCGGGCACAGAGGCGCGGTGCCGCGGCGTGCCCGCGATAGGAAGGGCAGCGACACACGTGCCGGAGCTGCTGCAGGGGACGCGGGGACCGCGGCTGCGGGGTTCAGGGAGGGGTTGGGGTCAGGGAGCGTCCCGAAGCGCCCCAACAAGCCTGGGGCCAGCGGCGCCCCGCACAGCATCCCGCCCCGCACAGCATCCTCCAGCCCCCCGGCCCCAGAGTCCCGGCCCCGCCGCCCGCGGGTCGGGGGCTGGCGGCGGCCCCGCGGCACTCACACGATCCACATGCCGGTGATGGTGAAGGCAGGCAGCGTGACGGGCAGGATCCCCCAGGCCGGCATCCTGGGGCCGGGCATGCCCCGGCGGGCTACGGGCGAGCGGGGCCGCCGGGGGAGCCCCCCCGCTGCCTGCTGCTGCTGCCGGGCCGCCGCCGGGCCGCCGCCCGCCGCCCCTGAGACACCGGCGGCGAGAAAGTTGCGGCGGTCGCCCACATGCGCGGCCGCGGCCGGCGGCTTGGGGAACGGCGCCGAGCGGAGGTGGGCGAAGAGAGTTTGAAGCGCTCGCCGGCGGGAAGATGGCGGAGCGGAGCTGAGAGCGGCGCCCGGCGAGCTCGGGCCGCCCCCGCCTTCCTCCGCAGCCCCCCGGACCCCCGCCGGACACATGCAGGCCAAAAAACGCTACCTGACGCTGCTCTCCGCCGGCACCTGTCTCGCCCTGCTGCTCTACCTGGGAGGCGTGCGGCTGCGGGCGGCCCGGCACCCGCCCGGTAGCCGGCATGGCCCGCGCCCCGGCGGCGCCGAGCGGCCCTGGCCGCGCTTCCCCGACGCCCTGCGGCCCTTCGCGGAGCGCACGGGCCCCGAGGGCGGCGGGCGCGTCTCCCCCCGGCAGCGGCGGGACGCCAGCGCCGGCCTCTACCGCGGGCGCCGCTGCCGCATGGAGTCCTGCTTCGACTTCGCCCAGTGCCGGAAAAACGGCTTCAAGGTCTACGTGTACCCGCAGCAGAAGGGGGAGAAGATCGCCGAGAGCTACCAGAACGTCCTGGCCGCTATCGAGGGCTCCCGCTTCTACACGTCGGACCCCGGGCAGGCCTGCCTCTTCGTCCTCAGCCTGGACACGCTGGACCGGGACCAGCTCTCCCCACAGTACGTGCACAACCTCCGCTCCAAGGTGCAGAGCCTCCACCTGTGGAACAACGGCAGAAACCACCTGATTTTTAATTTATACTCCGGCACCTGGCCCGACTACACCGAGGATGTGGGGTTCGACATTGGCCAGGCCATGCTGGCCAAAGCCAGCATCAGTACTGAAAACTTCAGACCCAACTTTGACGTTTCTATCCCGCTCTTTTCTAAGGATCATCCTAGGACAGGAGGGGAGAAGGGATTTTTGAGGTTTAACACCATCCCTCCTCTCAGGAAGTACATGTTGGTATTCAAGGGGAAGAGGTACCTGACGGGGATAGGGTCAGACACCAGGAATGCCTTATATCACGTCCATAACGGAGAGGATGTTGTCCTCCTGACCACCTGCAAGCATGGCAAAGACTGGCAAAAGCACAAGGATTCGCGCTGCGACCGAGACAACGCCGAATACGAAAAGTAAGTGAGCGGTGCCCCTTCCCCGTGCCCGTGTCCCCAGGGACGTGCCGGCGTGCCCGCCCCGCCACCGGGCAGATGTGAGCAGATGTGTGCCGATGCGCGTTCAGTGGCCAGAGGAAGCGCTTCCACCTCTCCTTTGGGCACGCCGGTGGCTTCCCTCGGCCCCCGCGAGGCTGCCCCGGTGCTGCCTCGGTCGGGGGGCTGTTGAAGGGCGATGCGGTGTCCTGCAGCCCTGGCGCTGCTTGCCCAGGGACCCATGACCTGCATCCGCAGCCCGCCGGCTTTCCAAACGTGGCCAGCGGCGGAGGTGATGCTGGAGGATACATTGGCATTCGGCACTGCCCTTTTGTCTCCCCAGCGCCTCTTAGATGCCCTGTGCCCTCCCTGCCCTGAGACAAAGTTTGTACGAGTCCTTAGCCCTCTCCAGATCGCGTGTGACCCTGGCTCCTGCAGTGGGCTGGTTGCTGAGGGCGATGACTGAGATGCTCTCTCGAAAAAGCATTCCCTCGGCATCTGACCGGTGTTCGTGTGTCTCCACAGACAAGCCAGTAACTTGCCTAGCCGTATTTTCCCTATCCGTTCAAACCAGTGCAGCATCAGTAAAGAAAGGGGGGAAAAGGAATGCTGACTGTGCTTGTGTCCTGTGTCCGAGTTTCTGTGTTTCACATGTGAGAGGATACACCAGTGATGGGAGCACATCGTGTGCTTTCTGTGAACGCTCGGTTCCTTGACTTTCCCCGGCTTTTGTTTTTATTCTTTGGTAATGTCACAGTGTAGCCAGATTTTGTCTCGCTGTGCTGCTGCCCTTGTCTTCAGTCTGCTTTTCAGGTTTGTATATGTAGCTGCCGGGAAAATCGCGTCCTGGGAATTACCTCCAGGACTGCGATGCTGACTAAGCCGTTTTCAACTGATTAGTTAATTTAAATGCCGACCACCACTATGTTTGCTGCAGAGTAGGTGCCTATATGTGAAGTTTTTCACATGAGAATGTTTCCTGGGTAGCAGGAATTAGACGCTGAATTAAAACAACCAGCTGTACAGCACTGAGTGGTGTGCAGTGGAGCTGCTCCCATTGCTGCCAGCGGCTGGAGGGTTTTGTGGTGCACAGGGGAACGTGGGTGGAAAAATACTTCTGGAGAGCAGTTGGGAAGGAACTACGTTGGCATTAATAGTGATGAAAATTTCCGACTGGCTGCCTGTTTCTGCACCGAAACTCTCCCCAGGGGTTTGGGAGAGAAGGGGAAGGTCAGCATCGCACAGCCGGGAAGCCTGTGCGTGCCTGGGTGAACTCTGCTCACCTTTCGGTTACTGTAACTCTGCTGCAGGGGGGAGGAAACACCAGTGCAAACACGCAGTGGATTTTTAATCCCATTCACCTCCAGAAAACTGATGGGCGAATGGTGAAATGATACACACGTGGAAGCGATACATGTAGCAGCAGTGCCGGGTGATCAGTAGAGGTTCTAAGCCACGCTCATGTTATTTGTCACCCGAGAGTCCCCTTGGCTTGTGATCTCCTTCAGGGAATATTTTTTTGTGGGGAAGGAGGGACACCTGACAATTGCAGCCTTACAGGCTATGCTGGTTTTTGGTTTTTAGATCTCGGCATTGGAGCTAATTTACAGATGGGAAAAGTCCTGGTTATTTGCTGCATACTACAGCATGTGTGCTGTCAAGTTGTCATAAAACCAAACATATCCGCCTGTGGTTTGACGTGAGTCAGTTTTTTTAAAGCTATGCCATTTGGTCTAACAAAAGATAGACCTCTTCCCGTGAGTTCTGCTCCTCCTAAAGTGTCTTTGCCACTTATTTTGTAGTGAAAGGTGTACATAACAACCCTCAGGGGATATAATAGCATGAACCCAACTGGTACGCTGTGCTGTTCATACAAAAAGTATACTTGCTGCTAACATGCGGCTCTATCTGGGGTGGTGTGTGGGGGCTTCAACATTCATTGCAATGCTGCTGTTAAAGACAGGAACTAAAAAAAGATGTTGACAAGAAATCAAGGCAGGCTGAATCTGTGGTTGGGCTGCTGCGACGAACGGGCTTTGCTCTGGTGAACAACTGCAAATGCTGAAGCTCTTTGACCCAGCATCTTACTGGAGTGAGTGCACCTGCCAGAGCGTGCTGCTGCCCTTTCATGCTCCTGCTTTGGTGCGGATGCACAGCAAAGTATGCCATCTGCTGATCTCCCAGCACCACGTGCAGCCGTAGCCTGTGTGCTCTGGCTCCTCTGTGCAAATAGGGACCATGCCTGGTGCTCCACTCCCTCTATAAAATGTGACAGGGTCACATCCTCGAGGCAGCATAACGTAGCCACATGGTTGAAATGCTTCTGTGCTGCTCTGTATCCCAGGTGTGAAAGCTGTAGAAGGGACTCTGTTATTCATCCCACCTAAAGCAGCCTCTGATCATCAACGAGGCTGTAGTCGCTTGGGAAGGAAATGTCTCTAAATACATCTGGGCCTTGAAAATTGCACAGAGAGGCTCTTGTGAGGTGTTCTGGGCTTGGATTTAACAGTGCATCCTCAAGGTTTTAATCAAAAACAAGGGAAAACATACTCTCCAGAATACATCTATTTGCATATCCATATAGAGTTGGGAGTTGTATATTGTGCATTTCTGTGCTGATTTTCCCCATCCTCTGCTGTGATTCTTACACTATTTCACTTCATGTGAAGGACAGGAGTGTAGGGGCCATGGGGAAGTGGCCCTGAGATATCAATCCCTGCCAGGATGAAATATGAATGATTCGGTCTGGATAAAGGCCTTGAAAAGTTGGGTAAATTAGATGACCAGATTTTAAAACATGCTAACCTCCTGTAAGCAGGGTGTTGGTGTCATGCTGTGTTATGCTTGGGGCCAGCATACATTGCAAGTTACTTGTGATGAGGTTTCATCTGCAGTGCAATATTTGGTATTGTGTTTACATCAGGTCCACCTGTCTTCAGGATGTGGTGTTTCCTCTCTAGGAGATTGAAGAAACCAACAAAGGTGACTTTTTGACTTGTGGAAAAATATGTAGTATGTCTTACTTCATTTGGGGGAAGGAGGGATGAGCATGTGTGTATTTGACTCTGTAAATTTTATTGAAAGATCTATCTGTATGTCACAGCTAATTAATTTGCATCCTAGTTATGTATCTCAGCAGATAAAGTTAATGCAGACTAAAATGAATTACATTATCATGATTAGACTACTAGCAAACAGGATATAAAGGAAAACAAAGAAAACCTCTGGTTGTTTATGATGTCCTTGGTTGCCAAAGTTGGCTTTATCTCCCAGCACTAGGACAGTTGGGCTTTCTGAATATCCATGATAGGATTTTTGCCTCAAGCTTTCCATTTCACAGAGGGTTAAGCGAATAAACACTGCTGCTGCTGAAGTTTGAAGGCAGCCTCTTAAATATTTAATGACAGTCTAAATATATACATATGTACAATGTATTTTAAACAAAGGCAGAATTCATATACAGGCTTAACTGGTTCCAAATAATTACTTTTTGGAAGGTAATATAAACGACTGCAGATACCGAAAGAAATGGAGCAGTGCAATGTTCTAGTAAAGCCAGATGCAGAGAAGAGATTTGCACCAAAATGAGGATCTTTCTAGGAAAGGAAATAATACTGTCTGTGGCATATCCCCTGATCTGCAGCAACTCTGCCCTTGGAAGATGGAGAAGGTAGTGGTGATGCTATCCAAAAATGTAAGGTCTCATCAGAAGCTCATTCAAGGAGACCTTTTCCTCATCCATGCAGGATAGCTGATGTTAATAAATGATAATTAAACAAAGGGGAAAAAACCAAAGAAATGAACATGGTTGAAGAGAGTAGAAGGGATAAGGGGAAGTGAGGAATAAAATGCATTTTTGGAGAAATGTGAACTATGGTGGAGGACAAATAGTATAGTGAGGTATTCTGTGTAGACTTAAGTTTTTTGACTAGTCAGTGCCCAAAACCTCTGGGTGATCACGACTGAACTTAGAAAGGAAGGCAAAACACACAGGACTCATGAGGTGGGACTAGTTTTGCCAGAGGAGGTTGGAGGCATGTGGTGGAGGAGGCCCATGGAAGGAGCTGCTCAGAGGTCTACCTTGGGCTGCTGAGTGCTGGCTGAAGAGGGAGAGAGCAGCAGCACACTGCATGCTTTTATACCTGTGAAACATCTCTGCAGGGCACACGATAGCACTAGGCAGGGTTGTATGTGCAGGTGAATATATCCAGCTGAACATTTTCATCGATGCCTGAAATTAAACCTACCCGGTAGGTTTACCTGGTGTGCACTCTACTGGTGGAACGTTTGTCAATCACCACAGAGCCTCCCACCCTTGAAAATCCTGAGTAAAGGTCACAGTCGTGCAATATGCACAGAATGGGAAGAAAAGCAAGCTTTATTTTCGTTTCCTTCCCACCAGGAACAAAACACACATATTGAAAAAAAGGGAGTGGTGGAAGTAGACACTAGGGATGAGTTTGCCACTCACAAGACCAGCACAAGAATGTGAAGTAAGGCTTAGGCTTGCCCACCCAACATGTGATGATAATTGGTGCTGCACATGCAGGTATGTGCATGTTTCAAACAAAGGTGAAATTATTGTATTTTCGACATACTGAGCTTCCATGTATTGTATTAAAATACAAATGTAAATGCCACACTTAATCAGTCATTGGATTATTTATTTTTTGACTTATATGAAAGCCTTCACAAGTTAGATCATTTGCAGCTATTTAAGACAGGTCTGAGAAATACCCAGGTTCTGGGTGGGTGTTGTTCAGGACATCTGAACTGAGCTGGGAACCAGTCTGTGCATCTTGTATATCACCAGGCTACTTTGGAAGCTTGGATAAAACTCAAAAACTACTCAGAGAGCTTGGGCATTTTCCCAGAGCACCTTGGCTCCTGCAGAGACCTATCACCACCAGTCTACTTTTTTAATATTGATTTTCAAGAAACTGGAAATTTGCCTGGTTTACAATACATTTATTCCAAAATGCAGTAAGCAGGTAAATAACAAAGCTTTAATGTATGTCTGAGAAATACAGAATTTTTTTCTATTGTGTTCCTCCTCTTGCTCTCTGTATGTATTGCAGAGTGTCCTTACGTGCCTGTTGATGCACTAGTGGGTAGAAGCATCCACTGAGGAGGCTCCAGGCTGATGCCCTGGCAGGAACTGGGAGCATGGGTGACAGGAGCATCTCTGAGCTCACAGCCAGCCGCGCAGTCCTCAGCGTGAATGTTTGCACCTCTCAGTAGAGGCATGGGAGCAGGTGGATGCATGTGCACGAGTGTGTTCCACCATGCAAGCCGTGCCAGGCGCTGCTGTGTGTGTGGCCAGGTGAGTAGGGCAAGGCACCGGCAGAGGAGCCCACCCTGCCCTTGGGCATTAAAGCAGGTGCCCTCCTCACCTCAAGTAATTAAGTTTTCTTGTGGGGCGAGTTATTATTATAATTGCTTGCCCCAGGCCTTTCTGCACCTTTCTATGAAGCATATCATATGAGGCTCTGTGGTGACAAAGCATTACAGTAGATGGGTGATCTGGTCCGCAGCAGGTGTGTTCTGCATGCACAGTGTCGGTGAACACTGCTTCTCTGGCCAGAGGGATCTGCTTTAATTTTTCCTGCCTAGGAACGATGTTCTAGGATAGTTTATTGATAAATACTCATCACTGAAGAGACACTTGATGATAGAACAAAACTCAAATAAAAAGTTTATCTGAGTCATCATTTTAATTTTAAGTAGAATTAATCTTAAGTAGTTTGAAGGGCTTGTTGAACCCAGATCAGAACAGAGTTAAAAGTAATGTTTCCAACTACCCTGGAAGACAAAGTCCTCCTGTGCCCTCAGTGAGAAAGTGCTGCAGAGCATCCCGCAGTGCTCTTGCCTTCTTACTCTCCATGACTGGGTGTTTCACAGGGCAAACTCTGACTTCTGCAGGATGTTTTTTTGTGACATAAGGTAAGCTTCACTGAAACAGCTCCTAAGGGAGAGGGGTGGCTGAATTTGGGGTTCTCCTAGGGGGCTGTGTGCAGCTGCCTGCTGCTCCCTGCTGCATTGAGTGTTTCCAGCTGTGGACCTCTTTGAGTGTGCAGCTATGAAGTAGTGCATCTTGCTGGGAGGATGGGATTAAATGAGAGGAGTTTCAGCTCAAGACGAACCTGAGCAAAAAAGACTACTGGTTTGACTCTGCTGGAAATAATCCTTTTGCCCCACATACAGCCCTGGAACAGCCCACTGGAAAGTAAACCAGCAGCAGCTTGCGGGAGAGGGAAGTAAATGAAACTGGTCGGCACGAAGCACTTATTTGCTCAACAGATGTGAGTGAAGAGAATGTGCTGTAATCTGATGATTTCTGGAGTATTATCTGTGATTGTTTTCTTTTTCTCTCTGAAGGGTTTCTTTCAGAAAATCCACAGAGTTTTGTGGTCTTGGGTAAACAAACTGTTTTGCTAAGCAGAGCAAAATAATCAGTAGGTATGTGGATAAATGTCTGGCCTGTGAATGGAGTTAAATGCCATGTTCTGAGCTGCTGAGACTGACTTCTCCAGGACTTGGCTATATCTAGATGATGATGCAAGATTTATACTCCTGTCCCATGTTGTATGGAGATTAGTTTAGCCTGTGGGAATGTGTGAGTATAACTTCAGGTTATATTTAAGGTTCTGCAGCTTTCCACATTGCCAAGTATTTTGGGACGTATAGGTTTCAAAACCTTCTCATCTACTGCAGAGCAGTAGATTTGTTCCTCTTTTCATCCAGCTATGCTGTGCTTTTATGTGAGGTTTTGCATTGCTCGTTTTTCAATCCAGATTTTGTGAGGAAACAGAACATGTATCATTACTGTTTTGCCCTTAATTTAGGAGTCTTGTCAGTCAAGTGTCGGGAGCATCAATGCTGTGTAATGCTTATACAACTCATCGCCACATCTCTGGAGCAGGCAGGCAGGGAGGGAGAGAGCTGTGGCAGGAGGTGTGGCAACACCAGGTGTGCACAGGGGTGATTAAAGATCTAAGCTAGAGGATAGTGAGAGTCCTTTCTTCCACTTATAAAGCAAATTATAAGAATTGACAGCCTTGTATTGGAAGAAACTGTCCTAGTATTATGGCATGGGTGCCACAGAGCCTGGAAGGATGTTCAGAGGCTGAGAGGTGGGAGATCAGCACACTGCAGTGGTGCAGGAGAAACAAGTTAAGGAAATGAATACCAAATGACAACAAAAGAGAGGAGATTTGTTTCACATGAGAAGAGGGAAGTAATGTTTTAAGAAATGCAGGGCCTAGCTCAGCAAAATGTTGTGCCTAACTGCTTTGCTGGGAAAGAACTGGTATGAGTGCTTTCCAAATGCAGTCTAACTTCCTAAAATGCTGTCATTTCTTAGAATAAGAAAACATATCTGTAAGCCACTGAGGAGGGTTAAGTCTCCTCAGTAACAGGAGAAAGAAGATGCCATTTTCTTTAAACATCTTGTGTTTTCCCTGCTTGTCTTTCCCATCACCTCTTGCTGAGATTTAACCTCAGTTTTTCCAGTGGTGTAGTGCTATCTCCTCAGCCAGGATGTGGACAGGAGGCTAAGTGAGTGTTTGTCTTGGCTAAATCAGGCTCCCATTTTGTACTCCACTAAGACAGACTTCTCCATGCTCCTGCAGTCCCTGGGTGAAATGCAGTGCTGGCAGGACTGTTGCAGGAGCTCCTGCTTTCCCCTGCCTGAAGCGCATGTGGTCTCAAGACTGCAGCCTGACAGCCAGGATTGCCGCTGGCCACAATGGTTTCATTTCCATATGCTTTTAAAATGGGAAGAACACTTTGCCTTCCCTAAGTATTTTCGGGTGTTACTTTAGTGCTTTGCAATGTTTAGAGAAAGCTCTATGTACAAGTGAAATACTACTCATTCATGTCTTCTGTATGCCCTTCTCAGGAAGCATCAGTGAGTGTAAGTCTAAATTGTGATTTTCCAGTAAAAGATGACAGTTGTCAGAAGCAGTGTAGAGCAGCTCCTCTCTATGTGTCTGGCGGGGGGAAATTCCCACAAAATCTCTTTTGGGGTTTGACACTTGTCCTGGATGAGGATATGTGGTCACATTTAATATATGAGCCTTTTAACTCTCCTTGCTTCACTCAGCCGCTACCAAAGGCCACTGCTTTTCCAGGCACTGAAGCACTGTCGTTCCTGATCACTCCTCCAAGGGCTGTCCTGGTGCAGTTAGCAAATTCAGTAAAGCTCCTCTGCTGTAAGTTAACTTTTTTCTCCATGATGGTTTCTAGTCCAGAAATACATGAAAACAAAATAATTCCTGGGTTCCTAAGTGAATTTCCCATTTATTCACTTTTTCCCCCTCTAATATTCTCTTTGAGTTTGTGAATGAAACAGAATTAGGGCTAATTTAGTTGATTGGCTGCAAAACAAAAGTATTCAATGCTAAGAATGGGAAATGAGAAGGCCTTTCTGAAATGTTACTTCTTTGCATAATTGTAATAGATTATAATTATACAGTTGGATGTTCAGCAGTGGATTTGCTGTAAACACGGTCATGGGAAATGTCTCGTTGCTCACTTGTGTCAGTTCAAGTCCCAGTGCGGTCCCGTCAGTGGCTGTACCAGCATCTCTAACAACATTTTCTCTTTGGGCAGGATGGTGTGCTGCAGAGAATGCTATCTCCAGTTCCCTTCCCAGCTCCTCCTACAAAATTACCACCGGTCGATTTGGCCATGTCAGACTGTTGACACAAATCAATAAGATCAATCATTCTTCAGCTCCTAAACAAAATCAAGAGCGTGATGCTGACGGCCTGTGCATAGCAGTAGATTCCTAAAGGAAAAATGCATGCCATAGTGCTTGCAAAATGTACATGGGGGACCCTGTCCTGTTAATAATTAGTTCTCTGAAGCTGTAAAAAGGAGCATGGTATAAATAGTTTCCTGGAGCTGCAGTGTGCGTTATGACCCCTGCAGCCTTCAGTCTGATGGTGAACATCACCTGACCAACAGCACTGCTGGAGACAGGGGAGTGTGGCTGTGTTTGGTTAGGAATCCTGTTTTTCTTCATTCTCCTACAAGATCTTGACTTCTGATACTGGTTTTTGCCTCACAAATAATTGCAGACATTTTATCACAATGGAATTCCTGGTGCAGTCAGGTAGTTCAGTGTGTTAGTACCAGAAAGCTCATCAAAACTGTAGTTGTTGTAGTCTGCAAGAATAAAATCAGAGACTCTTTCTAAAAATCAGAATCTTTGTCTGAAGGGAGGGACAATTTTTGTTTATAATGTCTGAGTTTATATCTCTGAAGGTTTGTTTGGGTGTGCCTGCTCATAGACTCAATCAGCTGTTTCAGGAAGATAAACACATGAATGTTTCATCTTCTGAATTTGCCACCAACCATTGTGCTGGGTGCTAGCTGATTTTTCTTTTAATTAAATGTAATTCATTTAATCCTAATGGGAAACATAATTATAGGATTTACTTTTTAATACTGTAATTTCAGAATTACTTTATAAAGAAGAGTAACATTTCCCCCTTAAGGGCTGTTTAAAAACAAGCAAGCAAAATAAAAAAAACAAAGTACACTTTGCTAAAAGTAATAAATCTCAGACAAGATGAAAAAAAAAGCATCTGATATGTTGGAGCTGCAATAAAGCTGAAAATTAATGATCAGTAAGTTGCTGCTGCAAGAGACTGAATGCATTATGGATATGAGGAGATGCCTATAGCTTATTAAATGTCAGCGAATTTCTGCATAAGGAGTGGAAAACCCTGATCAGAAATTGTAAAACGATGCAACCTGCAGCTGGAAGATCCAGTGCCACAAAGGATATGTGCACCATGTGTATTGTTGAAACATAAGAAAGTGCTTTGCAAAATCAGGGTCTGAAGTTGCTAAACTCCTTTACTTCCTGATGGGAGAGATTTAAATGTTTCAGTAAGGCATGACTGTAGTCTCAGGGAGGGATTTATCATACTTTGCATAAGAAAGTATGTATGACTGTTTAAAGTAATTGAAAACAAATAACATCCCTTCACCCTCCTACACTCCCTCGTGCTTTTTTTCCCCTAAAACCAAAAGCTAAGGCTACTACTTGAATTGTAATGGAATAATATATCAAGTGAGTGATCACATCAGGCATGGACACTTACCAAATCACAGCGAGATAACTGTGAATAACTCTCTAGTTTCAACAATTTGCATGGCCATTAACAATTGATGGGTTTCCCTTAGAACTGCATTATCTATGGCAGCAGGATCTATTCCTGTGTACTGCTCCTGCATACTAAGTGCCAGACAAATCCTCAAAAGTGAGGGTAATAAAAAATCTGATAGCAGCAAGGTGAATGAAGCAGGTAGGAATTTCAAGGCAACGCTTTTTGAAGATGGGGAAATATTTCAGGCAATCATGCATTTTCATAACTGCTCACCATCCCCCTTCCCTGCCTACTTTTTTTACTACAGTTCTTCAAGTTTTAATTCAGGCTGGTTTTAGGTTTTTTTTTCACTACTTGTCATCTCTTCAGGTTTGATGGTCAGTTTGACCTGTGGATAAGTTTAAGCAAGATTTTAAAATAGTTCTTATAGTTTTGTATTAAACACGTGTTTTGAGAAGCTTTTATGCGTACTCGACAAAAGATAAAAATGGTGCTAAATTTAGCCTGGATTGTTGGGTGGCTCCTTCATGGGAGTGATTTCAAGCAGGTGCCAAAGATGTGCTTTCCTTATGAGAATCATGCCACCATTTTAATAAGCACACAACACATCCCTTATTTCTAGCACTTTCATCTCTGCCTGACAGCAAGTCAGTTCTTTGCAGATTCCTCCATCGAGTTGATTTTTCCAGCCCCAAATCTCTTTTCTCTCTTTATTTCTCTTTCTCACCCTCTTCCCTCTCCCCCTCTCTTCTCACGGCGCTGTTGTTGTGGCAAGATGAAAGCGGCTGAGGGAAGCGGTGGCGGGGAAGGCTCTGGTAATCAAAGCCGGAGCGGCTGGGGCTGTGTGAAGGCAGGTGGGTGACACATCACAGCGGGCGGGGGGTGCGGGTGCTCACTGCTCTCATCTCCTTGTAAATGATCCCCCTGCTGTAAAGAGGGATCCTGTGGTTTATTTGTGAGCTCACACGCACACAAATGTGATTGCTTTTCTATGGCCTTCCCAAAATTTACTTGCGGAGAGTGGTAATAGAGTCATGGCTTTGTTCCTTGGAAGATGGCTTCTGCAGATGTGGCGTGTGAGGAGACAAGTACCTGAGCTGTGGATTAGCAGGATGTGGTCATTAACCTTCAGCTGAGAACAACCCACCATCTTATTGTCCAGTTGGCCTCTAAGTGTTGTTTCTGGGTTGCTGGGGGCAGGATGAGGAGAACTGGAAGGGTCTGAGCAGCACCTGGTTGTTGTCCTGAGTGGGGCCTTGCATGGTCAGAGACCCAGCATGTCCTGTCTTGGCAAGAGGTCCTGTGGCCAGGGCAGGCAGCACCCCTCACTCGGCCACACACGGGTGCTGCTCCCCAAGCTCTGCACCCAGTGTGAGGTCCCCTCAGCTCAGTGGAAGCCCCAAATTCCTACTCATCTCTAAATTCTACATGCATGTCTGTTGACTTGGAGCTAACTGTAGGGCTGGCTGTTTTCTCAGGGGCTGCCTCTCCTCAGACCCTGCTCTGTCTTTGCCATGAAGCTCAGGGGTTGAGCACCCCATGGCCTGGATTGACTCTCGCTCTGTGTTTGTGCAGGGGGACCTGGTCCTTGCCTTAACCATTTGCCCTGAAGGTGTCAAAAAATCATTGCACTCTGCACCTGCTACCTTTCACAGGACTCTTCAGTTGCAGTAACTTTTATCAGTTACCGTTGCCTACAGCCAAGATAACCAGTGGAGCCATTAGGACACTTGGCTTTCTGCATCACAACATTGGTGAATTGCAGTGACAACAGGTTTTCAGCTTCTGTTTTATTAGCTATCTCTGGCAGCCTGTAATAATAGTGCTTTCTAGCAAAAAGAATTTTTATTCTTTAATTTTTCAAGAAAATTCTTTCTGACACAAGTCATAGTAAAATAATTGATTGTGAAGTTGTCTGCGTTGTTTGGGTATAAAATTGGAGATCTAAGAATCCCAGGTTGCCCTGCTGGTGTAGTTACTGGTTATAGCAATAGCTCGTATTTACTTTAACTTTAGTCTCAAGGTAACTGTGTTTCACAATAATCAATGCACTGATTACTGTAATTGCAACTTGTGGTACTGTGGTCTTACAATTAAATGACTGGGCCAATAAAGCATGGAATTTAATGAATATTTGTAAACAAACTTGATTAGGAAGTAGGTTGAGGATATGCACTGGTAGAGGATAATAGAAGAGACTCATCCTCAGCTTTGATAATTAGAACAGATGGAAACCTGAAAACGAGCATCAAAGCATGGAAACCATCCCCCTGCTATTTACCTTGCATTTAGTGCTGCACCATGTCTTAAAAAAATAGAAGTTGACTCCCCATGGCAATGAGACCCTGTGTAAACAATTGCAGTCTCTTTTGCCGAACTTTAAAGCACTATCAGACATGGTGTTGAAAACTGGATTTACAATGTAGGGCTGGTATCAGCCTTAAGTAAGAAGTCTTTATTGTCACTCCGTGATTGAATCTTAATGCAATTAAAATGAAAAAGGAAACCACCACTGAAAATGGGAAATAGATTTCCTAGTGCTGCCTCTGGGGGAGTGGATGGCTGACATCTGGCAGTTGCTGGAAAGTTTGCTACATTTTACTGTCCTTGAGGAACTATGTCCCATTTTTGCTTGTTATTAGGCATGCTTTGTGTGCCTCCCTCTGGTTGTGTCCCCATGTTTCAGATATGTGTCCCTTGTCTCAGGCATGGGGTCTTGTCCTGCACACTCTGTCAGACTATCTGGGAGCATGTTGTGTGAGTCTGGCAA
The DNA here is from genome assembly GCA_035221455.1 of Xenops minutus. Taxonomy (NCBI): domain Eukaryota; kingdom Metazoa; phylum Chordata; class Aves; order Passeriformes; family Furnariidae; genus Xenops; species Xenops minutus. Next base: position 137,167,891 of record JAWWEE010000074.1, on the reverse strand, counting down.
GTTAACAGTTAAAGGATTCATCCAGTTTTGGATAGTTGCTTTGTTTTAAGATTGCCAGAAATCCCTTTGCTACCTCCTTGCCTTCTCTCCTCTTCCCCCATCTTTAAGCCACTTGACTCTTACTTTCCTGGCTAAGTACAAGTGTGCCTCTTTAACAAAAGCAGTTTTCAATTCTGCTGCCTCCTCCCCTTTCCTTTTTTCTTGAAGCTTTTGAATATCTGCAAAGTTTGTTATTAATTTTTCAGGGAAATGCATATGTAAGGAGCCTTGCTCAGAGAGTGCCAACCCGGAGCAACAGGCTGGCAAGAGGCTGCTCTTGCCACAGGAGGTCAGAGGGAGAGGAGAGGGTCTTTCATCAGTTACAGTTCATCTATTTGTTTCCTACCTGTTGGTTTCCAACGGTATTAATTTTTCTGCATTTATTTTGTTTAATTAAAAGCAGGGCTGCTTACAGCAGTGCTCATGGAGATTCCTTCTCCCCCCCAAATGCAACAAATAGACATCTGGTATTTGTTTTGTATAACACAATCCTCATAAAATGAAGAGTAATAAAACATAATTATCTGTAAAGGCTTATTTTATAAGCCTAGGAATGAGCTTGTTCTTGGCTTGTTTTGGTGTATTGTAAGATGAAAATGCCTTTGTATAGCTTTAACCCCTCTCCAAATTAGTAGAGAATCAGTTATTACAGTGTTTTAAACTGTGGTGTGTAAAGGTGTGAGGTGGTGTGAGTGCATACACAGGATAGCACTGATGGATCTCTATGGGTCAGAAGAGTCTTTTTCTGTTCCTTTTGGAAATTTTCCCCTTACAAACAATGGGGTTTATTTGAAAGCTTTGGTAAAGTAAGAGGGAGGAAAGTCTGTGGGCTACATGAACAATTCAGCATTTCTGAGCTGTGAGCCTTAAAGTTGGGTTTGAGCCCTTTCTGCAAGCTTCTTGTCCTTGGCAGTGTGAGGCACCGTGATTGATCTATGTTCATGCTTGGACGTGTGTGAGGACTCATTGATTTGGCCCTTGTTGCATTTCTGTCAGATGTTAACTTCTGTGTATCTTCATCTCTGGAGTGTTTCTGTCTTGATCCACCTCCAGTTCGGTCATCAGGACTCCCAGCACAGGATTCAGCAGTTTTGAAGAGCTGATTATATTCATTTCACCTTAGGTTTCCTTATTGTTCTGTGTTTGTAGGGCAATATGCCATTTTGCTTCCCTATGGTTTGCTGTTACTTTGCAAAAGTTCTTCCTGTCAGTGCATGCTAGAAGAGTATTTTTCTGTGAAAAAGGGAAACTAGATAATTTTAACCAATTAGATAGTAAAGTGAGACACGCGAATGGCTTATGACTGTCAAAGATAGTGTGAAAACTAAGTCCTTTTACAAAACTTACTACCTTTTTATTTTCTTTAAAATAGTAATAAGCAATAATGCACTTTTTTTGTAATGAAAACTGAAGGGTGTGGGACTGCAATGCACCTTCAACATCCTTTGGAATATGTTTGCTTCAACACTGTTCTTTGCACAATGAATTAATGTGATAGAAGAGAAAATGCACCTTTGCTCAGTTTGTATGTGAATTGTAGCCTTCTTAAAAGCAGATATGTCTTAAGTATTGTTTTCTGTCTGCAAGACAAGCCTTATAATTTTGAATCTTGATGAGCAGCTGCTTTTGTTCTGTGAGTCTCAGAAACAATGGGGTTGGAAGCATGTAACAAATTGCCAAATGATAGCATTGCAGAGAAAACTCTTCTTCTTGAAGTGCCTCATTCCCTATATCTTTCATCCTTCAAAGCAAATGATGCAGTCGCAGTGATGCAGTCCTAGGCTCAGGGACCTACTACTGGGACAAGGAGATCCTCCCCCAGCAAGTCCTGCTTCCTGGGCAGGAGCAGTGCCTGCACACAACCGTGTGCCGAGGGGCTGCTGCCCTGTGTTGGAGTAATTTCCTTGAAATACATTTTCCTTGAAGTACACTTTCCTTTCATCTTATCTAGGGATACTGTTGTAATCTGCACATTGCTGACTTCAGTTGTTTAACAGCACTGTTGTGGCTGCTCTGGGTCCTCAGCGGATAGCCAGCAGCAGCAGGGAAGGTGTCAGGAGGCACCCGGCTGCCTTATGTGATCTTACATTGTTTTCCAGGGTCAGAAGTCTTTGATCTATTCAAACAGAAGCCTGAGAAGCAGAGCCACATTGCAGGCTGGCGTGTAAATGTGTCTTTTTGCACCAAAGTCTTATGTCACATGTGAGGTAAACATGCCAAGTATGTCAGAGGCTGCAGTCTGAATACAAATCAAATGGTCTGAGATGTTTGTCATCCCCACACAGTATGTAATGTTCCATTTACTTCTTCATCCAAGGTCTAGAATGCATGTCTTGTTTTTTTGTCTGGGGTATTGTTTCACTTATATGTAGAGTTGGGAAATACCTCCCTGGAAAGTTTACTGGTGCTTAATTCATTAGTGTCTCCAGAACTTTGCTTTGTATTCACAGCAATACAATTATATTTAAAAGTTTGGGTGGTTCTGATTCAGACTTCTGATTTCTCCGGAATAATTGGGTTTCACTTTACCAGTGTAAATGAAGTGAAGCCTTTAGCTTCAGTCTTGATATGTGTGGCATGGACTCATTATTTGTTCTCTTTCCCATTGTGTGTAGAGTGGTGGCTTCAGGTGCATTTTCTTTTAAATGCCACATAAAGTGAAATCTTGTTATTTGCACACATTCTGTGGCACTCATCTTCAAAGTATCTAGGCAACCTTTATGTAGATGACACTTTTGACTCGAACTTTTCCATCACGGGTATGGTCCTGTGAAAAGAAGCAGGATGAAAAAGGGAGGGAAGAAAGAGCAGGCTTGAACTCACTTTGGGCAGCTTGAGTCACTTGTAAGAAGACTCTTTGTAGGAAGTACAGCACACTTGAAGATCTCTGCTCCCTTAAACCATCTACTTCAAACTATTCCATGTTTTTCCTTTGAGCTTGGGCAGGTAGGGGATCTTCTGACCCTGCTGGAGATTACAGTAGATCTGCCAGGAAAGGGGGATTTCAGGGCATCTGCAATCCAATGCAAAGCAGTGGTCTTCCTTGTGTGGTTCTCTGCTCCAGGGTCAGAAGGATGAGTGGTCCAAAGCAGCTGCAGCCCTGGGAGGTATGTGTGTTCAGACAGCTTTTGAGTTCAGCTGTGCTTCTCAGGAAAGAAGAGCTGAATGGGAGGCTTGAAAGACTTGAAGGGGTAGCCACTCAGTTTGCTTTCTGCCCCAGCAAGGAAGAAGTAAAGTTTACTCAGAGCAGATTCTTTGAATAAAAGTATGTCTGTGGGCTTGGATGAGACCATGATCCATCAACAGTGCAGATGGAGCAGCCATCACTACCACATCAGGGTGATCTCCGGTTGGGAGTTGGTCTCCAAAGCCAAAGTCACCTCAGATATGCTGCACAGGGGGTGTTGTGGCCCCAGACTTTGTGACAAGGTGGATGTTATCTCTTAGAGCAGTTCTGGTTTTGTTAGATCAAACAAGCATCCTAGGTGGGTGGCCAGGCCAGTGTAAACATCACACCATGTGCTGTGCCTGCTTTGGCAGAAATGGCGTTGGTGTCCTTGTGCTTGATACTGGTTGAGTCAGGGCTGCTGGATGATCATCAGGGTGCATCTTGGCATTAAGGAGCATGTTGGTGTGGTGTAGGTCGTTGTACGCAGTGAAACAATCATCCCAGCTCCTCAACAGTCAGCATACACAAATTTCACTATCCCCCCCTTATCCTTGCCTGGTGCATGTTCCGCATCCAACTCTAAGAAGTTGGGGTGTTCACAGGATCAGTGCCAGAAGTGTGGTACTGTGGTTTGGGGAGATTAAATGTTGGATGTCTGTAATTTACAGGTACAGGGAGGTGATTCCTTTGGGCTCTTATTGCATTCATGCTGTCAGCCCAAATACCAGTGACCATGATGGCATCTTGCCACACGCAGTTGGGTTGGCCCAAAGGAGGAGGCTGAGCTGGTGGTGGAAGGGACGGGAGGCACTGTATGCCACTGTTGCCCCAGGTGCTGGGTTTTCAGAGGTGGCAGCCCCAGGCAGCTCACTGAGGTTTCGGTTGAAGCCAATGCAGAATAGAAAATGAAGCTTGGGTTTCTTGAGACTTCTGTTGCCAGATCCTCTTCCTCATCCTCATGTCATCCCTCTGGTCTTTATTGATAGCTGAGCCTGAGTGTTCAGCAATAGCAGGATGGTGAGCGTAGCTTTTTCGTAGGGAACGCTGAAAGGGAGAAGCTGGGAATGACCTGGGCAAATACTTAAAGCATGAGGAGGAAGAAACCAGATTTTTGTGTTTGAATGCTTAGGGTAGTAAATGAAAGCTTCCCCTTGCAAGGCAAAGCAACTTTGTATGTAGCCACAGGTTGATTTTGTTGGTTTCTTTTTATTTCTTATTAAAAGGCCAGCTGTATATATAATCTTAATTCCTCCACTGCAAAAGGCTAAAATCATCATCTGGGACCTTATGATTAATGTCCAGTTTGCCTGTAATGAGGATGCTGCTGCTAAGTACCCCCATGCAGTGATATTTCTTTATTTGACCTCATGTCGGTGGGTTTGTCATGAAAACTGATATGGATATTGACTACTCTAATCTTGACTACATGCTTAGTTACAGGGCAGTAAGAGTCAAGTGGGATAGCATTTCGGGTTGTTGGTGTGGGAATAAAGTGAGGTGGTAACTGAGCCCTGGTCATTCACTTGGGACAGTGTGAGGGATTGGTATTACATTATGGTGGGAGAAGCTGCCAAAGGAATACTACAGTACAGTTAAGTGGGACTGTTAATGGCATGACTGAGCCAATTCATTAACAGCAGTGGTGTATTCTTGTATCTACTTTCCCTTACAACTGCTGGGTGAAGATACTCGGGTAAAACAAGACCAGTGTGAGTAAGGGAGGAGCAAAAGAGACTCTGAAGATCTAGTACAGATGCAGTGACTTTCTTTAAGCCTTGGGTCTCAGAGCAGCTGTTTCCTGGATGAGTTTTATGGAAACTTGGCAGTTTGCTGTCAGAGCAATATACTCCTGTTGAAACATCTTCATGTAGATGCTGTTTCTGTGCATCTGCTTGTTGGGTGGTTTGGAAACTCCTGGCTGGTGGAGACTTCTGTGCAGGAGGACCAAATCAAGGCAACTGCTGCTCTTTGGCAGAGGATATTTTCAGTTACTGGTGTTTTCACAGGCAAATGGTAAACTTGCAGGGGTGTTTGGGATAGAAAAATGTATAGACAAAGATGCCATCTTTGGGATTCCAAAGGAAAGCCAAAATGAAGAGCTGGAGGCTGCAGGCAGGGCAATATTTTCTTAAATATTGAAAAAACTTTTGTCTGACCCATTTCTATTTATCAGTGTCTCTTGTTAGGAATTAGTCTGCTTGACCTTGCAATTTTTGAAGTTAGGGGAAAATAATAAAGATGACCCTAAAGTGGGAATGGCTGTGAAAAAAAACGTTTTGTTTTCAACAGTAAAATAGATTCCTGCAATAGAGCATATACTCATGATCAAGGGCACAAAGGTCTATGCTTCCTTCTATTAAACAAAAAAAAGGGTCTCTTGTTGAGCTATGCCAGGGTGTATGAGATGGCCTCTGCCCTGCTGGGGTGGCATAGTGCCTGGGTACTTGGTGGGATGTCCTGGTCATCAAGAAAAACATGGCGAGCTTCAAGGAGCTATCAAGGAGTTAAATGTTGTGTATGAAAGGACAAGGATGGAAGGAGAGGAAGAATTAATAATTTGAAAAGCAGTACTACATGTTTTACAACAGCTATTTTTTCTCTCTCAGCTGTTCCTCTTGTATTTACTAGAAGTAGGGTTACACTGTTTGGGTAGTGAGGAGGTGAGAAGGTACTCTCTCAATTTTTAATGTGAGATATAAACTGTAAACCACATGGGCAACCACACAGTTGAAATAAACACACCTGCTGCAGAGATGCTCATCATGACTTGAAACATCTCCACGTTGACCTGGAGAGCTTCTTGGTGTGAGGGCATTTGTGTCTGGCACCTTGAGTCACAAACAAACCAAATCTGAGAGCTGTAGTGCTGGATGGTGCACCACAAGCATGTGATTTCAAAGCACAAACCTCATGTGAACTTACTCCATTGCTCCCAATTTCCTTAGAAACCAAACCAAAACATTAAAGTGTGATGATTTGAGGTAGATCTGGCAGGGTGTGTGCTGAACCAGCTGTACACCGAGGTATCCAACTCAGCTCAGGTGCCATCTCACCTGAAACTGGTGTGAAACTAGTATGGAGGCAGAGGGGACAGAGCTGGTGGGGAGATCTCTTCTCCACCACAGGCTCCTGGGTGTTGCAGCCAGGCCTTGGGGAAAGCCCGGGGCTGGCAGGGCTCTGGACTTAAGCAAATGACTGGTTTAAAGAGTGTGATTTTCTTTTAAACATGGTAAAAGTGATGTGCAAGATGTATTTTAAAAGAGAGTATGTTTGTTTTGTGTCCCTTTGGCAGAGAGTTTATGTCTGTGTAATCACTTTAGTTAAATTGTCTTATTTTCTGTCTCCCATTATGCAAATTTTATATTGCGTGCTTATGCGTTTTAGTTTTGATTTTTATTTTGTACAAAGAATCAGGCACAGTTGCATTGGGAAGCAGATGTTGCAGTGGTATTTGGGATGCTTTGCTGCTGCATGAGAAGGGGGATGCAGGCACCAGGCAGGGGAGTGGAGGCAGTGCTGTTGTGGGGAGCTTTTGGCACCCATCTGGAGGAATTCCTCAGTGTGCTACTCAGAGTGGCTGCACCAAGAGCTTAATGGTGGCTGTAGCTTTGCCAGAAGTGGTATCTTTGGAGGGAAGATGTAGAAGATGAGGCACTGCCTGCTTCAGGGCCCTGTGTGGAGCATCGTTTCAAACGGCTGCCTGAGCCTCAGCTTCCAGAGAGGGAAGCATCCAAAGGAGGTCATTGTCTATGGTATTAAAATGCAGTGCTTGAAAGTGTCTCACAACACCAAGGGTTGTGAAACATCACATTTGGAGGACAGTGGGAAGTGCTGAAATAGCTCTGGGTCTGTGTTTGGATAACAGAGCACAAATAGGATGCTTTCTACGTGATTTTTCTCCCCCTGCTTTCCTTTATGAGGTCTATGTGTGTGTCTAAGTACTTGCTAATGAAATAAACTCTGAAGTGTGTTTGGCTGCCACATCTGACAAAAGCTGATTTATTTTCTGCCTAATAACAAATGCTGCCTGTCTCTTTGCTCCAATTTTTTGTAATATCAGAAAAACTGATCTGATATGCCATGCACGTTTTCCCTTTTGCATTATGCCCTGGAAGTTTTGACCTCTAGCATTTCATAGCAGTTTGTAAATTGTGTATGGAAATGTTCTGTATTGTTATTGCATGAGCTCCATGGAGATGGAGTGTCTTGAGTTGCATGGTTTGGTACCAAGCTTGGGAATGTTTCAATGTGCCTCCCCAAACTCACAGCAGCATGCTATTTTGCACTCACTTATTGTACTGAAGATAACTTTTGTCTGTGCATTCAGGAAACCTGGAGTTGCTCTTAGCCAGTTTAAAATAATGGATCACTTGAAAGAATATAGCCTAGTATTTATTGCTGCTCACCAGAGGATAATTTCAATAAGAGTTTATCATATTTATTCAGCAGTAGACTAATAAATTCAGATTTGTTTAAACAAAGACTTGAGGAAGAACCTGCTAAATGCTTATGGTTATATTCATTGCAGGCATAAGCTACTCCATTTCACTCAATGTACTTGTACCTGCTTATGTCACCAATTAATTTGGCTCTTAATATCTTATTTTCAGCACTTTTTTTCCTCTGGGTACTGCAGTCATGTTCATCCCTGATGTAAGTCTATTGTGGATAATGGCATTTCTGATGCCTTTTGTCTGTGGAAGAGTTTGATTTGTTGTTGTGGCAAAGTCAAGATAAAGACAAATGCTGTTGAAGGAAGGAATGATCTAATGTGCTGAACTTGAATCTAGGAAGGTCTTGAATAAGAATTCTCCTGTGCTGTGTTTGTGGCTTTGAGTAGTTCTCTCAATCTGTCTTTTCCCCCCATATTTAAATACAATAAAATACAGTGTTTGTGTACAGAAAATGTGTTCAAGTACTTTTGTAGTTTGAGATTTTTCTTGGGAGTTAATATAAAAATGAAGAAACCAAGAGGGAAATGAGTAGTCAAACGATGAGTGGGAACACACATGGAATGGTTGCAAGGTACGTTTTGACATAATACAAGCAGAAAGCTATGTGTTCATCTGGTATGATGAACATTGCTCTACTTGTGTTGGGCATTGCTTCAGGAAGGCAAATGGACTTAAAATAAAAGTTTTCACCCAAACTGAAATTTCTTGCACCAAAGTTAAATTTGTAAAGCTGTGTTCTCTGTGGTAAGGGAAATACTCTGACTTGATGGAGTGTCTGGCATCGTTCAAATTTTTCTCTGTTATGGGGCTTGTGGGATTTAGGTATCTCTTTGCTTGTTCAGATCTGTATAGATTGTGGTTTTCATTTACATACCCATGCATACACTTTTTAAATAGAACTGAATACACAGTGACTCTCTCCGCTTTGCTGGTTGTCATTCCACCAACCTGCCCTTCTTTCTTTGCTTTTAATCATCTTTAATATTAGGCCACTGCAGACTCTCCAAAATAACGTGCACCACATGTTAGCTATGGAAATCAAATAGACTCTCACAGGCTAAAGAGGTGGTCTTATAGAGCTCAGACACCACAAACAGATAACTCAGCACATGAAACTTGGTGGGTTTTGCAGGCTTTATTCCTAACTGTTTGATAAATCCATTTGTTAGACCTAGCCAGAGCAGTGGGAAGAGCAGCACAACCCGACCCTGGAGTCCTGTGCCTCTTTCTGTGCAGGGCAGGGTTTAACCAGTGCTTGTGCTCCACAAGAGATTTCGGCATTCACAGAAGACCATGACATCTTGGAAAGCTCTGCCAGAGTGAAAGTCTGGTGTTTGGACCTGCAGATTACAGAGGGTTAATAATGTTCAGGAGGAAAATGCGATGGATGGTGACCTTTTCTATGTAAAACTAAGCCAAGGAATATTATGGATATTAACATAAAAAGGCCCACTAACAGTTGTTGGCTTTCTAGGAAATGTTTGCATGTGTTGGTAGTTTCTATTCCATCACAAATGGATTTTTCTGTGTCTTGAGAGTGAATCACAGTATTTTTTCCACTCTGTTTTTAATTAAAAAATAAAAGAGTGGAAACTTTTTTATGTAAGTAGTTGGAAAGCTGAGCAAAACATAGGAGATAAACTGGTAAAGATTAATTAAGGCAAGCAATGGCAGTGACAGACTCATCTGCCTTCAAATCCTTGACAATAAACTTATTAATATGACTAATATCTTGGTTCTTAATGTGACCTGCTCTTACATTGCAAATAATTTTATGTGGGCACTATGCTTTCTGAAAACCAGAGTAAAACAAAGCAACTGGTGTCAACATCTTCACCATTAGGAATAGTGTTAAAAGTCCAGTGCTGATCCAGCAGGACCTGTATTTGCATTAAAAATATTGGCCAACAGGGAGTAAGAGAAATCTGGACAACTTTTTATGCTTTAAAGTCTTCCATTATACATTTAAAACAGCTGGGCATGCTTGCCTCTGCTATCTCTGGGCTGCAAGAGGTTATGTGCCTGGTGACCTGCAGGCAGCACTTAGCTGGCAGCCTCAAAGTTACCCTTGCAGTTAGTATTTATTGTGTAAATGTTACAGGGTTTTAATTGCTTTTGTGTCTGGACTGGTGACAGGGCTCTGTGATTGTTATTTGCATGGAATTAATGCTGGAAGGGGGATATTGTGCTGGAGCTCATGGATGTGTAGATTGTACAAGATGGGGCTTTCCAGAAAGCTGGAAACCTGTTGGAAAGGAGAGATGAGAGTCAGTGTGCGGTGTTCAAAATTGGTGCTTTTTATTCCTGCTGGTGTGATCCTGCAGGACCTCTCCATTAAAAGAGCCAGAAGTGGTTTTAAATGGTGCTCTCCTGTGTTGTCAACAGGGAGTGTACTGCAACACCTAGTTGTCCAGAAATACCCATTCCCTCTGTCTGCACTGCTGGGAGAGAGGTGGATGTGTGATGGGAGAAGCTGGAGTTTGGCTGGCAGTGCTTCAGCTCCTGCTCTGCCCAGAAAACTCCAGTGTTCCCTTGCGTGGCCTGGAGCGGGGTAGGAAGTTGAACTTCATTGCTATTCAGAATAAAACAGTGATGGAAACTGTGAAAATCAGAGTTTGCAACTGTCAGTTTGGGGTAACTGATTTATTTTGAGGATAAGGGCGAGGAAGAGAACTGGGTGTTTTGGCGAATTGCAGTTGTGGTGGTCTGACCTTGGAGTATCAGATGTTTTGCTCTCCTAACAGCACAGGAACACTGATGTCTGTATACAGCTTTGTTATGAAATGGAGATAATAAAGACAAGTGGTCTGCATGGTGTTTCTGTAGAGATGTTTTGTGCACTCACCATGTCAGAACCTCACTGCAGGGCAGAGATTACTGGACTATGTGGATTTTGGTCCTTACCTCTTAGCATGGGACAGGTGAAGGCAGCAATGGAGTTATGGAACACCATTCTTGGGCCTGGGGGCCTCCTCTCTGCCAACAACCGAAATCTGGTGTCAGGTAAGGGGAGGTTTTTATGGCTGTGCAGCTGGGTGGCAGCTACCAGGAAGAGTGTTAATGAGTGTTTATGACGCTTCCTGGTGCCTTCAGTGGTTTTGGTGCAATAAATGGATACCTTTTAGTGCTGGTTTGAAAAGGGACAAACTATTTTTGTTCAATTGCTCCCGATTTTGCACCGAGCAAGCTGTGACCTCTGCCAGTCTCCGTGCATTAACAAACTTCTTAAAGGTTTTACAGACGCTTTCCATTAGCCGCACTGTAGCTGTTGCCATGAATATTTAATGTAAAGAGCAGTACTTTTTGTTATTATTATTCTTTTTTTGGTTGCTCTGTTTTGACAAAACTGGATATTTGCCCCCAGAGACCAGACGGCAGCCAGCATGCCCTGCACACCCCACTTGTACCTTCCTCTTCACCTTTTATCTGCAGCTAAGCTTCTCCTCTGCCCCCTGGCCCTCCTCTGTAGCGCTCAAGGAGTGGTGCCATTTCCGACAGGATTTGCAGTTGAACTTCACTTGAGCACAGTGACTGTCCTGTGCCTCGCCTGGGCACCTTCATGGGTTGCTGGCCCCTCTTTATCTGCAAAACAGATAAATGAAACAGAGGAATGCCTGCAAGGCAGACCTACTTCTGAGGGTGCACATGGATAGAGTGTCTGGGATACCCGCTGTGCGTTTTATTTCTTTGCTGAAGGAAATACATTCTTCTGATTTGTAGTCCAGTTCCTCTTTCTTGGTAATTTGTTTGATTAATACTTTTTCCCTTGTTATCTTTAGGTGTCTGTGTTGTCTCCTGTTCCCCACTTCTTGTGAGCATTCACAGTCAGTGTGCCACCTTTTGCTTCCGTGGAAGGTTCTCTTACATTTTCCAGGAGGAGAAGGAATGCATGCCTAGGATATCCAGCTCCATGGGGCAAAGCTGGTGCTGTTCTGCCATTAGGATAAGTTCTGCTAAATATGTGTGGTGTCTGCTTGGGTACATTTGAACATTTCTTAGTCACTAATGCAGAACAGCCCTGCTGTTGATATAGGGGAAGGGTTTGTATTCCCAGCTGGCCCAGTGGCATTGCAGGATGGGTGATGGAATTTGTCCAAACTTTGCAACATCTCTGTGTCAGACCCAAGAGCAGGACACGGGACCCCTTGGTGGCCATCTGTATATCTACTTTAGTGCAAGTTTGGGGATGAAGCTCTTGAGTTCATTTTATGGGAACTATAGTCACCAATTAATTGATTTCCAGCTTGTGCTGGTGCTGGTTAATGTACAGGTGGCCAAATCTGTTGGAAAGCCCCAGCAAGCCCTTTGTGCAGAAAGAGGTTCCCACCCCTGCTGTGCTGTAGTAGTGTGCTTTAGTATCCTGTGTCACACATTTGGGTTTCTGAAGTTTGAGAGAAACTGAAGGGCATGCTGTAACCAGGGAGGATGGATGTAGTAATCTCAACCACAGTCCACACTGGCAAGAGCAGGGGTAGGATGCTGCATGTATTGTCTCTTAGGAGGAGCCTCCTGCTGGCTGAAGGCATCTTCCTGCAGGGGATTGTATCAGTTGGTTTCTTTCTAATTGTTAATGTAGGTGTAACTTGGCCTCTAATCAGCCGAGCTATATCCATATATCCTGGATTGGTTTGTATGCCAGCTTTTAGTGTTAGGGTGGGACTGAGTAATTAAAAAAATATTTGATGGTACAAGGAACGCTTGGAGGCAAGAGACTTTTACTTCACTGTCATCCCTGTGAGTGGAGCAGCCACAATGCTTTGTTCTCCAAAGCTTCCTGCAAATCCTCTTCCTTTGGTCCTTGTACTTCTGAAGCTCAACTCAACCTGATCCATGGAGAGTTTGAAACTCTCTTTCAAATTAGTTCCTGAAGGCTGTGGTCACAGTCATGACATTGCGGGTATCGTAACCCCATCTGCCCAATGTCTCTTCTGCGTTGCTTTTCTGGGATGCGAAGATTGAAATGTTCTGGTTTGGACACGGGTGCTGAGTGGTGGTTGAGAATGGAGGGCTGGGGCTTAAGAGGCCAAAGCTCTTCTCTTTGCAGCCCCCCCAGGGTGACACTGGATTGTGATGACAGTGAGATTGGGCTTTGCAAAACATACTTAAAATTTCACAATTTTCTCCACAGGTAAGTAATAGCTTTGAGGGAGCAAATGCATTTTTTCTATCTCCCTGGGATCCAAATTAGCTCCTGTCCATAGAGACCTGCCAGTCTACCAGCCAGCTCATCGCAGAAGCTGCAGACACATAGGGGTGAGGGAAGGGGGCTGCTGGTGTGCCGCTCTGTCTGGCCCCCTGCACCTTTAGCTGGGGAGGGAGGAAGACATAGTGCCCACAAGACGCTTTCAGGAGGGAAGGGAAATGCCACTCGTGTCCTGCGTGCATGGAGAACCGTGCCGAAGGCAGGAAGAGTATAAGCTGTACTGTTGGTGAATATTTAATTGTGGCTTCAGGTTTTTCCTTCTAAGAATAAATAAGAAAATGTTTCTTGGGTGAAGAATTGTTAAGAAGTGTAAAGCATTACTGGAAAGCAAGTGGTGACTGTATTGAGCTTGCTTTCTTTCCTATGCAAAAAGCCTGTGTCTCCTTGCAGGTACCCTCCATCACCTATGGTACGCTTTCATGCCAGATTAAACTGATGTAAGTAATCTTATTTCCTTTGGATTTAGGAAGTGAGAACCTGTGCTTGATCTCTTTGCCTCCCTATCTGTGCTGAGGAAGGGGCTGGGGCTGGGGCATGTTTTTTTGGAGGAGAGCCTGGCTGCTACCTAGTCAGCAAAGGGCTGTTAACCTGCAGCCTCTGAACTGTACTAACAATCTCCTCTCTTTTTAATTATCTTGGTATGATGTGCACTGGAAACAACCAGGCTTCCCCACTCTTCTCTGTCCTGTCCCTGGGGTAAAACGTCTCCAATTGCTTAAACTTGGATTTCCCTAAATGAGAGTTTACAAGCAATTGGGACACTTCCATCATTGCTCTAGCCTTTTATTCAAGATAATATTAAGAGACATCATAACATCACAGTGTCAGAGCAAACAAAGCACTATGTAATTTTATCCCATATTAATGCAGAGTGTCGCAGATGGTGCTATCATTAGACAGCAATCTATAAAAATGGCCCATGAGACAAAGCCCTGGCACAATTATTTATTCTTCAATTATTTATTCACCCCTTTAGGATGTGTAATACTGACAGACAGCACAGAATGTACTGACTACCAATTTGCAGATTTTGACTGACTGAGTCCTCTGTCATCGATGGAATAAAACATGTACGGGGAGAGGGCAATGTCGCATGGCTTTGAATTTTATTTTTCACTTGTTTTCCTGTTTACTACACAGCTTGAAGGCTACCTCTTTTAAGCAATCTCATCCATCCTGTTGTTCATCTGTTTATTTTAGTTAATTGCAAGGAAGACTTAGTGATCTCAACCCGAGGTTTTTAATCCCTTGTGTGCTCTGAGCCAGGGGTTGATTTCCCTGCAGGGCTAACATCAGCTGGCCAGCCTTGTGGGGCAGACTAATTGGGCAGGCGCCTGCTCTCCTGCCAGCCCCGTCAATCCAGGGAGCTCTGAGCTCTGCTCTCCTCAGCAGTTGATGGTGCTGGGGATTCTGCAAGGACCCTTTGGGAAGCAGGGTGGGACCCTCTGGTTTCCATTTGATTAATGTCTGGAGTTGCAGGTTTGTTTGGTTAAGACTCTCTGGTCCAAGACACGGCCTGCTCCTGACAGCTGTTACTGTTGCAGCAGCATTTTCAGAGAGGAATTTATTGCCTGACAAATTTTTACTATTGCTTTACTGTCAAAATGATGTCATTGCCATGGAAAGGAGCACATCTGCCTCTGACTATACCTTTGCCTCCCCTGTGATAAGACAAATGTTTCTGTGGTTGCCCAGTGAACCAGAACTGGGAACTGCTCTGGTTTAAAGCTAAAGACTGGTTTAGGTTTAGCTTTGAGTGTCTAACTAAACTGCTTAAGTCTCATTGTCCCAAGTGGCTTATATAAATCTGGAAAAATCTTCATAAATAACTATATTATATTAACAGTAACATTATTTCTGTAGGATTTTGGAGTCTCAATAAAATACAAATTTATCTGTCACCAGTGTCTGTTTTCTCTTTCCAGTGTGTATTGGTTAGGTTCATCTCTTTGACATCCATATTGTCAAAGCCCCTGCCTTTGTACTGAAGCACACCTGCAACTACTGCCCCAGAGGTATCCTTCTGTATTGTTGAATTTTTTTTTATAAAATAAATCTATAACGTTCCTTTGGAAAGCCTCTCGTGCCTTCCCCATAGCACTTCTCTTCATATCCGTGATAAAAATGAACAATGGCCCTTTCACTCAGAAACACTATTTCAGTTATTTATAGATTATATTAACTACAAGTCTTTAAAACTGTAAAATCCTACCCTGCCCTTTTATTTGATGTTGAGTCATTCTGGCAAGTCCTTTTTAATAAAGCTGGTAAATTTTGGGCAGGTATAAGAAACATCCTAATTTTTTAATTTAGTGGTAAATATATAACAAATGCCTTTTACCCATTGAGATGAAGTCTCCAATTAGATTAGTTTGCAGTGCCTATTTAGAGAGCCAAGTTAGCTAGTTTTGTTCTTGATATCTTGGTCATTTGCTATAATTTAAGTAATTTCTTAAATTTGCCTAAAGTCTTGGTCTGGATTTTAAAAGTAGATAGAGAAAATGAGGGTATGGGGTGTACTGTACCCCCTCTGGATCTTAGCCCTACAGGCAGCCAAAGCTCCTCTTGCTTGGCAGAACATCTAAGTTGTGTGGAAAGGAGCAGGTTTTGGTTCAGAGTTGAGTGCTGCTGTGCTGTCACTTCTTTAACCTGGGCAACCTCCTCTGGCTCCTGACTTCAACCCGAGTCCGCTTCATCTGCTTCAGGATTCCTGAGGCAGCAGGTCCTGATGCAGGCTGTGAATGTGTGGGGCTGGGCCGGTGTCCCCTTTGGGGGATGTTTTGTATGCTGGACTCTGGGGACCCACCGGGGCTGGGCTGGGCACATTTTTTGTGGTGATGGTTTGTGGTGGCAGACCAGCAAAGTCCGAGTAGGGAGCACTCTGGCTCCTGTCCACTGCTGCCAGCAGCCTGTGTCCAGGCAGGCTGTCCTGCAGGAGGGAGTCCACCCACAGGGACATTTTCATAATTGAACCCATTTTCAGCCATCTCCCATTGTGTAGCTCCTTGTCATACAAGCAGAAATGGGAGAAACCTCACCTCCTTATTGCTCGGGGGGTTTTTTCCCCTTGCGCTGGGGTATTTTTAGATTGGAGAAGCCCCTGGGGGGGCTGGGGCAGCAGAGGAGAGGGGTGAGTAGCAGCTGTGGCTGTGCCCACCTGCAGCCAGCCCAGGCCTTCTGCCATGGGGATGGAGAATTTCCTTTTCCGGGGAAGTCACTTCCAAGTCCCCGAAAGCTTCCTATCCTCAGCCCCTTATTTAAAGAACAACTAAGTCAATTCAGCAAGGGTGACCAGAAGAGCCAAGGCTCAGTTCCCCCAGCATGGTTTTTGGCCTTTCTGCCCCTGAGGAGAGCTATGCCATGGCTAATCCCCAGGGTCTTCCTCCCACCCACCTTCCTGGGTTTGGGAGGGAAGCCAAAGCCGGATCCTTGGGATGTGACGCTGCTCTGAAATACCAATTGCCACGGTTGCCCAGGTCTGTTTGTCAGCACTATTCAGCACTGCTTAATCCTCTTTTGTGTCCATTTTGGAAGGATAGCTGGGATTTTGCAAGTTGGTTCATGCCATATTCACAGCCTTTGGGGAGAAGGAAGGTGAAACCACACTTGGAAAGATGTGGGTTGTGGGGGATGTGTGCATGTGTGCTTCATCTTCATGAGGTGTTTTTGTAACGTTAAGGGAAATATATCTGAGTGATGCTAGCAACTTAAGCAAAGAAATTGGTGGTGAAGTCTGAAAAATCTCTGCTGACATTCAGGCTTTAACCCAGGCAGTTGTGCCAAGAGATCCAGAAAAGGCTTAATGGCAGGAGATAATGCTGCTGTGTCAGCACACATTTTCAGCCCTAGCTCTGAATTTCCTGGCTTTTGTGTACTTGAGTTAAACCCTGATGTTAGTAGCCCATCACCCCCTCAAAATAAGTACCCTCAAACAAAGGGAGAACCAAATCCCAGCGGTTTGCTACTTAGTGGAGGAGACCGGTGGGTAATAACATGTTCAGAGGCATGAACCTGATGAACACAGAGAGTAATGTTACAGTCCACGGGCGACCTATTAAACCTGCAGTAGATTGAGTCAGTATGAACATTCCTGGCCAGAAATTTTCAGAAAAATATATTTAGTTAATGGATCAAAACTAGAGCTAATGAGTCCTTGGGATTCAGAGGGTCATCAGTAACCTTTGTGCTGATAGCAAAACGTGTGTGTGCTGAAAAAAAAATCTTCCATAAGCAATTGTTTGGTTGTAGCAAATGCAGGCTGCAACCGAACACTTTCATATTCATGATGACTGTATAATCTAATTACTGTAGCAACTTAGCTATGGCTTTTTTGTACTTTGCTGTTTAGTCCTTGCACTCTGCAAGTTCCCAGGCAGGAGCATCTGCTGCAATAACCCCTGTTATGTCCTAGGCACTGGAAATGCCACATGAGCTCTGGCAGCACAGTAACGGTGGCACCGAGGGCATTCGCTGTCTAATGAAACACAATCATTCTGACAGCACCAAAACAAGAAGACAGATACTGGAAAGACTAACAAAGATACCTAGAAACATTTCAGCAACAGCAGGATTTGATTTTGAGACTCAGATTCTGTGCTGGAATCCATTAGGTTTGATCCCCAGGTGTCCTACTCCTTCAATCTCCTCTAACAAGAAACATTCAAGAGAAAGGAAAGGGAAATCCCTCTCTTGAACTCGAAGCTGTAACTGGTGTGTGAGTGAATCTATCTAATCCAGCAAAGTAGGGACAGAGGGAAGGGTTTATCTTCTGCCTCAGCCAAGCCCTTCTCAGTATCTGCAGTGAGAAAATGTACAAAAATGTAATGTTCTTGGTAATCCAGGCTGTGTGCGTGCCTTGAGGTAGTGCTGGGACAGCTGTGCATTGGGTGTGGTGTATTGACACTGTTGGCAGCCCATCTGAGCTCAGCCATCCTGCTGGGACTGC
Organism: Xenops minutus; assembly: GCA_035221455.1. Taxonomy (NCBI): domain Eukaryota; kingdom Metazoa; phylum Chordata; class Aves; order Passeriformes; family Furnariidae; genus Xenops; species Xenops minutus. The sequence goes on along the minus strand of JAWWEE010000074.1, from coordinate 137,150,081 downwards.
TGTATCTGAGGGTCTGATGCCAAATGGGGTGATGCCAGTTGTGTCTATACCAATTATACCCCCAGTGGATTCTTACTGTGACCACTGTTAAGGCTTAGCATGGTTGGAAGCACAGCCTTGAGTATCAGTTCTGCAGACCAAATAAGTTGGACACATGGAATGAAATGCAGAGATGTTTTGTGCAAGGTAGGTTTTCTGGGATTGTGTGATAGTTGCTGGAGAGAAATGTGCACTCCAGGGTGCAGTTCTCCTCCTGATGTGACATTAAAAATAGGTCAGATGACTCAGGCCCTAAAGCTTGACCATGAGCTCTGCATAGACAAGATGACTAGTTCAGATTGTAATTACTTGATGAGAATATGACTTGTACCTGGCTTAGATGAGTATGGGCTTGGACTTGTGCTTAAAACCAGTCTTAGCAGTGGTAGTGCTTTTATGGACGAATGAATATTTTTATTTCAACTACCTGTGGAAAAGTTTCATACTCAGTTTGGAAAATGAACAACTTTCCCTGTTGTTTTTTTCTGATGTTGTACTATGGCAAAGTTCAGAAGTATCATTCTGCATTCTTTTAGCATTGGAAATTTCCCCAAGTGTGTTTGCCTTTGTCCTACCCTTGCAGCAAGCACCCCCATGTGTATGTATGACCACCCGTTTGCCCTCTCCCTTGGAACTGTCATGGTGCCCTTGCTACTAAATGGTTTTGTGGCAAATGGTCTGTAGGAATAAGAGTGGAGCTATCCATCAGTTGTAAGTCATGGGTTCTGTGAGTGTGTTTGATTTGCAGAGCTGATCTCCAAGAAAACTTGATCACTCTGGTTGTGCTCTGCTTACCATTATGAGTGATTCTTGTAGTCCACAGTGAGGAATACACTACAGGGCCCGTGAAATTACAGCTTAGGTAGTGATTCTGCCTTTTTTTAGTATGGTTTGAATGGCACGTGTGATTGGAGATATGAGGAGGAAATCTGTCCACAAGCCAGTTCTTTTAGATCACCTTTGCCCCCCATATCCAGATTGCTGGACAGAGCCTTTGGTCTTACTTCCTTCTTCTTCTTTCACCTTACACCATTGTACATGGGTTCAGGTAACACCAAGTGTGCACCACAGCTGGTTAGGATAACTGTAAAGTGGCTGCCACACTTTAATACTGAAAATGCTTCTGAAAAGCTCCTTTTCTGTGCAAGGCAGTGTCTGTGTGCTTTTGCATATACAGCTGACTTTGGAAGCTGGTATTTCACGGGTGTGTACATTCAGGTGCACAGTTTGGAAAGGGGCTGATAGGACTGACCCAGCTGTTCAGAGGCTGCTGCAGCTGCATGCAGCGTTTTGGTCTGGAAATCTTCAGCTGCATTTCACTCAAGAAGTTCAAAAGTCCATAAACTACCAGCACTGTCAAGTGGAAAGAAGGAAATGAAGCATCTTCCTCACCTCTTTTTGTGAAACTGTTACAAACCCAAACCTCACTGAGTCAAACAATCACCTTCTATATATTTTTCTTCAGTGGGCCTCCAACTTCTGAGTCATATGCACAGTAGAGATACTTCACATAGCTTCCATGTAAACATATAGACCGTGTTTTCAGTAAAACCAGAGTATGCTAAATGAGAAAGTCAAGTTTGTTCCATGTTACTCTGCTTATGCCTGTTTACACTGAAAACACAATTTGGCCCATTCTTCCCTTGAGTTTTTAAAGAAGTGGAATATCTATTACCCTTCACCTCTGTAGTACTTCAAATAGTGCAAATAGATATAACAGCTGTAATAAGGGGTATGTTTTATCAGTGATTTTTTTGTATACAAGAGTTATTTTTAACAGAAAAGAAAGCAGAGAGGTTGGGTGAAGCTCCATCTTTGAAGATTTCACTACAGAGTTGTGGTTTTCATTATTGGCTTCTGTAGTGTGTGGCTTATTCTCCTTCTCAAAGCGGTGGTGGACACAGGCTTTTCTGATTGCTCTGGGGTATGGGTGGTAACCTGCCTGGGAGCCAGCTCCAAACTATGCAGAGCAGAGGTTGCATCATTTAAGTATGCAAGTAAATAAAAATACTTAAAACCAAACAAACAAAACTCCCCCAAAAAGCTGGGGCAGAAAAAAAAATCTTAAAGAGGGCATGGGAGGAGGCAGGAATGAGGATTCTCCTTTCTCAGTTTCTCCTTCTCCACAAGGTTCTTTTGGATTGTGAAACCTGATGAAAAGGAAGATATGGGAACCTTGTAGTGGTCCCAAGTGCAGCACTTCTGCATTTGGCCATAGGTAGTAGAAATTATCAGTCTGACAGACTTGGAGAAAATTGTGGCTTCTCATAACTCCATAGGCTGCTTGGAAAAAAGTACCATTTATTGGATATAATATTACAGAGCCTTAAGGGTGAGCCATGGTGTGTTGTTCAATAGCTGACTTCTGTAAGATAGATACAAGTCTTCATTTTGGAGAGCAATGCTTCCAGGCCATACAGAGAAACATCCAATAAAGTCTTTAATCTGTGGGAAGCTGAATTTCCTCCGTGTTTTATGAGACCCAGGTGTACTTAATTCCCATGTATCTGTCAAAATACTTCATAGGTGAATTGATGTAGCATCTTGGCGTTGTGGTGACTCCATGTTTTGGGGACTGTTTCCTTCCTGGGAACATCACAAGGAAAAGCAGAGGGAGCAGAGATGTCCAGTGTCTTTGTTGCACTTGGTCAGTCACTTGCCTTTCAGTAGTATCTCTTTTTCCAGGCCTCTATGCTAAATCAAGAAAAAACAATCCAGCTAACATCTCATGGGCTGGCCCCATGCACAGCCTGTGTGATACAAGAATCATAGAATAGAATATTAAGTTGGATCACCTGGTCCAGCCTTTCCTGGCAAAAACACAGTCAGGGCAACATTACCAGTACCCTGTTGAGCCAAATCCTAAACATGTCCCATGTTGGAGGATCTACCATTTCCCTGAGGAGATTATTCCAATGGCTGATTGTTCTCATTGTGAAAAATTTTCCTCTTGTGTCCAGTTGGAATCTCCCTACAAGTAAAGCCTGTAGACATGTCGCAGTCACTCCAGGCATGTCTCCTCTTTGCCTTTCTGTTGGGAGAAAGGCTCAAGTTGCCCGTCTAATTGAAAGGGGACTGCAGGATGCTTTGAAACCAGTCATGAGAGTTGAATTTTGGGGAAAACCAGGATGTGAGAGAAGAGGTGGTTGTGAGCAGGGGGCGTGGGGTGGGAGAGGGAAGCAGCCCAGAGTGTCTGTGTAGCCCACTGGGGATTGAGTGGGCTGCGAGTGGTGTGGTGCTTGTGGAAGATTAGAGCAGTAAGGGCTTCAGTATCTCTGAAGTGAGAAAAGAGTGGTGTATTGTGCTCACATTCCTGAATGAAACTATTTTATAGTGATTCTGGTAAAAGGTTTTAGGGCCAAAGAGAAAATGGGAATGTTTCAATTCTCTTTACAAGGATAGTCTATTTGCATTAATTCTTTTTTGTTACATTGAAGGGAACGTCCTGGCAAAATGCCATTTGAAAGGATTATTTTAGAGTTTAAATGCATCTTGCCAATCCCTTCTTTCTTCTCTTCACCTCCAAGAAGAGCAGGGAAATGCATACTAAAATAAATTTTGGCTTCCTAGCTATTTAGGGGCATATGAGTAAAAATTAATTTGAAAGAATTTAAGGCTTACAAAATGGAAAACATTTGCTTCTGCAGTTCATTGCAGCTGAAGAAATTTGTTATATTTACATCCCACTTTTCAGTTTTGGTGTGAAGTGCTAGGACACAGGTTTACAGCTTGAAAAGGGAAGAAGCTTGGCATGGATGATCATGCTTATTATACAGTCTTGTCCAGGTCTCCCTTCTCTCCTCGTCTACAACCCTTGTGAAGTTGTTTTTATTGAGATTTTGATGTATGTAAATTCTGCAAAGCAGTGATGAATTGAAAGTGAGTAATAATTTAGCACTTGATTTTGAGTAGTACTCTTGACACAGTGAAATTAGACTTTTATTGCATTCTAATTTTAATATATTTTAAAAAGAAAGGAAGATAATTGACTGTTTCTCACAGAATTTTATAAATAGATTTGTAACTTAGTGGTTCCAAAATGAAATAAACTTGAATGAGGCATAAGAAAATCTGCTCTATGACTTTTGGCAGAAGATAAGCAATGCTGCAGTCTGAACAAAACTTTACCATAGACCATTCCTATTTTTTTATCCACCTGTGACCATACTGTGACTTAGCAGGCAAACTTGGTTGGGATTGAATACCACCTGTCCTGCTCTGTAAATCTAAAGCTGTAGTTTGGGAGCTGTATATTCACAGTCAACTGGCTTTCCATTTTCTCCATGTACCCCTGCTGATCTTGCAAAGTTGATTGTTAGTTTTGCCACTGCCTTCCTTTGCTATATGCAGTAATCACAGACTGAGGGCTTGCTTGTGTAGCACATTTGGTTCTTAAAAAAATATTTAAAGCTTGTTTCTTTCTTGATGTTCATCTCTGATACCTTTTGACCTCACAGTGAAGGAGCAGCAGGGGCCAGCAGCAATTCTGATGAGAGAGGCGATAGCACAGAACTCTTGCACTAGTTAAGATCACAGGGTTCTTCAAACAGAGGGGAAGCTACTGTCCTACCAAAAAACGCCTCCAGGTAGGTAAGCATAAGTGTGCTGGTCTGAGATTTTACATCTGGTTCTGTCATTCAGGTAAGGTGTCTCATGCAGCGTGACCAGGCCTCTACATTGCCAAAATAGATTACTTTGGAACTATAAGCCAGTTTGTTGGAACAATTATTTTTGATAATTTCTATTTTAAAAAATGTTTTCTTCTCATGCAATACATCATAATTTTCTCCCCACAATAAGGACATCAACACATACAAAGATGCACTCTTTACCAGCATAGATTGATAGCAATGCTGTCCATTTTGCTTGTGATGTTTAGGAAGTATTTCCTCAGTAGGAGGGAAAAGAGTAAAAATGTAGCTTGTAAGCCTGAAAGCCACCCTGACATGCTGCTGGTCCAGCAGCCACCTTGCCTAAGCAGGAGGCCAAGGTTTCTCAACTCCTCAGTCAGATCTGAGTGGAGTGGTGCTGGGATCCATAAATTAAAGTTATTCAGCAACATGGTCATTAAATTCCATTTGCCTTTCATGCTGCGTTTATCATAAAGAGCCATGTAGAACTGAGCATACAAACAAGAAAATTCCTTAATTTTAGGAGCAGTTATTTTTTTTAAAAAAAAAGGGGAGTGCGAATCCAGAGGAAACAGTGCAAAATACTTTTCTTTTTTTTTCCAAGGGAAACAGTAATGAGAAAGAGTTAGGTCATTATGGAAAAAAATACCCACATAAAAGATCTTTTTTAGCAAGGACATGGAAACAGAGCTTATCTTCTTGGACAGCTTTGCCTAATAGATAAGGCTGGAAGTGAGTTCAAATCCCAGTTCTGCTGGAGACTTTTGGTCAACTTAGGCCTCTCTGTGCTTTCCTAATTTCTTTTTGCAAAGAGAAAATAGTGCAGTTTGTCCTTGGTTCAGAGTAGGGATGAGGGGCTTGTGTGGCCCCGTGGTGTGGTACAGTGCAGGTACCCACCTGTGCAGGGACTTAGGATCCAAGGGTTGTTCTGTTCACTCCTGTGTCCTGACTGAGTCACTTTCACCCTCCCTTAGCAGACTGTTGTTACCAGTCAATGGCAGCACTCTCAGGGATCTTGTACTGTGTAAAACATTTCCCTTTCTCATCCCCAGCTTCAGAGAAACTGAGTGACTGTATTGGTCACTTTGGTACCTTTGAGCCAAGGTCCAGATGCTGGTTAATTAAGCCTTGCAGCAGACTTTTGGAGTGTCTGAACATTATCCCAGCTTTTCAGGTGATGGATGAAGCATGGGGAGGTTGATTGGTGTGCTCAGGACTATACAGCCATGTGAACAACCCAAGTCTCTTTGTATTCCTTCCTGTATCTGAGGATAAGGTTTAATGTATTTCATGCTACTAAACCCAACCTATAAGGACTGGGTTGGTGTTAGAAAAAGGGTTATCAAAGAGGTGGAGAATTGGAAGAGACACTGAGACTTCACTTGATGAATCAGGAGACTTCAAGACCACAGAAAATGAAATCCTGCATGCTTGGTGTTACAAAACATAAATTTGCTAACCCAGTGCTGAGCCAAAGCCAAAGTGGTAAGTAGCAACGCTTACTTGTTTTTCAGTTTTCAGTATAATGTTGCAGTCTTTGTTTCCTCTTTTTCTGGTACTCAGTGTTTTTTTGTAAGCACCAGAACAGCTATGGTGTTCTTTACAGTGTCATGAGTACAAGTCCTTGAAGTCCATGGCAATGTTGGGAGAGGTAGTGGACAACATGTTAGAAATGGGCCAGACACACTGGTGGGCTGAATTTATTACCACAATTGTAAATTGAGGGAGGATAAAAACAATTGAATGAATATCTTAAGTTTTTATAAAGCAGATTTAAATTCAGCATCTAGTAGATTTTCACAAGGACTGAGCCCAAAGAAATGGAACACCTGAAAGCCTTCAGTTAAAACAAAGATGTCTATGAGGCTCACATTTCAGTATCCCACTGGGGAAGACCAGATTCCATATATGCTAAGGAAATTAACTGCAAAGCCCGGTGCTGCTTCCCTATCCCCCAGCCTTCCAGGCCTACTATAAATCTCCAAAAGAGGCGGAGAACTACAGGCAACCTATTGCGAAAAAAACCCAACAAACAACAAAAACAAACCACCAAACAATTGCTAGAAAAATAAACTTCCTTTCTAGGTATCATTAAGGTGGTGATGGGGTCCACCAGTACTTGTAGCATCAAAAGCACATGCCACAGGGTTATTCCCAACTGTACAGCTTCACATTCCCTTCATGCATTGCTACTTAACAAAGTAAAAAACCTTCAAAGGGTGTCCAGGTTCCTCCTGGCATTTTAGCTGTTGGCAAGTTGAAGTCAAGCAGAGGCTTTGTGAGCCTTCTATTTAAGTATTTTTTAATTTTCAAGTGATGGTGCTAGAATTGTCGATACTTATTTTTTGCTGATACAATTTTTTTTCAGGTGTAGTCATTGTTTAATTAGTTTCTAAGTGAGGGAAGTAGCTGAAATATGCCTGTTCTGAAGAGAAGAATATTATGGGTTCATCTGTCAGTGAAAACTGACAAAAATGATGTAGTTCTATTTAAAAGGCTGTTAACTCCTTGGTTAACCAACACAGTTCCAAGCAAAACTTGGCCACAGCCTGTGTGTTCATCCTGGCCACAGCTTTTGGTATCATCAGAGTACGCTAAAAAAATATGTCATATTGACCCTTGTCCAAAAGCCAATGGTTAAGTTGCAGGTGGCTTCAAAATGCAGTTACTCCCTACATAAAAGATGTACAGTAGAAAATAGCAGCCTAATCATGTGGAGAAATAAAGCCAGACGAGTGACTATATTTTCAGTAGCAATTTAGTGCATGATTGATCTTACTGATAGCAGTAGTGTAGTGTTCATAGCTGAGTAAGCCCACCAGCAACAACTTGCTTGTAATGTGTGTGTGTGTTGGAAAAATGCAAAGAAAAATAAGTTTTAAGTAAAACTTACATTTGTATTAGAAAATCAACATGTTACAGTTTAGCATGCTTAATTCCCTTTCCAAAACTCCTGTTTATATGTTTGTTTTGCCATTCTCTCTCTGACTCTCTTGTGTGTCTGTTTGTCTTCATATCTCTAATATATCTGTTTCAAGATTACCACCTGAAAAGCAAATCCAGTGTTTCCAGATGCAGTTGACTTTGTTCCCGTGTGTTCATTTTCTTATTAAATTCCCTCTAATGCTTCTTACCCTCCCGCCAACCTGTCTGATAAGACAGCTGATAAAGTCATGCAGCACTTTTACCTGTGAGTGTCCCAAAGCATTGTCCACTGCCTGGGTTATGTGGACAAGAAACCATTTAGAGGGGCACAGGCAAAGCATGGGGTGGCGTGAAAGACTGGTTGCCTCTTTGAAGACACGGTGGCTCTGCAGCAGGGCAGCTCTGAAGGGCAGCACTAGTGTAAAATCCTGCAGCCCTGTGATGTGGGTTGGGTACCCGGGGCATGGTTTTGTTTTAGTAGTGCTTTGTGGTTGAGTTATGACTTCAGTGTTTGTGAGCAAAAGCTTCTTCTCCCTGATGATGTGAAGTCTGTAAGCTGAAGGTAGATTTCTACCCTCTGGAAATCTGAATATGAAAGTTGTCAAAACCACCTGGCAGGGGTGAGAGAGATTTCCCTTCTCACCCTGACCGCTCTTTAACAGTAACTGCGTTTTCACATATGTGTCTGAACAGCCATGGTAATCGTCAGCATGGTGTTCAGAAAGGCTCTGGCAGAGGTGGGGAGCCTTGATGGATGCCTTCTCTTTCTCAGCTCTCCCTTCAGCCCTTCCCTTTATAATGCGGGTGCTCAGAGTAACTGGCGTGCTTCAGCATTGTAAAATCAGCATCTTTATACTGGTTTATCCTTTTTCCAGGGCACAGCTTTTTTTCCCATCCAAATTAAAGCAGTGGTTCTTATCTTCCTTGCCATCCTTGGCAAAGAGTCAATTTGAAAACAGTTCTGGTAATAGCACTGAGTCCTACATTGGGGCAGCAGTGATCCACAGTTGTGGCCAACAGTGACCCTTTCCTTCAAGCTCCTTATGCTGCTCTGGCAGTTCTGTACTCCTTGTCTATAGACCTTCAGAAATACAGTCACTGAGCTGCATTTCAGGTCTAAGCTGTTGGCACCTGTGTTCACAAGCCTTAACATGGTCTGGCAGGTTGATGTCTGCAAAGCCTGGCTTCTCTTTTGGTTTATCAGTGCTTCTCTGTGGCTGAAGGCATGCTGGTGGTTATAATTTGCTTCCCCACTGGACTTCTTTGCACCACTGAGACTGCCACTTTCTGCAGCCTTTTAAGATGCTGCTGCTATTAGCTGTTTATATATTGGCTTGTAGTTGAGCTGGTTTGTCCCCAAACCCAGACAGTAGGATGGTGAGGCTAAGGCACAGCATGCTTTCCCTTCTACTGGGAGTGCACACATGTTCAGGTGTGTAGTTTGGCTCAAGTCTGGATCACCTAAAATAAAAAGGTCCTATTGCCTTGTACATCTTCATGGGATCTGGCAGAGGTAAGACTGAGCTCTTCCTAAGCAATGGGACTGATAAGAATGTGATGTGCAGCTCAGATATGGCAGCAATAAGGATAGAAAGTGTTCATGTTGCTGGATGAAAGACATGATTGAGCCTGACCCTTATTTGTAAGTATAAAAATTCAAATGCTGTAATATTAATGATAGTATCTTGGAGCACAGAATGGACCCAGTGTTATCTAGATCCAGACAGCCTTCACTTTGAAACAACCTTCTGCATTTTCCCCATTTGGTTATATTCAGGTATTTTTTATCTTCCTAAACTTTAGTTTTGATCTGTTTTGTGCCAGGACCGTGTTGTTGTTGAGTTTGTTTGGTTTTTTGTTTGGGTTTTTTTTGAATGTCTGTAATAGTTATGCCAGGATCTCTAGATTAACAACACTGGTTCAGTGTCTGCATAAGGGCCTTATGTATTTCAGTTCCACTTGGGAGGATATCTAGCTTTTGAGCATGTATTAGACTGTCACTCTGGGTCATAAGTTGTTGTTGTAGGCTGTTCACAAACTGCCTTAAGATTTGCATTCTTTGAACTGATGAATAAAATGAATGATTATGTTCTGAGTAAATTCAAGCTTTCTATCTTACTGCTGTTCCTTTGAGGAGCGGCAGGCCTGATGTTTCATGTTGGATTTTGAATGCATGGCATGTGAAGCTAATCTCATTTCATAGGAACTTACTCCACAGCCGTTTATTGTGAGGTGTTGCCTTGTGGCCTGGAAACAGCAGGTTGTTTCAGCTTAGTTAGCCTAGTGGCTGCAGTTCTTCAAGACAGTGCTCTCAGGTCGAAAGTCCACGGTTTCCACAATGGGCTTTAGACTATTTTCAGTTCTTTTTATATTATTTCCTCTCCCTTTTACTCATTCGTGAGTGCCACATCATTTTTGCTCTGGGAAGAAGAAAGTGAGTTATTTAGTTTGGAAGGTATCTTTCTGTGCATAAAGAAGCTTTCAGTATTTCTGATTCCTGCTGTTACACTTCCATCACTAGATCAGCTTCTGTTTTGTTATACAGCATCTACTTTCAGATTTGCCAAATGGGGCAGTGGTGAGCTATACAGACTGTTATAGGACATACTCATCTATTCCTGTTCTGGTGTATAATGTAGACCTAAGGCTGCAGCATGTGGCTGACAGGTCTGGATGAGTGGTGGTTGTGTGGCACAACAGTAGGGTGCTCTGGTGTGTGCTACCTCAATCAGTAATTTCTTCTAATGTCTGTACACAAGACATGCTGAGATCTGTACATGAAAGTGTATAACATCTCTGAGATGTATAAAGTACCTGCTTTTAAAGATGAGTTTGTAGTGCTCTGAATTCATCTTCTAAAGCATGAGTGCTTCATCCAGGATGGGCAACTAATCACCTGGTTTAGACAGTGAAAAGAGAGAGCTTCAGGGGCCCGTGTTGCCTCCCCAGGTTGGTATCCACATGGTTTACATCCATGTCACAGTAGCAGATGGAATTAACTAGGTTTTGGGGAAACCCATCTTTTTCTATTGGCTCAGAGAGCCTATATAGCTGACTTACAGTGCCTGGCTTTCAGGTGGCTAAAGTTAGGTGTCAGAAGACCCATCCTAAATGTCTCATTTCCAGACCTTTACTTAACAAGTTTGTCCCTCATAAAATTATTTTAGTTTATAAGCTGTGGATACTGTGGTTGTAATTGTATTTTATTTTGAGGCAATTTTAAGTACCTTCCTCTTGCCTAGCCTACTTGTGTTTCCCCTGTTCATTGGAGCTTTTCTTAGAGAAGCACATCTAGAATGTGTGTAGTTTCTCAGAAAATGAACAGAAGGAGATTTCTGAAACGTCTGTTGTGAAAGGAAAGAGGAGCATTTTCTGTGAAGAACATAGCAAAGATTAACAGTCATAAAGCAAACTACCATCTGAAATGTTGAGCTTTTGGGAGGTTTCAAAAGACCAAAGGAGATCATGGAAAACAAATCATTCTATGAATGTAGGACACAGCTTAGTCCATGAAAGTTACTAGTTTTTGGAAACTTTTTGTAATCATGTCAAACTCCTTACTAAACCATCTGGACTTTTTTCCTTTCTTGGCTTGGTTAGTATGTGTAGCCTCTTTTATTTGGTGTGAATAGCATGGGGGTTGAAACAAAAGACTCCAGAGAAGGCCAAGGAGACCTTTTCCAAAGATCAATTCTATTAAGAGATCATGTGAGGCAGAGTTTTGCCCCAGTTTGGGAAATTACAGAATCTTAAGGAGCTGATGTGGCAAGTAGCAAAGGAGCAAGAAACAGTCATGCTAAATTGGGTGCAGGTGCAGGGAGAGAGCTGAACTTCGCCCAGAGTCATTCTGTGAGTCGTGTGTGTGTGTGTGTCTGCCTCCCAGCAGCACGAACGAAAGAACATTGAAAACTCGATTATCTAATTAAGATAACAAGGCATTTGAGGAAGGATCTTTCCCATCTGGATGATTTTATTGGATCAACTAAATTGTATGACTTTGTTAGCTCTAGTCTGCCTTGATTGAAGGCTACAGCCTGTGGAAGAAGATGGAAGAGGTGGCTTGGACTGAGCTCCGAATTGCAGAATTCAAATCCAGATCTCTTGTCCCTGTGAAATTATGGGAGTCTGGGCACATGTCTGATTAAGGTGTTTGGCTTATTTGGAAGTGTGTCTTTCTTTTTCCTCCAATGTTGTTGACTTGTTCAAGATTCAACTTGCTTTGAAATGGCTGGTCTTCTGCAGTTGTCAAATGTCAGGGTAAGAGTATTGGAGTGGAGTTATTGTGTCTTGAGCATATATAGATCAAAGGTGTTTGTATGTCTGTGAGTGTATGTGTTCTTCCTTTTCTCCTGAGGTGTCAGATTTCATGTCATGTGTCATGGGAGTGGGGAAAAGATACCGCTTGAGGATGAGAGAGGCAGCAGGTATGGTCATATATATATTGACAAATGCATTTGAAGTGCCTGTCAGAATAGAACCTCCTCTCTGAGATAGAGGGCAGCTGTCTGCTGCTGACTTGAGAGGTGTTTATGAGCAAATAAATCTTTGTCGTCTTTCCATCTGCTAATGTGGATGTGCTAAATGGGTGGAAAAAAGTAGGAAGGAGGTACAGGTGACAGTGTTTTGCCCAGTTCCTTTTCTCTTCAAAAAGCTGCCATCAGAACTGTTTTTCTTACCACTTCTAAAAGGTTGTTAAAGTACTGCAGAAGAGAAGAGTTGTATTGCTAGACTGAGTCAAAGTATGATCTATGTAGAATGTTTTTATAGTAATAAGCCTAGTGTGGTCCTAGACACCAATGAAAAGGCAGACACACTTGCCAAAGAAGCGTTTCCCTTGTTTGTCCTGTGGTTTTTGGTCTGCTAATTAGGCCAGTTGGTTTATTTGAACTCTGCAGAGATTTGTTGAAGTGTATGCTCTCAAAAGAAGGCATGGCCATCTCCCTGCAACAAGATGGTAGTTCTGAACAAAAATATTGTTCTTTCTTGATTCCTGGTTGTATTTTTACAAGACGATGTGATGCATGCCGGTTCCCTTCGTAGAAACCTCTGTTACTTCTAATAAATGTCAGAAGTCTGGTGTAGAAAACTTGAATAAAAGATATTCACAAGTTTGCAACTGTTTGTGAATGCAATGCGGATCATTGCTTTCAGTCAGAGAGAGACTGGATATTTAATTTATAAGAGACGATTCCAATTAAAATGCTCCTTGTTTTGGTTTTCCTTTTATATTAGAAAATGCAGAGACTCTTCTGTAAAAGTTCCCCATTTGTACTTCAGCACAAATATATCTATAGTTTTTCCTTCTTTATAGCTCTTCACCACTTATTATAAATCACTGGATCAGCAGTGTCTGACTCTACCTGCAGTTAAGAATTTATCTGTATTATTCTGGAACTTCTTCTTTTTCCCCAAGGTCTAAACTGGCCATGGCTTCATCAGATTAGATGGAAAAAGAAAACTTACACTCATTACATAGGTCCAAGTTGAGGACCAGGGGCCATGATCCATCTACATTCTGTCATTCATTATTATACCCCTACATCTAAACCAAAAATTGCTGCATTCTTGCCGAAAGGCAGATTTTAATTCTTTGGCACTCCACAAGGTTCCTTCCTCCCACTGCCAGCTGTTCAAAAAGTATCTTGCTATTAAACATGTCCACGTTATATGGTCCTTTCCTTATTTTCCAGGACCTCTAGGCACCAGTATTGTCTGATCTGTTGCTTAAAATAGTCATTCCCTACAGAGCTGCCCAAGAGGGAAAGTGCTGTGCCCAGTGATTAGTTTGTAGGGTTGGTACTTTGCTGTCAGTGCAAATATTTGAAACACATAAAGAATAGGTCTTATGCTAATTAGAAGCTTATTACATGGTTAGGTGTCTGGTTAGACCAAGACAACAGGTGCGCATTTTTAAAATTTAATATTTTAGAAATTATTTTCAGTTGTTTTCAGGTAGGAAAATGGGTAAAAAGGTACTATTCTTTTTTTGTTGCTTTTTTCCCATCTCATAACTTTGACTATAGGTATTTGAGGGGTTTTTTAGGGAAAAAACCAGTTTTGTCTTGTTGCAAAAGGTTAATCTATTGCAATCACTGGGCAGACATTTGTACAGCAAAAATCTTAAACCATGAGATAATATGTCTGGAGATGTTGGGAAGGAATTTGTTCGACATCTTCTTGAAAACAAAGAAGGAATAAAGGTTGTTTCATGCCTCTTAACTTGTTTTCACGGTCATTAGTTTAACCTTAATTCTTTATTTTCTGTTGGTATCTTGAAGATGGATTTTAATGAACCACTTTTATACATTAAAAAAAAAAAACCACCAAATTTTGTAGTATTGGCAGTAGATTGCAGGTATGCTGTTAAATAAAAATGCCAGAGTTAATGGAAGGTTAAAGTTCTGATCATCCCTTAGCCCTTCATGAATTTGAATTTATACTCAAACTGTCCCATATGTCCATGTTTCAAATTAACTTCTGATACACACATTTTTCTAGGCCATCCATTTGAATCTCTCCTGGCTTATTGAAGTTTCAGCCCTGAGTGAAGTGACCATGACAAAATCCATCCTCTGGGTTTGGGGGTGGAAGGAGCCTGGACTCCTTGTGCAATGAAAGGGAATTTAGTGAGAGATTCCGATTTATCTCCAAAGAGTTCGTTACATTTCCTTGCAAAGGCCAGATACTTGTTACAAAAAACTGTTAATTGGATTGAATATGCTTGCAAACAATCATGGGGATAGTAACAAAGAGCTGTCAGAGTGGATGGACAATGCCTTGTTCTGAGCTTCAGGATACATGACAGTCCCGTGCTCATTATGAACTGATGGGGTGTTTCTCTATGGTTAAGGTTGCAACTACTTTCCCATTGTATTTTGTTTCAGCATGTTATTTGTTTTGTTGTATGAGAAAACTTGGATTCGAAGATGTCTTTGTCAGCTAACTTTATTTTTAACAAAGCTTTTCTTGTGTATTTCCAGTGCTAATTGAGGTCCATCAGTGGCTATATGATTTAATGGCCTTAATAGGAATCTATGAGCACAAACAAAACAGAATGCTATAAATCACAGCATGTGCAGAGAAATGTAATTCTCTTTCTGTGGAGAGGTAAAGAACAAAATTACTGAGCTGTATTATATTGCATACCCTGCAGGTCATCTGAAGAACTGGGATTTCAATAGAATAATGTCACATAAACAGAGTAGAGTACAAATATCAGTGACTCCTTTGTTTCCTTTGTGTGGCCATAACCAGTATTACTGCTGTCGGAGAGGTACAACAGGCTACTGTGCTTCCACATGCTCACGCACAGGTATACTGACAGCAAGTGGCTGGGCACATTTGGTAGCAAATAGTGTTGTAAAATGATTGAAGATAAGTTGCTTTTCAATCATCCACCTGCCTGTGGTTCTGGTAACCAAGGTAACTTACTTTTATTGGGACAACCTCTTTACTTATTTATTTATTTTTAAGTACATGGCAACTGAGCAGAAATTTTTACTTGAAAATGATGAGAACTGCTGATCTTCCTGAGGCATGAGGAATATTATTTTTCAACATGCTGTATTTTAGAGTATGGACTACAAAATCAATCTTTTTCTCCATTTGCTAGCAAGACAAGTTTTAAATTTAAAAAAGAAATACAGCTAACATTCGCAGACATATGCCAGTAAAGACTGCAGTTGAATAGGTGTGATTTCCCATCTTTTCTCTCTTGACCTTGTTAGCTAGAAAATCTAGGATGTCATCTCAGACTAATTGTGCTGCTGGAGTGTATGCATTTTGCCAGGCTGAGAGATGTCTTTTGATGTACATAGAGATTTAATTATCAATATATCTCTTGACAGCATTTCAAGAATGTTAAAGAACAGGACTAGTGTGCTATTTTTTAAGCTATCATTGACATCTTCAAACTCCATAGGATGTTGACAATGCATGGTATTATATAAAATTCCATGGTGGATATTGAGAGCTACTGTCAAGACTCAGAATTAAAAAGAAAAATTGCAAAAGGAAGGAAAGAAGCTGTGGATGGCAGGTTATTTCTTCTTGAAATAATGTGTCAAGAAATGCTTATTTTATTGCTTCTCTTTACATCTTCCTAATGCCTTGTATGCAGAACTACTTACTGTATCTTCTGTGTTACCCCTTCCCGAAGGGAAACCCCTGGTGCAAAAATCAGCTGCAAAAGTTGGTAAGATGCTAACCCATATCAGTCCGTGTGCTGTTTCCAGCTCTGCGCTTGGAATTTATGGAAAAGGAAGTCATCTAGTTGCTCTAATGGGAAGCATGCAGAGAGTCTCAGTGTGGGGTGGATGCAACCAAACATCTAAAGAGCAGAGCAGTTCTGACTGCTGACTGGGATCAGCTCCGAAGAGCAGGAGGTTCGCAGGAGGTGAGCAGGGTTTCCTTTAATCAAAAAGAAATAACACTTTATCTTCAAGTAGATTGCAAGTTTTTATCTTGGATTTGTATTTGTAGTAGGAAGAAGTGAAATTTTATATTAATGATGTTGCAAATTTGTATTTGAAATACTTGGGATGGGAGGGTAGGGAAGAAATAAGTTTAAAAAACAACTGCAAAATAAAGTAGGACATTTCTACTTACACATGCAAAACCAGAACGTAGGACTTCAAAACAAAAGAATTATAATTCTCGCTGAAGTGCTCTTACCTTTTGATATGGTATAATGCCACATACATCCTTGAAATAATGTGCAATAAACCTTCTGTCTTTTTTCTTTTGTTCCAATAATGTTGTAAACCATTTAGGATTAACATTTGTAATCTGGTGCTACTTCCTGGATTGAAGTGTCACCGTGTAAAGTGTTCATGTGTGTTTACTGTCATTCCTCATTACTTGGTGCAGGCGTTGTTGGCAGTGCAGCTCTGGCTCGCTCATGCTGCCTTGGTGTGGACAGGAAGGTCCTCTGCCTCAGCTGCAAATATTACAGTTTCAGACCACAAAAGCATAACACATTTTTTTTCCCAGAAACAGTTTGATATGGTAATGATCAAAATATGGTGTGATTCCAAAAGAGGTATACAAACTTTCTTGTTCTTGGCATGAAAATATTACTCTCTGGAAACACCTTCTGTGTCAAATGATGGATATGTTCCTGTGATTTATGTAAGTGATTGTCAGGAGTTTTTGTGGCTCATCCAATTTTAGCAGTCAAGTACTCTTTCCCTGTCACTTATGACATACTTGATGAATTTTCATGATTAGCTAATGTGTTTTGTAGTTGTCAAAACTTTGCAATAGTATTCCTTGGAAATATGCAGAAGGGGGAAGTCAGCTCCACCTCACAGTTTTTCTGTATAGCCAACTCTTTTTTTCAGTTCTCTTTTATTTACCCTGTCCAGTAACCTTTTGGGAAGCCCTCAGTAAGCTTCGGTTAACTCTCTCAGATTCATGCTTTCTTTGTCAGTTCTTTAGCACACATCTCTACTATTCTTGACTTGGGCACAGGAATACCTCAGTGCAGGAATATATTAGTATATTAGGATGGTTTTGGTAGTGAGGCACAGTGCTGCTGAGAATATGACTCCTGTATTTCTATCTCATGTTTTAACACTTGTGTTTTCTACAGAAATGCTGATAAAAGTAGGGTTTTTCCCCTACACACAACCTTTTAGATGCCCTCTCTCTCTGTTTCAAGTCTGCGTGCACCTCATTGCCTTGCTGTCCCCATCATTAGCTTGGACACTCCAGAGACCTGTCAAGTATGTCCTCTCTGTCACCAGAGAGATGGAGTTGTTTACGGTGCCATTTATAAATCTTTAAATGTGCGATTCCGTGATTTCTGGCTTGGTGACAGGTGAGGCCCCTAATGGCCAACCTCTGGGAAAGGACCCCACCATTACAGGCAGCACGGCCAGCACCTCCCTGCTGCTCTCTCTGCCCCCATCACTTATCTGTCTGCAGTGGCTGCCGATAATTACAGTGCAGGAAACTGGGATGAAAGGGAAAATGCAAAGGAGCCTCGTGGCCCTGCTTTGGGTCTCCTATGCTCTGGAGAAAGGCAGAGAGGGCCCTGCAGGGTTCGCCCGGCCAGCTCCAGGTCAGCTCCGGCCGATGGACAAGTGGCTGTGCCCGTGCTCGATGGGCACCTGTGGTTTCACCCCTCTGGGCACAGCTGGGCCCCAGCTTGTGCAGGCAGAGCAAGGGGTGCTCCTGCCTCTGCTGAGGTCCATGTGCCTGTTCTTTATGCTAAGCTCCCTCTGAGAGTGCAGGATTGCTTCCTGAGGGCAGAGGCATCAGGTTAACCTGCTGTGTCCTCAGGGCTGGCCAGCTGGGTCCCCCAACATCCCTCCCTGGCACTGGCTGTGCAGGGTCCATCATGTCTCTCTGCCAGGCTCAGCCAGATGCTGTGTATGTACTGGGCTGCCACGGAGCTCCTGAGGGCAGGTGTTTAGAGATCCCTGTTTGGTACATGACTGGTGTTTGAGGGGAGAATGCAACACTGCACCCTGTATGGCTCTGAGGATGTATTTTATCAGTTGTTCTCCCTCCTACCTTCCATTTCAAACGTTTGAGTGAACTTGAATCCACCCATTAATTTGTCTGAAGGAAACACAGGTGTGCTATTCTTGAATCTCACTAATGACATCTGGAGGCAGGGGCTCTGGGTGCTGGGAGCAGCATGCCACACCATGCCAGCAGCACAGCATCCATCAGAAATGCTATGGAAGTCAGGCCAAGCAGTCAGTGCTGCCATCATCACATGCTTGATCTGGACCCTTTTATGTGTGGGGGACACCAAGAAGTTATTGATGGTAGCAGTTGGTGCAGCACTGCTCATTGCTAAAAGAGTGTGATGGGGTTTTTTTTCCTTTTTTTTTCCCCCCATGGGTTAAGTTTTGAAATTGAAGGCTTTGTCCTTTGAAAAATCCCCACAAAAATAAAATCTCTGAGAGGAGAAACTGGTGGATGTGCTTTCTGAATTGCTTGCATAAATAACTAGAAAACTCATTTTCTTGTCTCTTCAGAGTATCGCAGGTCAGTATATCTGAGGGGTGCAGTGTTCCAGGTTTTTCTCCTGGGCCATGCAAAGGCCAGTGTGTAATTGTGCCAATCTGTTTGCAGGAAAGGTGTGATGGTGTGACCTATTAGAACCTTTTGTGAATGTAAGAAAATATTTCTTCTATTGGGCTCTCTACAACTTCTCCCTGTCTACAATGTTTAGCCTGCTTCTTTGTGCCTTCTTCACCAAAATCCACTTGATTTTGTGTCTTTGAAATCTAGACTCGCTAAACCCCATGAATCACATGGTGAAGTTGCTTGCTTTGAAGGGACCCTAAAATAATTTTAAAATTTTGAGAACCAATACTCAGAATGAAATTTGAAAATAAATGTTCATAGTGGAAGTTCCCCAGCACAGTTATTATTAGGTGACTGCTTTTCAAAGGCTTTGACTTTTTTACTGTTGGTTTAAGTGGGGATGAATTTGTGCCAGAGCTGGGTCCTTCTGAAAATTCAACCCATACAACGTTATAGAAGACATAACATAAAAAGGAAGAGCAGTGGGGAGTATTTTAAGGAATGCAAAGCAAGTAGCAGTGAACAAAAACCAAAAAGTTTTTAAAATCTCATAAACTGAACTTTGGTTTTGATACACCTTACTGCAGATGCTCTTTTAAAAGCTGTCATTTTAGCAAAAGAAGGAGCAAAGCCCTCTTCTTTTAGGTGAGTTAAGCATCAGAAGTGGTTTGAATAGAACTTGAAATTAAACAATTAAAATTAGTATTGAAGAGACTGTCTGATTTTTCTATTTAAAGGCTTGGCTGCATTAACAGAGTGGTCTGATGGCTCTATAGCAGTCAATAGATACCCACTGACATATACACCTGTGCACTGCATCAAAGCCTTTCTGTTTCTCCCTGCCCATAAGCCCTTCCAAGGCTGGGAGGTGAGGACACGCTGCCTGATGCAGGCACCTGTCACCTTGGCATTTAGGCAGGTCACAGCACTGCAAGGAGACTTCAGAGGGAGCTTTCTGTTTGCCTCTGCATTCCTGGATAATTCCAGAAAAGCCCAGTACCCCAGCAATTGATCATAGAGTTGCTATCAAGCAAATTCCTGGATGACACCCCGGTGTCGAGTTCCAGTCTGTGTTTTCTCTCTCTGCCCCTGCATGAAGGTGTCCAGGGCTGTGCCTGTGTGGGCATGCTGAGCTCCTTCTGCCCTGGTCCCTCCTGGCCAGGGGGAGTGGGTGATGGTGGCTGTCCTATGGTTTGTTGCTAACATGGAGCTGACAGCAATATTGATGAGCAGGGGTTGTGCCATGCTGGAATAGCTGGGACTGGTAATATTTATGGCTGCATTAAACCTCACAGCCGGAATGCTCCACATCCCGCATTTCCACCTGCTTCAGATATGTTTCCAGCAGTGGGTTTCCAACGTGTTAGTGCATGTGTGTACATGTGTGCATGTGCACAGATTAATCTCCAAAGTGGTAATTTCAAGTGGAGTCTTAATCTTCAGTTTCCTTTGTAAGGAGCTGTCTGTCTGGAGAGTAGATTTGAGCATTTATTCCAGCGGGTCACATGCAGGGCAGGCAGCCAGCATGGATTTTCCTAGTCCTCCTATGCAGGAGACCTAAATCTTTTTACCTGACTGCGTTTTCCTTCTCAGCAGTGACACATCTGTGATCCTTCCCTGCTCAAGCCTAGATTTCTCTCTTGAACAGACATTACCCAATTTGTCTGTGTAGCTTATGCCTTTTTATGCTGGTACCTGTTCTGTGGCCTAGACCTTACAGCTCCTCAAGGACTGAGCTGAGATCAGCAGTTCGGCCTTTATATATTGTCCTCCCTCCAGCAAAGCCCCATGGATGGTGTTTAATCCACAGCTGTTCCTCCACTTGGCTACCCCTGTTCTTATCCCATTCCTTACCAAGTTTGATCTTGCATTACATGAATTGCAGGATATATTAAAATATCTAAGTACTTTATGCTGGCAAACACTGCATTATGTGTCATGGCCACATAGGTAGTTGGAAGTTTCCCTGGATGTTCCTAATTGTGAAGTTGATCCTGGAGCATCTTTTTGCCTGTCGTGACCACCAGAGCAGCTGATAGAACTCATGTGCAAAATTTCATGATGATGGTAGCTATGAGAAGGGTCGGGCTGTAACAGAATGTTCTTTTTCTCAATTACATTATACAAAGCGAGATTAAAGCTAAGTGAAATCTCTGGCCAGTACAAGAGGAATGTCAAATACAAGAGAGTCAGTGACCAGCTTTTAAGAGCAAGCTCTGTTGCTGGAAAATCTGGATAAGCAAAGCCAGCTAGTGCTTAGAAAGAAATTAGATTTTTGTAATGTAGATGAAATTAATTTGATTTTTCTAATGCTTACAAAGTCAGCTTCCTAAATGATACTAATCGACATTGCATAGGAGAGTCACTCAATTTTCCCAGTAACCAGGGCAGCTGTGCCCTGGGCCATGGCCCCAGGCTCTCCAGTTAAGGGATGTTGTAAAGAGATGCGATGTGGAGAAAGATAAGAGCAGTGCTGTGCTCTTCTGGGTGATGAGAGCGTTTTGTTCTTTGTTGGGAGCCGAGACTGAAGGGGTGAGGAGCCTTCTGAGAGTACTTGTAAATAATATCAGGGTTTTATTGATAATTATAGTTCCTCTTCTTCCCTCACCTTCTGTTATCTCTTGAGTTTTCTACCTGTGTGCAGGTGCAGAGGGCAGATGTGAAAGCTGTGATGCACACAACTCTGTCCGTAATTTGAACAACAGAAAGGAATATTTTTCTCTCCTTTTTATTGTTCAGCTGGCTTGAAGGAAGCTTTTGGATTTTTCCACTAAAGCATTTCTTTTTTCCCTGGGTATGTTCATATGACATTGTCTTATCTTCATAAGAAGTTTTGAATTCCATCTTTCCATGTGCTTTTCAACATCTGTCTTTTGATTCTCACTTGCAAACTCCTGGCAAAACGGAGGGTGTCACTGGATTCGGCCTGGGGATCCTTGCATATGAAAGGATCCTTACTGGGTCCCTTGCTGGGTGGTGGCAATGAGCAGTAGTACTTCTCCAGGTGGAGGAGTCAGGAAAGGAGAGGGAAATCGACATTCCTCGGTGAAGTCAAAGCACCTGCATTAGAATGTGAATGGTGTCCTTCAGGTGTGAAATGGCCTTTAGAAGTACTGACCTGGAAGAAAGTCGTGGCATTTGATTTCACATTTTGTAGGACTGTCAGCTTGTGCCTTTTTGAAATCTCTCTTAGATCTTGTTTTGCATAAAGACATTTTAAATGTTAACAGACAATTGTTAATATCCATAAGTTTAACAAATGCCTATTTACATTACCAAGGTAAACCTGATCCGAAGAACACACACTAGCTAAAAATCTTCATAGAGGATATTCAGTGGTTCAGTTCATGGTCAGCAGGTGCTGAAATGCTGAATTTCAGGCTGGGAGCCGCAGTGATGGGCTGGTCCCCTGGGAGATGAAGGTGGTCTGTGCTGCTGAAGCGGCTGCAGAGGGCTGGGGGGTCTCTCCCCGTCAGTGGGGTGACTGAGATGGTCCAGCAGAGCCGGATGGTTCGGGCAGTCGGAGTGTCCATCCTGCAGCAAGTTAATGACCATCTGCTACAAGAACGGCGCAAGAGGTGGTATCCAGAGTGACAGTCTACATTCAGGAAGTTCTCAGCAATTAAGCACTTTCTTTTTAACGAAAGTTTGCTTTTCCACAGTGAATGATTTATGGCATGGTATTAAAATGTATTGCTTTGACTACGCTTACACACTTTAAACACTCTAAATAAAATCAGAAACCTTTGAAACAAACTCGTAAATATTGTCTGAGCATTCAGAATATATTGCTTTCTGGAGGATGTGTAATGCAGTTTATCACCAATCAGTTACAGGAAGATATTTACACTATGTAGATATTGTTACTTAAAGCCCTAGTAATATAATAATTATTCCATTTGATTACTAAATCCTGATATAACCCCAAGCCTCTGGGATCTGAGGTAGTTAATACCAGGGGAAATAGATTGTATTTTAAGCAAAACAAACTATTTTAAACAAGGATCAGTTATTTGTCTTTTGTCTAATGCTTTGCATTTGTATATTTGAAGAGAAGATTAAAATTTTCTGTCTTCTCAGATAATACAGTGAAATTTTCTTGTTGGGTTCTGAAACCATACTATTTCCTAATGAAACACAGATAAGGAGAAACTCTCCCCTCTCCCCAAATCATTTGAAGTCCTCAACCCATTTGTCACAGAGAGATGTGTCACCCCAAAATAAATCTGGTATGCAGTAGAGCAATCAGCCAGTGCTCCCTGGGGTAGAAAACCAGGACTGGTCACTTAACTGGTCGACCAGTAGATTGCAAGTCATCCGGAGTGTCCACACAGACCAGATTCATGTGTGTAAAGCAGATTACTGGGTTGGAGGATGTGCGCCCTGCAAAGCCAGGTTCTTGGGGTGGAGGTAATTATTTTTTTTTTAAACAGATGGGGAAGATGGATAAGGGTATCCGTATAGGAGGAGTGGGTGAATCCTCTGTTGCTGTAACTGTCAGTGGGTGTTTATTCACAAATGCTTCCCGTGTGTTTTGTATGGGGCAGGGATCCGTAGCTGGGGAGCCTGTGCAGGTGTTTCTGTTCATAGCATCCTTGTTCATGTCCCTGGGAGGATTTGGGCACCCACCCCACGTGGCTGGCACATGTCAGAATAGGTGGCAGTCGCTGACCTGCTCCAGCCCTGATTGTGTGACCTCCAGAATGATTTTTGAAGCTGTTGGACTGTGTCTGTACATGTTGCAGAATTGGGCCTTCATGATTTGGCTCCTTCACTTTTGACTATGCAGGGTCATACAAATGGGCCAGAGAACAGGCTGGAAATAGCCAGGTAATTTCCTTATTGCCCCTTTGACTTGATTCCTCCATTTCTGTGCTGATCCTTTTTGAAATTTTTAAGCCATGTAACAACAGTGAGGGTATAAATATGCTAGAGGAGTTTGATCAAAAGCTTGGGGCTGAGGTATTTTCAGGCTTGTATTTAATAGATACTCTTTATATTGGGTAATGATAAAATGGTATCCTTCATGGGAGTCCTTACATTGTTTCATCCTCTAGCCCAAATTAATTATCAATGTGAAAGGAGGGGTAAGAATAAGACAGGGCTTATTTCATACAAGAGTCATCATCTTAAATATTCTCGTTGTAGACTGTAATTTCCCTTTTCTTTGAGCACTGTCTAAGTAAGTTTATATCAAGCATTGATCCTATTTTGTTGAAATATTTGCATGGTCCATTGCTTTTGATTTGTTAAAAAGCATATTTGAAGTCCTGTGAAGCACACCCATTCAGGAGAGCTGTACCAGCCAGCCATAATTTTACTTGATATTAAATTGTACATGATGGCTTTGAAAACAAGCAGCTTGTAGGACCATGTTCTCTCTATTTCTTTTGAGTCTCTTCCAGAACTATATTTTAATTGTATTTCTGGTTCTACCTGAAATTTTAACTCTGTGGCATTTGTGTTCAAAAGACTTCTGGTGAGGAAAGGGTCCATGTGCTAACAAACATCCTTAAACTAAAAAGTTAATAGTACAGCTCTGTTTCCCTTTAAACTTAAGTATCTTTGGGTATTTGGATATATATTTCTTAATCAGTGCTGATAAGAGATTGAATACTTCCCTGTAGCCTAGGAGTTAATGTCAGTAATTAAAATTTCTGTGTGAATAGCTAAACTGATTTATTTTTATTTTACTTTTAAAGAGAAGCAATCTGATAAGCAGAGTATAAACAAGTGCCCAGGTGGAAGACAGCTATTTTCTTGTGTTCTTGCATTCATCTTGGGAATTGAGAAAAAAAATTCAGATGCCTTCAATGTCAGGTATTAGAACATGTGTGTGCAAGATACTGTCGAAGGAGGCAAACCAAATCAAAACTGGAAACTGTTGCTTTGCCAATTAATTCTTCCTTTGATTCTTTGCTGTCTCTCACTATGTAGACTGAGACATCACTGAATTAAGATCTTGGAGATAAATATTTCTTTGGCAAGTTTAGCAAAATTAATTTTAAATTTACAACTGAAACATTCTTATTATACAAATTTCTCTTTATTCTTATTCCATGCTGTGGTCTGTGCCTGTCTTTTGAACAGCATGATTTTTGTTTTGGGTTTATTTTTATTTTTGCAATTAGCGCAGCTACTGCAGCTGTGTAAGACCAGTTTTGCACACAGCCAGATTCTGTCCTCAGTTAGGAGGTGCATCGCACTCGGTGGTGATGATTTTCTTTCTACCAGTACAAACTCTTTAAGTGCACAATTGCCGCATTTTCTCTGCAATTGGAAAACCTCTTCTGGACTAAAGTGCTTGTAGACAGAGGTTATGTTTTATCCTGGACATGTCTGGAGCTGTGGACTTGTTAAACACACACGTTTCCTTTAGGTGTAGAGGACTAAACCATTCCTGTGTGATTCCACAGTCCTATAGGAATAAACAGGTCTTTTCCTAAAGTGCTTCTTTTCTTAGTCTTGAAATCTAAAGCCTTTTTTTTTAAGAGGAATCTTTCTTTCCTCCTCCACATTGCTCTGGGCACTGCCCTTTATTTTTATGTGTTTACCTTAGTAAACCATAATTACAATATACTCTCCTGTCATTAACAATGCCATTTTTCCTTCTTTCTGTGAAATACTTCTGCTTCTTGTAATGAAATGCATGTTAGCTTGGTTTTGTTTTCTTTGTTTTGGTTTGGTTTTTTTTAAAGATGAGATAGAAAATCTGATTTCAAGGCTCTGAGCATCTGCCTGTACAAGGGAGGGGGCACTGTATCACCTAATTTTCCAGGGCCTAGCATTTTATGTGTGAGCAATTAAGTCCTTCACAAATTTCTCCTTTGGGAATTACTGGTTACCTGTATTGCTTTGCCTGTTGTGTTGCAGTACGCAGCATATAGTCATAATCCCTGGTTTGAGAGGTAGTAATTATTGAGCAGATGCAGCATACAATGATAGAGAGGCTTTTAAGCAGCTTACTGATATAGCAGTTTAAAGAATGTTTACCAGCTATAGTAACATTACTTTTGGTTGCCTGTCTTAATTCATTTCAGATTAATCTGTCTTATAGTCAGAAGGAAAATGAATTGAGTCAGTAACTTCAAGAGTTATGTAAAATCTGTACAGTGCTAAATAATTGTGCAGTTTTATGTATGCTTCCGAAATTGGAATGTCAATTTGACACAAATTTGCCAAAACAGAATGCTAGATGATCCGATCTCTTACTCAAATAAAAGCCTTGAAACCTTTATGTACTGCTTGGGAGTTTACCAATCTCCTTGTCTTCTTTCACAGGATGTCTTGGCCATGTTTGTTTTTCCATATGGCAGTTAACTAAATCTGCCTGTATTCCTGTGTGGGAGTGTGGAGGTGTGTTTCGGGGAATGATGGTCAGAGGTGTATGTGAATATGCACACAAACAGCATGCCCCATTCCCAGCTACTCATGTTGCACAAATATCCAACTGAATCAGATAAGGATATGACAAACCAGAAACGTCTAATTGTATCAAAAGCAAACAGACTAAAAGTGACTAAATATTTTGGCAGCGAGCCCTACTGAGGAAACTAGATTAAGTCTTTCTGTTGTATTACATGGAAAGGAAGAGCGGGTCTGGATTCTCCCCTGCTCCAAAACTCTTAAACCCAAAATATGATTTTCTTTGACTGTTTAGAGCTGTTGAAAAACTGGTGAAAGGCAAGCTTCAGCATGCCAGTGCCAGCTATTAGAATTCATCATCTGAAATCCATGGCTAAATTCTTTTATTTGTTGAACTTTCTGTAATTTGTGATAGTTAGTTTTTCCTATTTATTTTAGAAAAGGGCCAGTGGGAAAAGTCTGGGCTCCCCGCCCTAAACAAAATAAATTGTGATTTCATCATGTTTTGGCCTTATCTCTGTTGTTCTTTTTTCATTGCAGGCATTCAAATCTGCCCTGACTGCTGTTCTGCTCTTTCTCTGCGTCCAACTCAGAGCTTTGCAAATGTAGCTTAGGGCTTATTCCAATGTATATTATCAGCTGTTCTGTATCAAAGCTCATGCAATTTCCTTAGTTGATTAGTTCCTATTAAACTTCTGACTCTGAAGGTTACTTAGACAAGAATCTCCTTTTTTTACGTTTGATTTTTTCCCCTCCCTTTTTGATTAGTATAAGATGCTAGGAACAGTAAATCTAGACAAACTGAATTCAGAGGTATGGTAGTCTTTTGGATCCACTACAGATGTAGGGTTTTATGTCCATCATATCACTGCTCATTGTGGACAAAGGTTTATGCCTGATTGTTGAATGCAAGACAAGTAATGGTGAATTCATTTAGGTTTCAGTGTACACAGAATTGCGTTGCACATAATTATGTCCTCTTTTTTTTTTGTAACACCAGTTTATTTGTTTTTTGGGAGAGTGTACCTGTAAAGTCTATGTATTTATTAGTATTTTTCACGGCCATTTATATTAAAGGTAAGCTTCAGTGCAGTGCATATAACCCAATGTGTTTTGTAGTATCATCAACAAAGACTACATGACCACTTTTTCATTAAACTATTACCAGTGACAGTTCATGAGAAAAATTCCTTTACCTCAAAGGCCAAATATGTGACCTCATTTTGTGTGCCTTGGGACAGCTTTTTTTTTTCTGTGGCAACTTGATACACTGACACTATTTTGGTCTTGAGAGCTGAATAATTTTGGTAAATGATGCTTATCATTGTTCTACTCCATTGTCTGGTATGTAGCTTGTTGCCCTGACCTGAGTTTGTAACATGAGATGAATGGCACAAAATGTGTTGTATCTCAGTCTCTAGATGAGAGTTCTGCCTCCACCGAGACGAAGCCCCGAGCTGCTTTATGTGTGGCAGCGCGGAACAAACAGATGTGGAAGGCCAAGCCATCAGATTTAGGGGTGCTCTGAGAGTAAGGGGGTTGGAGTCGGGAGAGGAAGGAGCTGTCTGATTTTAATATATGTCTTGGAATAGAGGAGATCAGAGGGCATGAAGAGGGAACCTACTCCTCTGGGAATCCTGGCTCATTGAAAATGGCAGTTTCAGCAGGAACTTGTCTCAAGACCTAACTCTGCCCCCTCCTTGGTTTCTGACAAAACTTGCTAATTACACAGCTCCTGCTTGTGTTACCTTGACCTCTCCAAAGATCTTTGCAGAATGAAAAGAAATAACCATCACGCTGATTTTTGCCAAAGCTAGGTGTTTGCTTGCTTGCAAAAGTGTTGAATAACATGTGCCACCTGGAAAAGAACTGATAGTTTTTTCTCTCTTGTGTGCTTCTGAACACAAATAACATATATTATGATAAGAATACATCACCCAGACAGCAACACTTGAGTGTTGCTCTGTATATGCTAGGATGTAAATTAAAGGGAAGCAACAAAGATTGGGGGGAGCATCCTGTGGGAGGAAAATACAGTCCTCTCTGCTTTTTCACAGGATAATTGAGATTTACATTTGAAAACATTTGGTTTATCAGCTTTTGTGTCTTCTTTTTGCCATTGAAAAAGTAGGTGAAATGGGATAGGTTGGCTGTGGAAAAGTAGAACTACAGAAATGGAGCACAGCCAGAATTTGTTTCTGGCTTGTTAAAGCAGACCATGCAGATGTGTAGGTAAGAATGCCAAAACTCACTCTCAGCAAAGTTTGAGATTTTCAAACTTTCTCACACACCCTAGCACGGATTTGGTGTTACTTTTAGAGGCAAAATTCACTTTAATGAAGCGCTGGTACTGTTTCCTGTACCACTTTGTAACTTCTGTAAAAGTCTTCTCAGTCTGAAGGCTTGACCTGTCCTGAACTCATGGAGCCTGGGAGACCTAATGAGAATGGATGAACATAGAACGCTTGAAGGTGGGAATGATCAGACAAGCACATGTAGGGAGTGTGGGGGTGAGATTTGAGCTTCTCAAAAATACAACTTTTTTGGGTTTCTTGGGGATTAGGTCATGAAACCACCATTAGTGCTAATAGGAATTTGTGTGGCTTAATCTTCATAAACAACATTAACATGCACCCCACAATACTTAATGTGTTAACGTATATGAAAACTGGCTTTCAGCTAGCACATTTGAATGAGGCACGATGGGGTTTTGGAGGTCATTATTACCACACATTAAAGTAAAATTTATGTTGCACAACTCAAAACTCTCAAACAGATGGAGCTGGAATTGCTCCCAGCATCTGGTCAGAACGCCAGAGCTTCCTCAGGAAGGGGGAGAAGTGATTTAAGAATTCAAACCATCCTTCCACTCCTTTTAAGTAAGCCCTAACCAGGCAAAGTGAGGAAGCTGTGGCACAAAAAAGCTTTCTTTGCTCCCAGGCACATCCTATTTTGTCTTTCCTTGGAGATTTAAAATGAACAGGATGGTCTCCAGGCCACTTGGTGCCAGGGTGCAGGTTTGCAGGAAAGCTGGTGTGTGGTCTGCTCTTGTGAGAGGGGGAGACAGACCCTCCAGCCTTGCACTTGCTGAGTGCTGGCATCTCCTGCCTGCCACAGAAGCAGTGCTAAAGTATACGGAAATGCAAGGCTTGGGGTCTTTACTGAATAGCAGAAAAAGCAGCGTCTTGGGCGGAGTTAGAGCTGGAGAGGCATGAAAGGAGTGTAGTTGCAGCTGTAAATCTGAAATGGTGTCACTCCTTGCCTGGTCCTGAAGGAAGATGGCTTTGAGGGCGAGGCACTTGCACAGGTGTTCTCCAGGCTTTTTTCCCTGACTTGTAAGATGTGCCAAGTACTGTAAGGGATGTGTAAACCACCACTAACCTGGGGCGCTAGGAGTTTGTGCCATACATTGATACCAAGGGAGTCAGACTGACTTTTCGTCTGACAAAGAATGGGAAGTCACCTTTCTACACAAACTGTCTCCCTTTTCATACCTGTATACAGCTCTCATGTGATAACCCTCTGTTTGAAAATCAAAACACAGTAAGAATTAGGCTTGTGCCAGTTTTTTAACATAGAGATGAGATTACCTTAG
Organism: Xenops minutus; assembly: GCA_035221455.1. Taxonomy (NCBI): domain Eukaryota; kingdom Metazoa; phylum Chordata; class Aves; order Passeriformes; family Furnariidae; genus Xenops; species Xenops minutus. The sequence goes on along the minus strand of JAWWEE010000074.1, from coordinate 137,120,483 downwards.
CCGCACATTATTTAAAATATTGCTCTTTATGTCTTGATATACGTTTTAATGCCCTTATGTTCCGCTGCATGTAGACAGGATCTTCACAAGGAATGGCCACAAACATTACCTATTAAACCAGGAATTTTTGTAGTTTGTAAGCCACACCATAAATTTTAACCTGACCATTTAAATAGAAAAAAGCCCGCTCTCCATAATTAGCACTGTGTTCGAAGCCTGCACTGCTTGCATATTGTTTAAAGAATTTAAGAGAAATGAATTTCATCTGTGAGGCCTTCTTTGCAAGTAAAGGGTAAACCAAAAGGAATTTCCTGGGATTGTTACATGTATTAGATCTGAAGAGCATTTGGGGCGGTGGTGTGTTTAAAATACTCTGAAAAGTGAACCTTAGGCACAGAAATTGAGGTCATTAGGATTTCTTTGTACTGAGAAATGATTGCATATGAACCAAAGCAAGGAGTTTATCTGGCTATCTGCCACTGCCTCCTACCTCACTCTTCATGGAAAGCATTTTCTTCCATACACAGCAGAGTGGGAACTCATGGCTTAAGAGAGCTTGTGGTTTAGATGCCTTTACAATCACTATGCAGACAAGGGGAAAAAATGTTTAAAAGTCTTAGTTTTTGACCAAGATCCTGTTACGTAATTCAGGGGCTGCTACATACAGAAAATGTGAAACAGAGTTTAGAAAAAAAAATCATCTGCCAAAGTCTGTGTTGTAGTTCAATCAGGAATAGTACTCTATTCAAGAGGATGAAGGCTAGGGCTAAAACTTCTGGATTAACACAGATTTAATTTGTGATTTTTAGCTTTTGATAAAGTAATTATGTCAGACAAGTAGAAGAGGAGCCTGAACTAAGTCTATACTGATCTTTGTATCAAGATGCAGGACTTACTGGAACAATAGAAGTGATGGCTCTTTTTGTTGAAGTAGCCCATTGCTCTTCCCTCTTGTACAATTTTAATGTCATGGGAGGAACTGTGTGTACTAGTAGCCTTGGGCTTTTGTTATTTCTGATCTTTGGTGTACTTTAAAATACATGTCCACAGGTTATAATTAGTGGAAGCCCCCCATTATAATTAAATGACATCTGCTTTTCATCAGGATCATGGCTTAGTTAACCCCAGAGCCATTGTTTTTCACAGGCTGTCCACAGGCTCCTCGGATGCTGGGACATGACTGTTCAAATTGCTTGCTGCAGCCCGTCATTGCCCAAGAAGATTAATGGAAATAGAGTCTCTTGAGTTGTCCAGTTTGGCAGTCAAGATGTGGAAAGTACCATCTGCATAGCAGCTGCTGTTCCTCTGGCCTCAATTAGTTTATCTCATATTGCATAATAGCCAACAATTTTTTTCCTTCGTGCAGCATTTGACCTTCTGGGACCATCATTTTTCTCTGGCATGTGTGGGTGGGATTTTTCCCTTATCTCTTCTATAACGAGCCTCATTTCAGGCCATGCTTTAGGTCCTTTTGTAACATTCTGCCAGTTGATGTGGTTTTGCTCTACTTGTGTGAGTGTGGGATTGTGGGGAGGGAAGGCTCATGCAGCTTCTGCTTGCACATGTGTATGCCGTCCTTGGTGTCCTGCTCCTCTTTTCTCACCTCCATCCCCAGGAGCTTGTTAGACCTCAACCTTCTGATGGATTAAGAGAGAAGGTCTGCCTGAGGTTTCTTTTGAGACACATATTAGGGAAGGAGGTAGAAAGCAGCTGTTGATGAATTTGTCTTGGAAGTGCAAGTGATTGGTCATGTTGCTTTCAGACAATCTCACAAGTTACTTCATTTAAACTCCTACAAATTTCACATAGCCCCACTGTTTTTGCTCTTATCAGCTTTGTTCCTTAATCAAACAGAAAAACCCAAACCAACTCATTTGGACAGAATTACAGTGCAACATCTGTTTGAAAAGCAAACAATGTTTGTGCATATAATGGTTATGAAGTGGTTGCTCCGAAACAAAAAAACAAACACAAAGTGAAACAACCTCCCCAAGATTCTAGGGTTTTGCTCCATGAGTTTATTGCATTTGGGGAAGAGGAGAAGGGAATAAATCCAGAAGGAAAGGAATGCAGCTTGAAAATAACCCACTTCTTCAGTTGAAGAGTTTCTCTCATTACTGTTGTCTAGTTGGAAATAGCTTTGAGGATTACATTCACATGATCTACACCAGGTTCATTCATTCAGACTATTTCTAAACAGATATTTCTTTTCCCTGGTAATGAAGTTTATCTTGCTGCTTTCTTGCAGCACGTGGCCATTCTACACAGGGAATATATGACTGGAAATTAATGAGGAATGCTTTTGGCTTGCCTTTCTTTGCTCCAGATACGAATGTGGATTTGTCCCATCCCCCCTGCCTTGTGATTTTTTTTTTCTCTTTGTGAGAGAAAATTACTTAAATGACTCAAACTTTTATTGTACCATGGCAGAACACTAAAAGCAGAAGACAGATAAAGGGTTAAATTTTTGGATTCTCCTGAATTTGTATTTGCTGAAGAATTCTCACTGTTTTTACCAGAGTTGAAAACCTGTTCCAGCTCCAGAGAACTCTGTCAGTCCTGATCTGTTGCATGAAAAAACAAGAGCATATAGATAGATTTTACTTCTGCTTCCTAGGGGGGTTTTGCATTCATAGGTTATAGGTATTTGTCGCTGGCTTTGAGATGTAAAAAACCACCTTTTTACTTTGGATCAGAAGAAAGATATACATCCTGTCATTTTTAAAGCACTAGGGAAATTATATTAAAGTAACATTGCCACACAGAAAAAAAAAAAATCCATCAGGTTATTGAAGGATTCTTCAAATGTGCTGAATACTTTAAGATGCTGCTTCTGACTTCAGCAGCACACCAATGCTCTGTAGGTCTGATAATTAATCCCTTTTGTACTTTACTTTTAGCGCTGATTTTAGACTTTTTTGGCTTATTTGTGTAATTTTAGCAAAAAGGCCGTGTTCCCCTGCGAGGCACACATGGAGGCCAAAGGAAGGTGGCCTCATGTTTTGGCAAACTTGAGCAGCTGAAGCCTCTTTGAGCAGCTGCTCTGGGGGATGTTTCTGCTGTATGAGCAGCACCAGGGTGCGCGGCTCCATCCAGGGAACCTGTGACAGGAGGAGGGCTTTGAGGGCCAGGGAATCCTCCTGGAGAGGGGATGGGAAACTCGAAGTAAAGACTCAGTGTGATTTAATGCAAAATGCCCATGTGATGCATCCATTAGAGCAGGCTGACAGGAAGCCTCCTTTTGTTAAGCCCCAGGATAAAGCACAGTACGGGTTTGCTTGCTTTGTCTCTCCCTGGAGCTTTTTGGAGAGGGTCATGCTGTTCCAAACACCAAGTGCAAGACCCTTATGGTTCCCTTCCTCGAGGGAGAAGGGAGAGGAAGTCAGGGTGCTTTCAGAATTAGACAGGCTATTCCTTTGGGGATGAAAAAACATTAATTGGAAAGATTATTTTGTGCCCTGTGTGCTGGTGGACAAGTGCAGGACAAGAGCTGGGGCCAAGCCCCCCTTACACCTCTCATCCCAGCTAGTGGCAATCCCTCTTGGGCTGCCTGGCCTCCAGAGGGACTAGTGGGCAGGCCATGGGCATTCCCTGTGCCCCTCTGGCAGCCCTAGGGTCGGAGCTCCTGACATCTCCACACTCACTACCTACTGCTACCTCCAGCTGCTGCCTGACACCAGGTAAAAATGCCCAGGAAAACCAGACAAGGCTCCTAGGATGCCAGCAGCAGTGTAGCAGGAGAGAACATATGCTATGGGTGTTTGTCTCATCCCCCAGCCCATAAGCAAAGCAGTGGGGGGCAGTAGGATTAAAATCCCAGTGAAAACCAAAAGTCCTTCCATCTGCACCCTTCAGTTTAATCTTGGTATTTTAAATCAAACTTTTTGCTCAGTGGTTTTCAGCCTAGACCTTTTGATAAGAAAGGAAAGGAATAAAAATATCATTGTGTGCGGGTTGTGTTTGCAAAATCAAACACTTTCTTCCCCACTCTCTCTTAAACCAAACAGATCCCTCCCACGAGAAAACTGGTAAATCTCAGAGCTGATCCCAACCCTGTGAAAAGTGTCAGACCAAAATAAAGACTCCCAAAGCAAGTGATAGTGTGAAAAAGGGAGGGAGCAAGAAAACCCCCGACTTCCATATGAAGCTCTGCTTGCTTGGACGGCAGTCGACGTCATGTTTCATGGTAGACCCACTTTCTTGCCCCTGCTCTGGAGATCATCACCTCCTCTTTCCCTTTGATCAACCATGAAAATGGAGACGATTTCTCAAAGTGTGTGTAAAATACAATGCAGTGGCTACTCATTATGTTTTCACAAGGTTTTGTATTTGGGGGTCGGGGAAAGATCAGATCAAAGGGGAGAGGGCGAAATGAATGGTCCCAACAGGAATGACTCAGAAATTAAGCAGGATTGCTGGGAGTTTGGTCTTTCCACATTAGCAACCAATGTCTCTGTTCTGCTGGGAGAACAAGTCAGTTTTGGAGCTCTCTCAGATGTTGGTTAGTCAAGTTTTCCAGCAGCAGAGGAGAATTTTCCCAGTCTGCTGCCTGTGACTATATGCAACTGTGTGGACAGTTTTCCATCTTGGGAAACTTGAAATCAGAGTGGAGAGTGTGTGTATGTGGAGAGAGGATTGGGGGAAGGTGAATGGGCGAATCAGCTGCTATGTTATTTTGTAGGCGGCATTGACACCTAGGAAGACAATGCTTCCTTCTGACAACAGAGCTAAAAGGAAACTATGTGCTTACAAAATGCTACACAAATACAAAACAAATATTGTGGATTTGATATAAGGTGTCTTGTAAGGCATAAGTATGTTTTAGATGGTAACAAATTGTCGAACTTAATTATTTCCATTGGGCAACTGTCAAAAAAACCCAACGGCAACCCTTCCTGAACTTTCAAAACATAATGCAGCTTTCTGAATATTTCAGTGGATTGGGGAAAATTTGATTTGCAACACAAAGAGATCTTCTCTGCCATGCTACTGGCACAGGCATGCACTTCATGTAGGTGCTTCTATTTATTTTTTGCTTTATGCATCTTCTGTCACGTAGCATATTGCTAGACAGCCCCTTTCTCTCTCTGAGCCCTGCACAAAAACATTTAATTGAAAATGAATGTAGGAACATCTGATGTTCAGTGGTGTTCAAATTTTGGATTCAGCTCGTCTGCTGAGCTCTGCGTTACGCCAGTGGAAAAATGCTGGCTGTGTTTCATCACATCTGACTGTTGACTAAGTTAGATGCATTTTAGCTGTTGCCAGATGTACAAGATACAGTAAAATGAGCATTTCCTGTAGCAAATTAAGACTTTTTGGCTTTGTGACAATATTGGCAGAAGCTGCCTGTTTGCACTGGGGATTTGGCCAGATTGTGCCGGTCAATACAGACAGTAACCTGAGTTAGCAGAGGAGATCTCCTGATCCAGCCTGAATTCGGCTTGTTCTTCTAATTGGCTAAGTTTGGGGGTTGCAGCTTTCTATTGTCATTGCTGACTGTGATACCAGTTCTAGATACACCCATTGTTAAGCAAAGCCAAATGCCTTGCAAGATTTCTTAGCCAAACTGAACTAGTGAAGAATAGCCTCTCTGGAAGTGGGGGATCTTGGATGAAATGAGTGAACTAGTGTGTTTCCTGGGCCAGGTCCTGAGCTGTCATGAACTGAGACACTGTGGAGTCAGGAACACAATGCATGACTCACCACATTATATGACTCGACACATCAAGGCCAGGTTGGATGGGGCACTAAGCAACCTGGTCTACTAGAAGACATCCCTTCCAATGTCAGGGAAATTGGAACGAGATGATCTCTAAGGTCCCTTCCATACCAAAGCATTCTGTGGTTCAATGATTCTGTGACTTTGGCAAAGGGATGTCTCATCACCCAAAGGCTTACTAGTTTGCAGATTAGCTGCCCATGGGTACTGGCAAGCAGCACATCCATGGCTGTCTCCTGCCCTTCTGCTGCTTAAGGCTGGAGTGCCATTGGATTGTATTTTAGGGTCTTATACAATTCTTCATAGTGCTCATTGATTCCCAGGAGTGGGAACTGTGCACGTGTCTGGACTGTAGGGTGTTGTCCTGCAGCTGCTGCTGTTGTGCATTAGCAGACGTGGAGTCTCACAGGGAGTTGGGCTTTGCCTTTCTGTGTCCGTGCAATTACTTACTGAAGAGATGCTGCCTGTCCCAAGCAGCAGATGAGCGGCTGGGGTGGATACAAGAAGTAAACCAGGAAAATCACCATGATAACATGAGGTCACTGATGGGAAGGGTAAGCAATGATCACAGGGAGAGCAGAAGAGCTGGGTTAAGGCAATTCTGTCTCTTGTTCTTTAGCTGACTTGGAATTTACTGCTTGAAAAGCTTTTAAGTGCTGTTAGGGCAGGCAAACTGAAAAAAAAAAAGAAGCTGTTTGTGTGTGAGCCCTGGTTATGGTTGAGTATCTGTAACAGAGAGGCCTTAGAAACCTGAGAGGAGTAATGACACTGTAAATACCTGACATTTGCTGAGCTTTAAAGGGGAAGGTTATCTGCCTCTGAAAAAATCCCAAAACTACTCACAGAGCCACCCAGCTATGAGAGCTGGAGCAGAAGAATTTTTTTTTTTTTAGCTGGTGCAACATTTAGAATATTTAAAAATACTGCCAACCTGTAAATAGTTTCAAAAAATCCTACCCATTCTGTTGGATACAGTTGACTTCAGTGGTGTCTGAGAGCAAATAAGACCAGAAAGTGTCATACTCCTGGCCTGACCTGAGTGAGAGGATGAATCACAGTAAGGCCAGGCTAAAACTGCCTGAATTTAGATATGCAAGAGAGAAACATTCATGTTAATATCCATTAATCTAGTACAGTCAGTGTACAAACACCGTGGTCTTTGAGGGAACAGTTTAATCCATGGTACTTGTTTTGAGATGGAAGAGCCCTGGAGCTGTGCTGGACCTGTGAGACCTTGGGCACTGGGAGGCTGAGCCAAGGCTGAAAGATTTTGCTGCTAAGACAGCAAGTGCCCATGTATATGTATGTGAGAGAAAAGCAAGCATCCAACAAGCTGTAGTCCTCCCCCAGCCAATGCAGCAGTTGGTGAAAGGTGAAGCTGGTGTAGATGTGAACTTCTGAGCTTCACAGCATTACAGGAGAGATGGTCCCTCTCTGCCAGCAGCAGCATGTTCATGTAACGGGAAAATTCTCAGAAGGTGAAATTCAGAGATTGGAGGTCTACAGCTGTCTCTCCACATGTCATCTCTAGTCTTGTTGCTGTTGAAGAAAGAGCTGCTGTGGAGCCACCTGAGCTGCTACGTGGAAGGAGTTACCTGCCTTGCACTGTCTTGTCATGAGGCAAAGAGTCTACAGAGCAGATGAATGTGAGGTGTCAACAGCAACTCTGCAGGAAGCTGAGAGCTTGGAAAGCCTGGGGAGAAAATGTTGTGCTAATAATGTATGAGGTGTATAAGATATGCCTCTTTTAAAACAGATGTCCCTGAGGAGTGTTGTAAATGGGGCAAAGGGAAGGTTTGGGCCAAGTTGTAGTATTGCTTTATCTGTCTCCTTCAAAAATGACAACTGGTCTAAAAAAGAGAGACCCTTTGGGAATACCTTTTAAAAAACAAATAAATTTAAATTATCTACTATTACCAGATCCCTTGGCTATTGAAAGCAAAGCTCAAGATTTATAATAGTAAACTAACGCTGCTAATTTTCAAAAAAAGGAAAAAAGAAGGTTGTATTGTGGAGGGCTGATGGAGGGAAGATATCTCTCTATTGCATTTGGTGACCTGTATTAACACAATGGAAAAGACACTCAAAAATTTATCCAACTGGGGACTTCATTGATATCTCACCCAAAAACCCCAAATCCTTAGGGTCGGTCTAGGTCCCCTTTACCCCTGTAAATAATCCCATGCAAATCAACTTACTTTCATGGGTAGACTAAACAGGATTTGTCTGTAATTAGCATGAAGTGGAACAGATTGCAGGCATGCTTATCTTCTAATATGGACGTGCAGCCAGCAGAGGTTGGATGCTGGGCTACTTCATCTGCAGAGCAGGGACAGCAGGACTGATGCCTACTGGGAAGCTTTGGCTGAATGGAGGACCTTGGCCCTTCTCATGATTCTCTAGTAGATGCTGTGAAAACAAACAAACTTCAAAGTAAGTTTGCTGTATCGAAACAGTGCAAGATAAAACCTCACGTGGGATTAAAGTCCTTCTGTTTTATTTTTCTCTGTCACAGCACTGAATTCAGAGATTAATGCCTCCTCGGTTGTTCTTAGTTATGTTGCATTTTTTCAGATTAAAGCTAGTGGTACTTCTGACTCAAATTAAAAAGCAAATTTCATCTTTATTAGTTCTGATAAATTATTATTTAATATTTGATCTCCCAGTTGGCTTCAAGTAGCTTCTTTCTAATACTTGAATCCCTCAGGCAGAAACAGTTTACTTAATGGATTATTCTTAATTTGTGTTTCTTATGCTGTCAAGATGAGGACAACTTTATTTCATGGTTTGTGACAAGAGGCCCTCTTTCAGTTTGTAGATGGAGCTATTTGTCTGCCTGTTGAGTGTTAAGCAATGATGGTCCCACACAGGTATCATCACACCAAGTGGGTTATTTTTAACATGCTGGTGTACATTCTGACATGCTGGATGATGCCTCCAGATGTGTTTGGATGGATCTCCATACCTGTGTTGAAACTCTTTGTGTCCTTAGGATCTGAAAAGACACCTGGGCACCTTGCTGCCATAGCTCACATGTGAACGCAGCCTTCAACCTTAAGTTGGCTTCCTAATGTTGTGTGTTGCATGTGAGGTACATTTGGTTACACTCCCTCAAAATGAAAGTTTCATTTTCCTTTGTAAGTTAGATTGGTTCTTCTGGTTCATTAAGTACCTCTCAGTTCCATGCTTGCTTTGGCAGGGATGATAGCTCCCATGTACGGGGAGGGATTTCCCTCTCATCTGATACAGGTTGAAGGTGTGTTATGGCCCTTTGCACTGGAGGTAATAAAATGCTTTATTAATCTTTATTTTTTATATTTATAATGCTTTAAGCACACCTCTTATGTGCTGGATACCAATATCTGCTCTGATAAGGCCAATATTTGCAAAAACTAAATCCCGTGTCGCTCAGGATACCATGTTCTCATCCACATGACTCAAACCTGACTAAGGCAAGTTAAAACAGAAAAATAGGAGTGAGGTCAGTAGAACAGCATTAAATTTATTCATGCAAAAGTAACAGGAAAAGATGGCCTTTACACAGGCTAGTTTTTGCTAGCAAATGCACAGGGAGTAAATGCATAATGATATAGAATTTTCATGGAGCTTTTCTCTTTCAATGTTTGGTGAAAACTATAGGTTTAGTATTTAACTTGGGACATAGAAAGTGTTGGACTTTTCCTTACCCTAAATGAAATTAGAAGCAAAATAATATTGAATTTATCAGGAGTTAAATTTGTTCAGGGATGAGTAAATCTGCTTTTTCATTTCTGATTTGTGAGCTGCTAGCTCTAAAGCTTGTGGATTAAACAAACAAAAGTGAAGTGGCAGTATTATGAGATTTATTTACACAGTATATGCAGTGAGCTGTTAATTGAGTTGGTTGACAAAAATAAAATTGGATATGTTTGATATATTGATATGAATAAATAAAATGGAATCTGTTTGATAAGTTGAGCACTGGTATTTACATTTACTCTGTGTGTGTGTGTAAATAGGGGTCTGGCAGCCTGCAACCTGCACAGGGTTCCCTGCAGGGCAGGGGTCCACCCTGTCCTAACCAATGAAGAAGCTGTTGATAACCTCTGATACAGGATGAAAAAAATCTAATTGATTTGATATGATAGCAAGCGTTTTGGGGAAGATCTGTCACCAAGGCAGGAAATGACCCAGCACTTAATATCCGGCTTTGACCTTGGGATTGGTTTTGGTTTTTCAGTTTTAGTAATAATGAACACTTAATATTTGCAGCTAAACCTGCAAACAACAGAAGGGAAATTGCAGGCAGGTTTCAAATCCATGGGCAGAAATGAGCAAACCAGAAATTTTTCATGCCTTGTACTGGATAACATAAATATTTTATTTAGCTTTAAGGAATAACCTTTGAAGTGAAAAGTGACAGCTAGCTGAAAAATGGCCCGGAGTATGGAACTGAAAGGCTTCTACTTGCAGTAGATTTTTAGGCATTTTTTAAATTTATTTATTTTTTTTTAAGTTGGGTCACTTCGTGCTTTCTAAATGCAAACCCTCCTGGTTATATTTGGAGGGTCCCCAATACCAGCTTATCCATATCGCGTTGTGAGTAGCGCCTGCCAACAGTGACGCCTCCGGCTCCTTCCCATGGCTGGGAAGTTCCCAAGCAGCACGGGGGCATTCCATGGACAGCGCCCTGCCCTCCCCGAGCCCCAGAGCACCCAGGAGCAGCGTTTCCTGCTCTCGGGGTTCCCTGCCCGCTCAGCCTCACAAAGGCCATCGGAAGAGAAGGCTGGGGCTACAGTGCAGCGTCGGGCAGGAGTGCGGGGCCGGCCCCGGCGCGGGGAACGCGGGGAGGGCGGACGGCACCGAGCTGGGGTCGAGAGAGTGTGTGTGTGTGTGTGTGTGTGTCTGTGTGTCTGTGTGTGTGTGTGTGTGGGTGTGTGTGTGTGTGTGTGTGTGAGTGTGTGTGTGTGTGTGTGTCTGTGTGTGTGT
>JAWWEE010000074.1:136920423-137109693 GCA_035221455.1 Xenops minutus | reverse complement strand
GCTGGGTTTTACTGCCTCTGTTTCTCTCTGTGTGTGTGTGGCTGTGTGTCTGTGTGTGTGTGTCTGTGTGTGTGTGTCTGTGTGTGTGTGTGTGTGTGTCTGTGTGTCTGTGTGTGTGTGTGTCTGTGTGTCTGTGTGTGTGTGTGTCTGTGTGTGTGTGTCTGTGTGTCTGTGTCAGTGTGTGTCTGTGTTTCTGTGTCTGTGTCTGTGTGTCTGTGTCTGTGTGTCTGTGTCTGTGTGTCTGTGTGTGTCTGTGTCTCTGTGTGTGTCTGTGTATGTCTGTGTCCGTGTGTGTGTCTGTGTGTGTCTCATGACAGAGGAAGAGAGGAAGCCCACAGTTCTCTCCCAGCCATCAGATGGGAAGGGCAGCCAGTGGGTAAGGTCGGACAGTCCACAGGATTGCTTCCAAAACACGGGTGGCTGTCGCCCGTGGTCACCAATGTGCAGAGCAGCCTCAGGCAGACAGAGCCCCGTGATGAGTGTCGCCATTGGAGAGGCACCGGGGTGCTCTCTGCACCCACAGCAAGAGCCTGCCCGTGTCCCTGCCCACCTCTCTGCCTACATCCCAGCTACAGGAGTGCAGGGGCCACCAGCCAAATCAGCAGCCATGCTGACTACCACCCGTAGTCTAAGCTATGGACAATGCACACTTCTATTCCAATTATTAATGTCTTCACTGCCACAGAATCTTCAGAGCTATTGCACTCATCAGCAGCTGACTGACAGGCCTGCTGTAGCATTTCATGTGCAGATCAAGAAATGGTGCTTGTCCTGGTGCATGTTTTGGCATATCTGTCAGGTCTAGATTAATTTTATAATTGTTACTGCAGGGTTCAAAACTGCTTCTTTTTTAATTGGATTGAGACAGTTAAAAACTTCATTAAGACTTCTGTAAAACTGTAGCTAAAGCTAGCACTGCTTAAGCTAAGAGAAGGAATGGATTTATTCACCAATGTATTTGCTTCTGTTCACAATACTTGCTAAATTTGTCATATTTTGCCCAAATCTGAAACCAAAGAGCAAATGAGAAAATCTGCACTTCCAGTGTTTCCTCTTGCCATGTTTTTGTAGCAGATAGATAAGAACACCATGGTTCGCTGTTGCAGCTGGAAACCAGAAGTCAGTTTGCATGAGAGCTGAGGTGACAGGTCAGAGGGGATGGCGCTTGGGAGCCAGTGCCCTGGATCCGTAAGCATCCATTGACAGGGGACCACGTAGTGCTGCACAAGCAGGGCTTGGTTTGCACTGATTCAGTCCATAACAAATTTTCCCATACAGGTTTACAAACCATTGGAACAGGGCTTAAAGCTGGAATTTCTAAACAGCCCCAGCACTGTATGAACGGGGGCTCTGTTATAATAAGAAACTAGCAGACAACTGCTCCTTCTGCTGTTGTGCAGCTCTCTGCATGAGGCTGCCCTCACAGCAGGACCATGTGTCTGTGCAGGCTATAATGAGACAGAGCTCTGGCTGGTTTTGTTTATGAGTGAAGGGCAGGGCTTTAAAAAAAAGTCCACTTGCTAGCACTGAGTAAAGCGACGTTGTTTGACCAGAGAAGGAGATTAAGGTATAAATTCACCCTGATTTTTTTTTTTTTTTTTAAGTTTTAATTAAAAAGAGGAAGGTCTGGGCTTTCTGTGCCAAGACAGCCTTTCAAATTAATTTAAAAGGCATTAGTGAGTTCTGCTGAGGTCTACAAGTAGGTGACTCTTCTGTTACCACTGCTGCTCATTCCCAAGAAGAAAGAAAACTAAACTGATAAAACTCTGCCATCTGATATAGTTTTGAAATCTAGAGTTGAACAGGACATTTATTGAGCAAGCCAAAAAAAAAAAAAAATCTTGTTAAAACAACAGCAATTCGGAGTGTGTGTAGGAGCTGCGTGAAGGGTCGGAGGAACAGGAGTGCAGCAGCTCAAGCTGGGTTTCCACAGTGGTCGCCCTGAAGTTGCTTTAAAGAAGTGGAAGAGCAGTAATGCAATTCTGGTCTTGATTTATATCTCATTTTTAAACATCAAATCTAGCTGAAATGAATAAAGCAATTTCTATGCCATGGGAGTAGCTCCCAGATCTCTCTTTCTTCCCAGCAGCTGGATAAAGAGTCATTTTACAAAGACCTTTTCCCTAATAAATAGCAAAGCAATCTCATAAAGAAAGTAATGTGCTTTTTAGTCTCTGTAACCATATTGAATTAAATGTTATGTACAGTGTAATTACATTTGCCTGTCAGTTGTATTAATGTGAATTTCCTTGATTAATTTTTCAAGTTAGTTGATATTAAGTAGGTAGGAAGTTTAACATCCCCCTAGACCTCCTCTGTCAGCCTGGCTCAGCTAGCGGAGGGAGGGCGAAGCTCAGCACAATCAGTGTTACTTCATTAACTCGACCACTGTAGCAAGCACCTGGAATCTTTGTCTTGCCAGTCATTTGCGGTCACCTCGTACTGTGTGCTCCAGCATGAATCCCTGGAGCTGGGAGGAGCAGTCCGATCAGGTGTGGGGTGCAGCACTCAGAAGCAGCATGAATGCCCAAATCCATGTGTGTTGCAGCGTTCTTACACAGCAATGCTGGCAGGGTGAGGTGTAAAATGGAGAACAGGGCACAGGTTTGATCATGCTGCCTGTGCCATGTTCAGAGTAGCACAGTGAGTGTGCAAGTTCACTCACCTTGAAAGTGTGTGGAGTATGGGATTGCCAAGGATACAGAGCAGCAGTTTGAGAGGAGCAACAGAAGACTTGCAAGAGACAAGGTAGTGCACTGCTTACATACAGTTCCTAGTTTAAAGCTGCTTTCTCCCAGTTATCATCCTGAATGTCAGCTCACTGCCTTTGCCAAAAGCTTTCAGTTGTTGTGCTGCACAGGCTCCATTTACCTTTTGAGGAATTGTATTTGGGTCTCAGCTGTGTGGAAAGTATTCATTCCTCAGACATACCTGCCTAGCTGGTTACTGTACCCAGTGACCTCACAATATGCAGCACAGACTGTCTTGAAACCAGTCGATGTTGGTACGTAACTCTGACTTTCTCTGAATTAATAAGATACTTGAAGGTATTTTAGAGAGGAAGTCAGAGTTATTTGCACAGTGGGGGTCTGTGCATTACAGCTGTGCTTCTTTTTGCTTGGTGTCTGCAAACTTTATATTAAGTCTCAGTTACTGATTCATCTCTCAAACATCTGTGTTAACTCATGGGGCTTGGGGAGTCTTGGTGTAAGTGTGAAGTAGGAATGAACTGAAACAAGCTCACTTAATGGGTACCCTTCTTGTGTAAATCGGTCTGGATTATAGTGATCCAAATAAACAATCATTTGGATGAGTACATCCTGCAGTACTCTTTCTATTACACAGCTCTTGGGAGATTAAAAAAGTCTGTTCAGTGTCTACTCAGAAGGAAGAAATGGGAGCAGTGTTGTATAAAAATGTTTCAAGACTGGGAGTCTGTTTCGTGTTACAGTGGCTTGCCAGATTTGGTACAAAATTTCTTAAATATTGGTGCCCTCCACCACTGATTAGCAGTTCACAACTGTAAAGCCATGGAGTGCATTGCACTTTTGTTACCAATGCAGATAGCCTTTGCTCCTTAATGCTGTTCTTAAAGTATTTTAAAGCAGTTTGGGAAAGCACACAAAACCAAATACACATGATCAAGGAAGAAGCGATTTGGGAACAGTTGGAAGCACTCTCTCAGAAGGTCCGACATATACAAGGTTATTGCTTCGGGAGGACTTTAGTTACTCCTACCCTCTTGTTCCCCTTCTGGTTGTAGTACCCTGTGAAGGATATACTGTATCAAACCATATGCTGCAGGCAAAGTTCGAAGTACCCTGCCGGGCTGCAAGGCAGTATGGACAGGAATGGATTCTCTGTGCTTGGCTTTTTTGAGGTTTTTTGTTTGGTTGGTTTTTAGTTTTGGGTTTGTTTGGGATTTTTTGTTGTTGTTTCTTTGTGGTTTCTTTTGTTTGTTTTTTTTTTTTAACTCTGCCAAAGAGTCAGTAAGTTTCTCAAATTTTAGTTTATTCTTATTTAAAAGAAAAAGAAAAAAAAGTCCCCTCAACTAACAGTAACTGGAAGATATCACCCCCAGCCTTTCCTCTGCCTTTGGGGCTAGTGAGAGGAATACACTGATTCAGCTGTATTTCAGCTTCAGCTCCCTCCTAGCTGGACCGAGTCCTTGCCATGCCATAAAGGTGCTGCTTGGTTTGTTGAGAGCAAGTGTTTCTTTTTTTCTGTGACCAGTGGCTCATCAAGTAACAGAAAGTGAGATCCTGGCTCACTTAAATAATATCGTGAAAGTTGCTGGTGAGTTCAATGGAGCCATGTTTGTATCTGGAGTTAAAGAATGCAGAGAATGAAATGGGGAGGGAAACCCGAATCATTGCACTTACTTGTTGTAAGCTTCAGGGTACAAGAAATACAAATGACCAGATTCCAATTTTCTTGTGTGACTGGTTGACAGCCCATAGGAAATGAGGCAGTACACCTTGTCTTCCTACAGCAGTCTTTTCTTCCGCAAAATGGGAGTGTTCATAAATGTTGCATGAGTACTGTGAGGACAAATTAATTCATTATTGTCTGAACAGTGACCAAACTTGTATTTTCTTGATTCAGTCATGTTGATACCTAATAATCTAAGCAAAAATTTTAGAAACTGGTGTTGAACGTCTTGCTAAGGAAGAGCATCAGCTAAGCCAATGGATGCATAGAAAGACTGGATAATCAAGGGAGCAGTTACACTTTTAAAGTTACAGCAGATTTTTTTTTTTTTTTTTTTTTTTTGCATTTCTAAATAGCCTGCATCTCTTCTGTTCTTTGGATCAGCTTCTGCCTTTTTGCTATAGGGCAGAAAAGAAATTGGCCCTGTTCCATTTTGAAGGGGAAGAAACAGTTTTGTGGGGAAATCCACTTTCTCTAGGGCTGTAATGAGTTGGAAATATTTTGAAATACTTGTGATTTAGATCATAATGAATTATGCTAATGATTCAAGTTAAAACTCCTTTTAATGCTTTAAGGAGGTAGACTTACTGGTGTGTGTTGCTGGTAGTGCTAAGTCGTGTTTGGCAGCCTTCTCAGGTATTTTCAGTGTGCCCAGAGTGCCTAAATACTCTTTAGTGAATGGTGGAGAGTAGGCTGGGATTGCTGCAAGCAAATGAAACCTCCAGCAGTTTTTCAGCAGTCAGACAGGACTGGGGCAGGGACTGAAGCAGCGTGCTGTGAAAGACCTCGGCTTTCTGTAGGGGTTATCTGGATGGCACTTGATAACCTCCTCCAGATCGTACCCAGACCATACCTCTTGTGTACTCTTCGTGTAAATAAAGGCTGTTAAAGCAGACCCACTGCTCGGGAAAACCTGAGTTATTCAGGCAGTAATGTGCCTTAGGAAAGAGCTGCAGCATTTTCTTGGGGAAAGTCTGATTCATCACTTGTCTGCATGCCTGGACAAGAAAAGGGTCATATTTCTGCTAGACACCAAAGCAAGGGGGGGAGAGTGTTTCTGACTTGATTTATCAACTAGGAGAGATGAATTAGAACCCTCGGGGGAGGGAAAACTTCACAGAAACTGAAATATTTTTACATTGCAGATGATTGTGGCCTCCAGACTTTTTCTTGTATGGCATTTATGCAAGCACACATTCCAAAACAAAATTAAACAAACAGTCCCTTGAAGACTCCTAATTAGCCACTTTGCTCAATACTCAATTAGAATTACCATGTAGGTAAAATATGACTGCAGTGCAGAGAATTTCATTTGAAGTAGCAGTCCGTAAGTAATGTTTAGGAACAAGTAATAGAGTTCCATCAATGAATGCGTTTTGCTCGGAGCAAATTCAACACTGCAAACGATTGGCAGTAGGGGAGGGTGAAATGCTATAAACCTGATGAAGTCTTGTAATTTAAAACAGAGGCATAGAGTTCAGAAGATTTGGAAAGATCATGCCTCTGCCAGAAACCTTGATGTGACCTCAGGCAAGTCATTTCACCTTTCTGTACCTTATCTGAATAAATATCTCTGTTTCCTATCTGTAAAATGAAGATAATGTCTCATGCATGTTCTAAAACTCAAGTGTTAATAAAACACACAGAAATCATCAGATAGGAAGTCCTCCAGAAGAACAAATGCTGCATTGTGTGTTTATACAGCACTCAATAGCCAAGTGCTTTTTTATTAGGCCACTTGCAAATGCATACTCTATTGGGACTTATTTGGCTTATCATCTTTTTGAGGAGGGTAGACCTGAACAAGACATTTGGATTCAAATGCTCTGAATACCTGAGGGATAGCAGCTGGTTTCTCTATCCAGACTTAGATCTAAAGTGGAATTTTAGATGTAGTTGTCAGCTGCACAGTGAGTAAAACTTCCCTTTGGAGCTTGATATCAGAGCCCAGATAAGACATGAGATTTTGTGGCTAGAACCTGTTTCTGTGAAAGCATGATAACAAAAAGAGCATTAAAGAAATTTTACTACATAGAAATTGCCATCTCTGCACATCTATTAGTTTTATTTCTTCAAAAGGGCACAACTCTGACAACTAGTAAATCGCATACTCTCTACATACCCTCTAAACTGGGCTAGTAGCTGGGGGTTTAGCTGACAAATCTGGTTTTCACAGTAGAGAGAGAATTACCTAGAAGTTCTAACATTAGGCTTTTCTCCCCATCCCATGTCTCCAAGCCCCTCTTATGGCCACAATCGAGTGTCTGCTCTGTACTTGCTCACACTTTGCTAGCTGTTAGTAAAACTGAAGACCTTGCTAAAAGATACCTCCTCAGAAAGACATTTTGTCAAGAGCTAATCATGCTTCTGAAATGTTATGCCTCAGGTGAGGTAAAATGCAGAACATTCGAGGACAGATTAGAGGAATGCCTGAACACTTGTGGAAAAAGGCAGGTAAAATTTGATGTGCTTTTAATGACAGGTGTTAAAGCCATAGCTTTAGCTTTGGTATCGAAGTATTAATACTATATTATTAAAAGAGCTGTCATTTAAATAAGTACTTTGCCTAAACAAAACAAAAAAAGATATATTGATTTATTAAAAACCTAAAGGTTTGAAAAAAACTTTTTTTAAAACCCTGGGGAAATCTGAGATCTATTTCAGGTGGCGACTTCAGTTAGTTAGGGACAACATCTTTTAGCTGTTGTAAATCACAGGACACTGAGAAGACCAAGATCATGAAAACAAATTGCAGCCCATCTTGTGACTTGGATTATGCATTTCTCTGTGTGAACTGACCAACTGAAATCAAAGGCTGCAGAAGTAGCTGCAGAACTGAAGCTGCTGGGACTGGAAGGGTGGGTGTGTTTGTGAGAGTGGCCACAGCAGCACAGGCTGCATGAGGGAACACTTTCAGATGTTTGTGTTGTTCACAGCGTAAGAACATTTGATCATAAAAACCTTTGCTTAAATTCAAAAGCAGCATTAAGGTTCTTAAAGACTACTTTGAGAAGTTTTAAAAGATTTTGCTATTCCAAGTTTTGGGAAACTGAGTTGCTTTGTAGCTTCTTGAGATTTAGACAACCAGGAATCGAAAAAAGGCAGTCGTGAAGTATGTAGAAATGTAGCCATTCATCCATTCTTTATGTTAGACAGGAAAGGAGAGGTCACAATTAGCAACATTTTGAAGTAAAACTTTTAAAGTATTTTGTAGTTTTCCTACCTCTCTATGTAAAATTCAAATCAGGCGTTCTACCTGCAGGGACCTTCAAACAGGTCATTAAGAACAACCCAGCAGTTATGAATCAATTTATTCTAAATTTTAATTTAAAATTGCACTTGCATAACTTTCCAAAACTGTTGAAGCCTTTGTAAAACTTATTTTAATAATTTTTATTTTTGTTTTTCAAAAGAAGTCAGGTATCTTTACTTATCTTCCTGATTAAATCTCTCCATACTGGAGAGAATTGTCATTTCCTTCCCAGCCTTTCCTTGTCTTTTGAAAATACCAATAGGTAATTTTAGCAACTTAGATAAGGAATTCCATGATAACTGGGAAGCCAATTAGCTGTCAAGACATTATTGCAATATTATTAGAAAACTGGATACTTAAGTGGCAGGTAATTTTTTTTGTAGTTCCTGCATGACTATCATGCACACTGTTTTGATTAGATCCTAATGATACCAAGAACATTTTAAACAAATACTCTCAGCCCATGCAAATGAAAAACATTTTATTTCTTTAGTTGCACTTGTGCAGCAATGGTGATTAATACATCTTGTGATGCTCAAACTGTATCTGATTAAATCATGGTGCACCAAAGAGGGCTTTATGAATAATCTTTCCATGAACCCTGCTGACAGATCTGAGAGGAGAAAGGAAATGTGTTAAACAGCATCATTGTGCCTGAAAGGGCCTCCCCACAGTGTCATCGCACCTATAGATTCCCCTGCCCATAACCCAGCTCCTGCCCTGGACCACCCATCATGCATGGGACCACCTTTTTCATCAGTTTTATGATGACTGCAGGCTTTGCCGTGCTGGGCCTGGCAGACTGGCCAATTCCTGTCCAGCAGTAACTCCTTTGTTGCTTTACCCTGCAGTTAAGCAGTCTCTTATCCTGATAATGGACCTCTCCGAAAGAGCAGTCCCAATATCCAAGCATGTGCAGCCTCAGCTTTCTCTCCCCAGTATGACCCTCACTGTAGTAGTGTTAGTATTAGTATTAGTCTTGGACACTCGTAGAAGTGTGTTTCGTAATAGTTTGCATAAAAGATATGCCAAGGAGTATTTGCTTGGAATAAGCTACGGTGGTGAGTTGTTCCTTGAGGACCATCACCAAGCTTACATGCAAGTAGCTTCCTGGCTTAAAGAACCTTAAATGCACTAGTTAATTAATAGTATTTCCCATCCCTTACCTCAGTGATATAATATTTGCAAGCCAGAAAGAGAAGTTTATTTTGGTTTTGAATTAAACATGTTTTAACTTCACCAGCACCCTCTCTGAAGGCTGAGATTAGTGACCCCACCATAGAAGGAATGCACTTTCAAAGGACCACTGCAGCCCAACAACAGCAGAAAAAAAAAGAAAAAAAGGAACCCTTGTCTTATTTTGTGTGACATCTGTTTTTCCCCATTCCCTTTATGGGAATTTCTTGTAACTACGTGAGTTTACAGGAAAGAGATCACTGTTTTCCAGATGATTTATTTCACTTTTGTTAGGCAGCTTCACTCTTTCCCCTGTGTCATCAGCTTCCCCTTGTTGTTGGCAAGGCTCTTTTCTATAGCTACAGGAAGCAGGTTTGTAAAAATAGGAAAATATGGTATTAAAACAGAAAAAGAAAAAAAAATGTAGGATAGTTAGTGGGCAGTGATCAGATTTTAGGGTTTCCGATCTCTATTTTTTTAACAGCCATCCTCCGCTGCTCTCCATATTGGTTCTTGACTGGATGGTAAACAGGCACTAGCCTTGAACACTGTCATTTGCAA
Source organism: Xenops minutus (assembly GCA_035221455.1). Lineage (NCBI taxonomy): Eukaryota > Metazoa > Chordata > Aves > Passeriformes > Furnariidae > Xenops > Xenops minutus. The sequence goes on along the minus strand of JAWWEE010000074.1, from coordinate 137,100,272 downwards.
AACCTCATTTTCTGTGTGTGTTTGGGCATGTCAGCAGCCTTTGAAGATTTATTAACAACAGATTATACTCTTTTTAAGGGGTGTTTTCAAGTTCCTGGCTTAGATGAGGGAGTGGCCCATTTACCTCTGCAACCACCCATACCTAACTGTCTAAACCAAATCACAAATCAAACTCCTTTTATTACATAGCTGCCAAAAACTGGCACAAAATCCCTCTTCAGTGAAAGGTTGTTCAGAAGAGCATCCATCATGCTCCTGGGGATGGCTCAGTGGATCCGTGTCATGTTGCACACGAGCTGTTGCTCATGGCCTTGGAGGACCCGCAGACCCACTGGTGGGTGTTTGCTGCAGAGCGGCAGCTCAGCCGTGTGAAAAAGCTTTCTGGTTGGAGATCTTGGGAGGCAGTGCCCTGTTGCTTGGTATTGCTTGACTTCTATACCTGCCAGTCTAGAGCACCAGAACAAACTCCTTGTGTTTATGCTTTTTTTCCCCTTGGAAAACAGGAAGGCATTTAGTAAGGGCAAAGTGTTAGAGTAAGTCAACCTGAGTTCACCAGAAGGTCTCCCAGTAGACAGGGAAAGGAAGAGATTTGATTTGATTCAATTTAGTACCTTCAGTTTAGATGTAGTTTGGTAATTTCTTGTTCAGGTTAACCATGTAGGATCAGTGCTTCTGAACAGTCCTGAAACAGTCCTGAAGAACAGAGGAAAAAGAAGAAACACAGCAAGAACAAGAGGTGCTGAAATACTGCGGGAGTACTGGTGAAGCAGCCTCAAATCTCTGTTCCCAGGTTGTACCTTCTCAATGCTGGTGCCTGTGTTAATGTTTGCCACACAGTATACAAATCTTGGATCTCTCTGTGTGTTTTCTGTGGGAAAATACTTGGGACCTCAGACATTGACAATTCTTTTAATTATAGCCTATGGCAATCCCAGCTTACGGAAGGAATTTCATGGGGAGGTTTGGCTGGAACTGGCATTTCTGTCCATCAGTGTACTTCATTTACATTTTTTAAATATTTTGTTTGTGGTTAAATAACTGGTAATCATGTGCAGGTGGTAGATTTTAAGTATGATCTTCATTACTTCTGGCAGGGAGGAAGCTATCTTTGTGAATAAATATTTTTTCTTTCCTGGATTGAAATGCTGAGATTCCATGTTTGTGGGAAAAAGTTTCTCTTCTCTGCCCATGGCTCAGATCTAGGACTTGCCCTTTTTGGGACACAGATACTAAATACACTTTTAATCTCACAATATGCCCAGGTGTTCATTTTCTTCTTTTTCTTTCAGCTCTGGAGCTGTAAGTAATTCTGGACTCATTCCATCCACCTGGTTGAGTGCTTTTTTCTATTCTTCATTTCTATTTTTTTCCTTCTCTTTCCCCATCTCTCTCGTGTTTCATTTCCTAAGCTTTTCTGCCAGAACAGCTTTTTATTTCAATCACCTCCGGGAATGGAGTGGACATAATGAATTGGGTATTTCATACGGGCTCCGTGAAGGAATCAGATGTGATAGAAGTGATATTAGGCGCCGCTGAAGCGGTGCTCGGAGCAGGGCAGCTGGCTGGCAGCGCCACCCAGCCGAGGGGTGGCAACCTCTGACTTTTTGTGATTGCTTCTGGTCAGTGGGACAAGCATGGGCCCATCAAACAACCTCCCTGCAATGTGGTTGGGGAATATTTACGGGAGCAGAAACGTAACTGCAGTGGAGATCTGTACTCTTCCATCCTTGCTAATCAAGACTGCTGATGAAACATTTATTTGTCAGGGTTGGATGTTTAGCTAAATATAGGAATACATTTTTGCAGTGTGAAGATGAACATCAAGGATCTTGGCACTGATAGTGTCAGTGAAATACAGATGCAGTGAATGTCTCCTGTCAAACTGTTATCCTCCCCATAATCTAAGGAGGTGCTGGATGGGAGTGATTAATTTCTGTTTGCTTGTTTGTTTATTTGTTCTGTCCTAGGTTGTTGCTACCTGTATTGCTGTTCCATCCTCAGTCTCAGGCATAGAGCAGGACTCTGTAAGAATCCTAAGCAATGATGTACATTTGCAAGAAATGATCTAGTTTCTGGCACTGGGACAAGAAAAAGTCTTGCCCTGATCTCATTTGTCTAGGCTGCTCTTGTAAACTTCCATGAAGTTAATATCACAACAGTTTTAGGAAGCCCTTGTTCAAGTGTTTCACTAACCTTAATATTGATTTTTTTTCAGCTGATACCCAGCTGAAATGCATTTTGTTGCAGTTGGAGATTTTTTGGTCCGTCCACCACTGAGCATAGTAATCTTAAACTTTTTTTTTTTAATATATTTTAAATTTTTATTCACCTTAAGTCTTTATGTTTTTGCTTCATAACCCTCTTTTATATTTTACTCTGTGTATCTAATTCTATTATCCTTCAGTCGTTGGTTAAATTTCTTAAATCTCTTCTGACTTTTGTTCCCCTATTCAGGGTCTGGGCTGTTTTAAATTTGCCTGCTGCTGTATCTGTCTTAATGCATTGTCTGAGCCTGGACACAGGAATGTGGCTGAGGTCTCACAAAGGCTGAATAAACAGAGTAATTATCTCCCATTTCTTATGAATGCCATTTCTCTTCCTAAAAATCAAGATTCTGGTTTTTTTTTGTAGCAGCAGAACTTTGTTGACTCATGTTTGTGTTGTGATTCGCTGTGACCCTCAGATTCTCATTTCTTGTTTTGCATTTGTGCGTCAGTGTTTGCTTCTAAAGTATATTATTTAGTTTGTTAATTAGCTCTTCTGAGTGTACTGAGTTCTTTGGATTCAAGAGTAGCTCATATTTTCCCGTGTGAAGGGTTTTTCCCCTCTTTATCCTTGCTCTTTCTTCTGTTGCTATGTGAAAGACAACACACAGAAAACAAAGAAACTGCCAGATATTCAGAAGAAACAGAGAAGCTGAGAATATACAAAATAAACAGGGTGGGAAAAAAAAAAAGAAAGAGGAAAATATTTTTCTTTCCTAGCTGTGGTAATTTTAACTGCATTATTGTGACTAGCAGAGCAAACAGATATCAAACATAGAATATTATAGAAATGAAGGGTAAATTGAGAGAACACATTCTAAAAAATAAAAAAAAAGGTAAAAAATGACCCACAACAAAATGGAAGGAACTATTATATATATTGCTTAGTATTTCTAGGGACGATGTTATGATTTAGCTAGCTAGAAATGGCCATAGCAGCTTTTGTAAATATGATGGATAGTGAAATAATTCATGGTTGACTTTCATTTTTCAATTCAAATATGTTTGCACATGAATTACTCCTTGTCCCGGGTACATTAAAACATCATCTTACTGGATAAGTAGATAGATCATTGCATTCAATGTTAATCATGTCTTCAAATTTATTTTAGCTGGGAGTCATGAAGCTGAAGTCTTCCAAACATACACATTTCTCAGTAATTTGGGGGTTTAATTCAGACAGGAAACAGGGATTTAAAGTGGATTGCTAATACCATTTTATTGGAAAGGGAAAAAATGGGGTGGGATGAGCTGATTCCAGTAAAAATGTTTTGAAATTCACCAGATGGATGGTGAGCCCTCAGTTTGCACCATCCGATACCACAGCGTCGATGTTATTGGCTAATATAAGCTCTTCAATCGTCCTGTACTGCAAATGAATACCTTTTACTGTGGAAATTTTAGAAAAGAATAGCTCAAACTTTCATGCCAAAGTAAATGCTTCACTTTTATCCCAAATTTCTAATGAGAATGTTTGTGCTGCTTGTCACTGCTGCTCTCAAACCACTGAACTCTCCTCTCAAAATACGAATCTTATATGGCCATCAGGAGGGGTGGAGTGCTTGCATTTTAAAAGCCTTTATCTTGATGAGACCCCACCAGAAAGGATTCCGCTTTGGAGAGCAAAGTGTACCCTCCACCTCCTCCTACAGGGGCAGGAGATCTTGAGTTTGGGCTGTTACTTACCTGTGTCTTGATTACTTCTGCTCTACCTGCTGAGGCAGTGGGGTAAGGCCAAAGATTGGGAAGATGTAAGAGGATACACACAACACAGCCGTTTGTGGATGGTGGAGCCCTTCATGGGTTTCGCTGAAGATGGACTGTGGTGCAGAAGGTTTCCAAGCACACCATGTAGGGCTGGGTGGCCTTGGGACAGAGAGGATGGGGCAGCAGCCAGCTGTTGGGCATCTAGTACCTTAGTTCCTATATCTTCAACCAGCCTTTCCCTTTTCATGCTGGTGGTGGAGGGCTACTAAACGAATCTTGTGTTTTGACCCTTGACTACTATTGCCATTCACGCTTTTGTTACCCTTTGTCCTTTCCCTTTGCACGAGGAAGCAATTTATGGGTACTCAGGGGTGCAACAGCAAGCACTGGGCAGAGAGGTCATCCAAAGTTTGGAGGGTTGCTAATTAGATTTTTTCTTCATTAATTAGTCAAAGCTAATTAGTGTCTGTCCTTGCAGAGACTCTGATGCAAACACAAGAAGTCAGGAATTTTAAAGCACTCTTGTTCCTAGCAGCACCAGCAGACATTAACCCCTGCTCCCCCCGTCCTTTTCAGTTTTTCAGACTTTCCCATGGTGGGTAAGATTTACCTGTTGCCAGACAATGCTGCTGCAATGCTCTGAACTCAAATAATGCGTCTAAATCACCAGCCAAGCCAGACAGGTTAGCAATGCCTTCTGTTTACATCTTGGAGGCAACTTTGCATCTGGAGGAAGGAGTCTGAGGCTCACTGGGGGCTTGCTTTGAACGCTGCCCCCTCTCTCCCTGCCCTTTTGCCTCCTGGGCTGACCCAGCTGTAAAAGTGTCAGCCTGGCTGGAGATCCACAACCAGCCAGACATGATGCATAGTTCCTCAGGCTCTCTCTTGTGTGCCGGTGGCCACGGGGCTCAGGGAAGCTTTTGGCTGGATTGCTGGTGCAGAAGAGAGGCATTGCACTTCCACTGCCAGCCCCCACACTTATTTTGGGAGGATGTGGACAGAAAATCAATTGATTTGCAGGCACTTCTGTTCCATAGAGCAAGGCTCTGGTGTTGTTTATCAGCGTAAAAGGAAATGAGGATTTATAGCATTACCTGTTAACTTTACAGGGGAAAAAAAGATTGCTGGAATTTAAAATTACCCTGTTGGGATTTTTTTCCCATTTTTAATTATGAATTAGTATGCAAATAGTCCAAAGTCACTTTGGCTGGTGTTGTAAACTGCAGTGCATGGGAAAAGCTCCCTATCATAGCTGACGTGATGAAAGCACCATGTAGAAAATGCTTGGTAACTGCTACATGAGGAGGAGAAGGGGAAGAGGTCGAAGGATTGAGCTTGTTCTCAACTCTTAGAACACAGATGTCCTCTGTGTTTGACTGCCCGGGCCCTTGGGGGGCTGTGCTGCTCAGCATGGTTGGCATCAGTCAGTCGTGCCGCCACTGCCTGTCTCACCTGGGGAGGTGTCGTGTGCAGTCGGAATGCAGCCATGGTTCACCAGTGAGGACACTGGCATCCTTCGTGGGGGGCAGTGGGAAATATTTCCATCCCCACACTGATTAACCCCAGGTACCCAGCAAGAGACATGACATCTAAAGGAGCAAATAACTCCATGCTGCTTTGTGAAGCAGGGGTACAATATGATCTGATGTACTGAATATTTGGGCCAGAAATTCCCAGTTCCCTTGCACAGACCTCCATGTGTGTTACCACATACCTGCTATGAATTGGGCCTGACTTGACCAAAATCTCCAGAAGTGATCTTGGTTTACCTCAGTGTGGCTGAGATCAGATTCAGATGTCTGTCTGACCCCTTTGTTTAGTATATAGATATAACAACCCTTCCTTCACTTCCCAGATTAATTATTAATCAAAAAAGCTTCTTTTTTTTTTTCTTACACAGAGAACATTATATAATTACCATTACTTTTATATGCTGCTCTTCTTCATGTTGCTCTTGGCTTCTGGACTGTTGCTGTCACAGAAGTTGTCACATCAGGAAGGTGTCTGTCTACAGCTGTCAGCTGAGAGAGACCATTTTAATTACATTTTTTTCATTTCGTATTCAAGTCACAGTTTTAGCCATGCTGAGATTGGCTTCTCAGCACGTGAACTTGGAGATGGCTTCTACTGAGCCCAGTGGGGAGCCCCATCCCTTCTGTGGAGGTCCTCCTTTGTTTTCCTCCCCACTAGTACTGCTAAGGAGTGGATATTATCCTTGATATTAAAAATTAGCTTTGATTCTTCAATACTCAATAGTCCTGAAACTTTCTGTTGTATTCTTTAGTGCCTGAGACTTGTGGTATAGCCATTGTACCTATCTATGTAATTTTTTAGCGTTTTTTTTCTTGGCAACAGCCAATTGTTAATGAGCAGAAAGTTCAGGAATGTTAAGCGAAGCACCAGACAGTCAGGAATATTAGCCTTTCAAGTTCCTCTGCTGCTCTGACTGAATGTGCATGACAATCTCTTTAGAAGCTACCTTCAGGTTATTTAATTAATTGAATGGTGTAGTTTCATGTTGGACATTTACTGACTGGGAGGAGGATTGGAGTGGATCTCAAGTGCTCGGTATGCCATCCTTAAAATGTATCATGTATGAGAGCTGGTAACTCAGGTGCAGCAGAGGGCAGGCATCAGGGGAAAAGGTGCTGCTGGTGGTGGGAACCACAGGCTTGGCCATTTCTTCATCTTGCCTGGCTCTGTGCTGCTGTGTCTTGTGTGCCTAAGCCACACTGCTGGCTTATGACTCTGTGCCCCTGGGACTGGAGTTTCCCCATTGCCTGTGTTTTGCTTGCATATTGGGCTGAGGGTAAAAGGGCTAATTTCTGAGACTCATGTAAGTCTGGAGTGGTGTTCCCTTTGAAGTCAGCAGTGTTTCCTCTACATTTGCATCTATGCAACTGAAATCCAGATCCTGTACAAGGTGACAGGAGATTTTTTTGCCCTTTTCTGTGGTTTTTGTTACTGAAGTGCTGTGACTTAGAGAACATGTTAAGTTTCACTGATACCTAAATCAACACAGATGTTTCTCTGTACAGAAATTTCCACTACGGACTGAAGTTAAAACAGTTTTTAAAGTCAGATATCTATGAATTATTCTGAGTTTTTCTGTTTACAAGGGATTCTTGTAGAATCATAAAAAATCCCCAGCCAACTCTTCAAGAGACTTTAATACAGTCGCTTTGTAATATGTTGCTGAGCTTCCTCAGCCCTACTCCTACCCCAGTGCCTCCCAGATCTTAAAACAAGCTCAGGAGCTCCTGATATCTATTGAAGTAGTGATTGCTGTGATTTTATAGTAAAGGCTTTTCTTTACATGTATACTTTGCCTCTCTGTCCTGGTGAACTCTGAGCGCTCGGTGTGCCGTGCTGGATGGTGAGGTCTGATGGAGAGGCTGCTCTGGCCTGGCTGGCCTGCCTGCTTTTTGGCTCTGCATTTAGTAAAGCTGTTGCTAATAGCTGGTTAAATGGATAAGATCACTTTGGCAGTTTAATCCCAATAGCCTTATCTTACTGAGACCAGTTTGCAATTATAACGAAACACGTTTCAATGTAAATGTTTAAGTGAGTTAAACTACTCAGATGCTTCAGGTCTTGAGTGGGAATCCTTATGAAGTCATTGTGGAAATGGCTACTGCATCCCTGTCACTTGCCCTGCTCCCAGAACATCCCTCTGTGGGTATGGCAGCCACTTATCCTGGAGAAGACAAAAGCTTGGAATATTATGTGCCTTGACCAAGTGAGATACAAAGACCCTGCCAGGAAGAATGTCCAGATTGCTTCTCTTCATGCCAGTTTGGACATTTTCTGTACCAAAGCAGCACTGCTATAGTTTCATCCCTAGGAAGAAGTTACAGCGGTGGGGAAGGATGGGCTGATGGGTGTCCTGAGAACACATGCAGAGCCACACAGAACCACTCGCTGTTTTAAACAGGGTTCTTGCCCCTGCAGGGACCACACAGCTATAGACTCTGCATCCCCCTCACCATCAGCATCACATGGCTGCCCAGGATGGTTCACAGCTTGGGCAAAAGAAATTGATTAATCCCTTCGGCTGCCTAAGTCTAGACAGGAGCAGAAGCATTTTAGGCATGTTCTGGTTTTTTGTTGTTGTTTTGTTTGTTTGTTTTGTTTTGTTTGGGTTTTTTTTTTGACTGAGGAGTGTAAGATGAGGCTGCATTCTTTGGTATAAAATTAGTGCTGGCTTGCTCTGGCTAAGCAAACCAGGATGCAAATTCCTCCCTGGAGTTAGCTGTCAGAGCCTGGGAGTCACTTTATAAGGCTTTTGGTTTCATACCTTTCAGAAACATGCACCTGACAGAATTTTTCAGATTATGGGGTTTTGGTGTTTGTTCTTTTTATAGAGCTTTTTTCATGTTCAAGAGTTTTGTTCTGTTTAGGGGCTTTTTTTACCTTTTTGGGGGGTCTTTTTTTAACAACTGCAAGACAAACTATAATAGAGAAGATTTTAAAGCACTTCACATCCAGCCTTCCTGAAAAATAGACACTTCTGGGCTGGAACACTGCAAACTGATGGGACAAAGAGAAGGAATCTTAGAATAAAACCAAGGACCTTAAAATAAATGGCAGTGTTCACCATCCCCATATGGAAGCACATCATACTATTAAACATTTGTTTAGCTGAGACTTCTGGAAGACATTGTCAAGCTTCAAAATAGATGGCAGGATAAACTGTTGGGAAGATCATTACGCAAATATATAGAGAATCCAACATTTTAAGCTGCAAACTACTGGCTTCTATTTCTTGGGCTAAAGAGAAATCTCCGGGAGGTCCCTGGCAGTGGCTCTGGCTCTGATGCTGGAGGACAAATGGCACCTGTAGGCTTTAACCATTGGTTTGAACACAGGCTGCAATACTTGCAGCACACAGCAGCTCTCAAGTGCTGTTTCAGCAGCTGCAATGACGAGGAACAGAAGCCAAGCTGGAGGGAAGCAGGACCAGCAGTGTCAGCTCTAAGGCACAAGTTTTCTTCCTCTCCCCACTTCTGTCCCTTCACTGTGGGACTTGGGTGCATAAGTGGTCTTTGTGCTTTTGAAATTATCCCTCTTAATCTTTTCCAGTGCAGATCTCCTTCCGTGATAGAAGCGTCTTGCCTTCTTATTTGAAAAGCAAATAAGGACAAAATAATGGAGAGCCTTTTTTTAAATTATGAAAAGACAGAAGCCAGGGCTTGTGTGTATGAAAGAAATCACAATGCAGCCTGCCTTGTGCTGTTTATACAACCTTGGTTTAGATCTAAACACTACCCGAGAAGTGTCAGTGACCATAAATGAGGAGGGCTAAAGCACAGCTGGTTTATACGGGTAGGTTAAAGCAGAGATCACTGAAGCGAGACTCATAATCCTCGAAGAATTGAATGACTAGCAGCTGCTTAAGGCGTTATTCCTATTCATAATGCCTGTGCAAGTGCACTTGAAGTTGGTTACTCTTTCGGAGGCACGAGGTAGAAAATGCATAAACAACTGAGCCAGGGAGAAAATCGGGAAGCTTCCTCCTAGTCTGTTGGTCTAAGTTCAAATCTGATTGCTGCAAAACCAAGCAAGTTTAAATCTAATTCATGTTGGACACCCACCCCTCACATAAGGATGGGGCTGGGGACCACATGGCAACTCTGCTCAGTAGAACTGTGTTTGAGAGGTCAGGTCAAATTCATAGGAGAAATGAACACCCAGTCTGCTAGAGACTGAATGCATGTTATTCTGAATACTTGACAGTCTTTAGTATTTTAATCCTCCTCAGGTAGGAAGAGCTGTGCTCCCGAGGCACAGAGTCCCTGCTGGGCCAGCTTCAGGCATAGGTCACGGTGCTGCTGGGGCTGCAGAGCCTGCCACGCGTGGGGTCCCGGTTCGGTGTGCACTTGGCATGCCCCTTCCCGTGGAAATCTGGGATGGGGAATAGCACTAGGGGTGGGGTTCTGCCTGGATGGGGAGGATGTTACCACGGAAGTTGTGCAAAGATGCTGTGGAGCAGGCAGAGATGCTCTGCCTGCCTCTAGCAGCATTCCTGCTAGAGGAATTCCTGCTAGTTCTCCCTGATGCTGCAGAAGGGTGGATGCATTCTTCTAAAGTGTATTCTTTTTAATTGTCCTTTTTTAAGACTGTTAAGTGTTAAAAGGAGAAAAGCACATTTATATGAACACTGGTTAAAAATAAAGGAGAAGGAGATATTTAAGGACACAAAAAACCCCACTGAACAGTTTGAAATTGCACTGGTTCTATCAGTGTGGAAATGCATGGCTTTGTGCACATATGTAGGTAATTTCTCACATGGGTTTGTACATGTCTTTCTTGTGCAGTGTTAGTAGTGTCCATATTGAAGAGAACATCCTATAAATGTCTTCAATCAATCTGTTTCTTTCCCTATTAAAAAAAAAAAAAAATCTTTGCATTAGTTTTCCATATGTCTACGTTTCTCACAGAGAAACTGTGCTGAATGCAATTTAGTCAAATTAAAAAATAAGCTTTGCTTAAGAATGAGAAACTGATGCAGGGCTCAACTCTTTTCTTGCTGGGGGTGATGTAAATCATGAGTAAGTTTATTGGAGTTGATTACATTATAGTAGTGCAAGGAAACTCTGTAATGAGATGTGAGTCAGGCTCAGAAAGTCCCATGCAGAGATGCCAAATGGCAGCATGGGATCATCAGAAAATCCCACAGAGCAACTTGAAAGTTAATTATTAGGGACATTTTCTCTTCTGGAGCAAAGTCTGTTGTTTATTGAATCAGGTTGTGAACCTGTACAAATCCTGCTATGCTTATTTGGCCAAGATCACACCACACCATAAAAAAAATGTGATTTCTTTCTCCCATTTTTTAGTCTTATGTACTATCCTATTTTATACCTTGAGTTTCCCTTGTGTTTTCCATCTGGCAGCTTCCACTCTGTGTATCTTTTCAAATAAGGATGAGAGTGGAGAAGGAAGGTTTTTCTCTGGGGAAATGAAGGGCAACAGGAAAATCTCCTGAGTCCTTTCTACTTGCGAGTGGATAAATAGTTAAGTCCATACGCACCTTCACTGAACATCTTCAGAGTATCTAGCATACTTGAGCTGCTGCACATGGGAAAAGACTCCCTTGGCTCACATCTTTATGTCAGTTCCTGCCAAGAGGACCAGAAGAGAGTGATACCATCTTATCTGACTTCAGCAATATCTTCAGCCATCAGCTAGGGAGGATTTCCCGTTAAAGGACGGAGGGATGTTTCAGTTGAACCTCATCAGTCCTATTTCTAATCATAAACTAATTAATAAGTAAAATTATACCCCAGGGAGACATTCTGGTATGTTCATTGTGAATTCACACTTCCTCATCAGTAAGGAATCATTGTGGTTAAAATTGATAGGAGGAAACTGTTACAAAGACTGCAGGATGCTTGTGTGTGGTAGAGGTTGTAGGTGTCCTTCAGTTTGTGTATGAGTAATACTAGAAGAGTGGGAAGGACAAAGAAAATATAATTAAGGGCCAGTGCTATCCCCCCCTCAAAAAAAAAAAAAACAAAAAAAAAAAAACCACGAAAATTTTGGAGAGAATCAGATGTGACTGCTTTTGTGCAAGGGCATGTTTCAGAGCTTCCTGCAGAAGACTGAGCATTCAGGGGTTCATGGATGCTGGAAGAATCACTGTCACCAGAATAAAGATGCGTTGCTCTAAGGCTGTAAGCTCTGGTTGCAAGAATATTTCCATGGAAATCTTTTGGACCAGAGAAATAAAAAGTTTCTGCAGGGGCATAGTGAACAAGTCCTGGATGTCTCACCAGCTAAGATGTATGGATAGCCAAGGGGGTGAGGATGTAAGCCCTGGAGGGAAGGAAGTACCTCGGTACTGAGACTCAGGCTCCAAGGACAGAGAAAAACTGAGGGGGAAGGTAATGCCCGGTAGACCAAACGTCCAGGAAGGGGTGAAACAGAGTTGCACATGAGATACTGCTGGCATGAGCTGCTCTCTGTGGTATGCACTGAGAAGATGTCCCTCTGCCCCACTTCCTCTGTGTTGAATGGTCAAAGAATGCATGCCTTTTCCTCCCCATAGCTTCCCTGGGGAATGGGAAGTTTGCAAGTTTTCTTCTTGGCGTGATGACTGATATCCTTTGCGGTCCAGAAGGAACCTCCCTGGACCGTGTGAGCAGCTCTGCACTCCCAGCCAGATGCAATACTGCACTTGAGGTTCTGACTCAAGGGAGAGCAGAGCAGGAAGCCAAGTTCTTGGGCACGATGGAGTGGGAAGCTGAGTCACTGGACAAGCCTACCCCTAAGCTTTGCTCCTTTTTAATGTTAGAAAGTGAGGACAAGGTTCTTGCAAGCACAACAGTTGTACTCCTTGTCTGTACTGCTGAAATCAGGCTAGAGAAGAGCTGTGAATTAATCATGTGTGAAGGGAGGATGGATAAAACAGGCTGTCACAGGCAGTGGATGAGAGCAGCCCTGCCAGCACATGCAGCCTCCCTGAGCCAGCCCTGCCTGAGCAGTGTGGAGGAGCTGGGCAAGCTGGAAGGGCTGGGCCTGGGGCAGGAGCTGGGCTGTTGCATGCCTGGTCTGCTGCCAGGTTTACTGCATGTGCTAGAAGGTATTACAGCCTTTCAGAAAAATAAGACTGGAGGGAAGAGACACAGTTATTAAAAATATCAGTAATACCTAAAAAAAAGTTTTATGAAAACTTTGTTTAAAAAAAAATAAATATCTTAGTATTGTGTGAATGTAGTTACCAAGGAAAACATTCACAGGGCTTGTAGCAACTAACCTCTGTGTTGTGCTGGGGGGCAGTGGCCTTGGAACTGGTTCTGGGAGAAAGGAGCATTTTTCAGATGGGGTAAGAAAGTTGCTGTCTGACACACTGAATGTTTTTCAAGTAAAAAAAGTCACGCAATTCCCATGAACTTGTAAACTAGCTGTTCATACTTTTGGCATTACCCTCTATCGGAGCAATCTGAGCCATCTCTGGCTGTGGATACTGTAGTCATCACAGAGTGACTTCAGAAATGTGAGTCAGATCATGACACCGGCTTCCTGCTTGCTGAGTAATCAGTCTGGCTTGTGGTATGTGCTGCTTTACTAGGACACCCTGGCCCCTTCTCCCTCCACCATGTATTTTATCCAGGTTTTTTTCTTTTGTTTTTTCTTGTATTTATTTATGAGTTGAGTGGTTGACTTGAGCAAAGCACAGCAAAAACTGTTGCATCCCAAGGTGGATTATTTAATTAATTTTTCTTTTGCAAGTATTATTACTAGTGTTGGTAAGAGCCTTGCAGGGGAGGGGTTTAAGAAGTCTCTGCTTTGTGCTTTGGTGCTGGAGATCTGCTTGCTCAAGCTTTACATGGGCAGGCAGTGCTGAGAACCAAGGAGGAGGACAGGGGGAGCATGGTGGTCAGACTCACTGAATCAGGGAGGTTTAAGAAGACGCTGTTTGAATTGACTCCCCGCCAGCTGAGCACAATAAATCATGGATCTGGACTGAGGCTGACATTTTAATGATTTGATTAGTTTAGGAAGAATACTTTTATTGTGTGTCTTCGATTATGTTAAGTACTGTGTGAAGTTGTTACATCAGGATGAGCTTAGATTGCCTTCCTGTATACAGTACAGTCTGCACTGTCTATCCAGGATCCTACCAGTAAGCTGGTGGAATCCTCTTAAGTAAGGAGCTGTTAAATTAATAAAGCTGTTAATCACATGGCGGGGGGAGGTGGGGGGGGGGGAAGAGATAGAGAGGAGGAGAAAATCTTATATAGAAATGCCAAATCATAGTTCGAAGGTTTGCACTTGGGATGGTCTTACAGGGCTTGGTAGAACAGCTCTTCTGTTACAGAGCTGCTTTTCATATGGTGATTTTTATACATCCTCAATTTCTTAGATATTCTCTGTCAGAGTTTGAGCCTTGCTCCTAATCAAATGTAACATTTAGATCGCACTGTGCTTCTTAAATGTTAATCCCAGTAGAACCCCTTTATACTCAATAAAACCCTGTTATTATTATCCTCTACACACAGACAAGAATTGCAGGGACAGAAGTGAAGTGAATTGCTAAAGCCCTTCTGCAGAGTTGCCATCAGGACCGGTTCAGGATTGACAGCCTGTGTTCAGACCATGGGACTGTGCTTCCACTCTCAAGTACAGTTTCAGGACTATGTAAAAGGTATTTTAGGTGTATTTAGATGTGACAGAATTGACTTGAAATCAATAGGATTGAGGTGGCTTGCCAGACACTCCAGTGCTTTCAAAATCTTACCTTGCATTCATTATTCATCAGAGCTGCACAAAAGAAAAGTCATTGAAATATAGCATGATAAATATTTTACATACAAAATAACTGAAAATTTACTTTTTCTGTATTAGTTTATGTGGCAGTTGTCTGTGCAGATAGTGATCTGGATTAGATTGCTCTTTATTGGCCAAACATGGCTGTAACAGAGTTTGCAACTGTGGTAGGCATGGATATGTGGGTGTCTGATTGTTCATGTGTTGGAACAAACAGGGTCCTTGTCAGATAGTTTAATGTCAGAGTGGTTTTAATCTTTGCTGCTTTTTTTCAGGAAGGAAATGATTGCTATGCCTCAACCTTTCAGCACAGGATGCCCTGCCTGAAGTACATATTTTGTCTTAAATCATAGAATCAGAATGGTTTGTGTTGGAAGGCACTCTTAAAGGTCATCTAGTTCCAACCCCCCTGCAATGAGCAGAGACATCTTCAACTAGATCAGGTTGCTCAGAGCCCTCTCCAGCCTGATCCTGAATATTTCCATGAGCTTGTTCATGTCAAGAAGCAGTCACAATGGTTTCTTCTTGTATGTCAGATGGCCAGCATGACATGCTGGTTGGTAAATGAAAGTAATTAAATTAAAAAAAGAAAAGAAAAGGGCAGAAGAAAAAAACCTGCAGCTTTATGGAGCCTTGAGAGCAATGCTGGCAGTGCTGACCCGCGTGGAGGGGCCAGGTCCATACAGAGATGTGAATGGTATGTGTCACCAGGAAACCTACAGGCAATCTTAAGCCATAATCTGCCAGTGTTTTTGCATTTCTCTTTGAAGTCGGGGGAGCTGTGTTCTCCTAACGTGACCTTTGTATCCTCTTTTGGATCTTATTGTATGGACTGGAGGCCAGCGTGTCATTAACAAAGCAGCAGAAAAGCAGAGCTGTCTAGGCTTTTTTGTTATTTTAAGACCCTTTCTGTTACAAACAGGCATGCCAGCACTTTGCCTGAACAGGCAGGAGGGAAAGGGAAGCTGCAGTGCTAGTGCAGTTCTGCTGCCCCCGGCAGGGCCCGCACACAGCATGTGCCCCAGCATCAGCCAAGCTGCCCTTCTTGGGGTGTGCCATGGCTCTGCTGGGCTGCCCCTGCCTGGTCTTGTGCCACCAAACTGCTCCCCACTGATGGGGCTGCACATCCAGATCTGCTCGTCTGGGCTGATGAGCTTCAGCTTTTGTCCTGTGAATGGCTGGCAATAGCACCTAATACCAGTAGCTGATGTTTTTTGGCATGAAGGGCAGGGTATTTGGCCTCATCTCCACTGAATCCCTGCTTTTGGCCTTCTTTCAGAGAGAGGCACTCAGAGCAGATCCAGTTGACTGAGAAAATCTCTTTTTTAGATGATGAGCTGTGTCAGAGGGATAAGGCTTTCGAGGAACGGCACTCCCAAGCCTAACTTTAGCACTTTGGCTTGAACTGCTGTGGTGTGTATGAGATGCAGCAGGATTAGAAAGGTCAGTCAACAGAAGCACTTTCCTGGCTAACGTGGGGCTTGACAGTAGCCAAGGCTGCTGCCAGCTGTTGGCTACTGGATGGGTCCCAGTCATTTTGGGCTGTCTTGCTCCATTGCTACCAGCAGGCTGGCAAATCCCATGGCAGCCTCTCAGCATTTCACAGGCAGTGGTGATGAAACACTGAATGTGCTCTTATGGATGAGAGCCCCGTCAACATTGAGACCACGAAGCCACATGATGGAGGTTCTGGGTCTGGTGAGTGTATCCTGCCACCCCTTGAGCACTGCTGACCAGTGCAGTCCCCCTGCACAGGTGCTAGGATGAGCAGCCCTGCCCCAGGCTTCTTGGAATCTTCCTCCAGACCATGCATTTCCCAGCAGGAGAGTGCTAAGAGCACCTCATCTCCTCCTGATACTTGGTTTGCGTTGTATCCCAGCCAAAAGTATTCCAAACACACCCACCACCAGACCAAGGGACCTGTGTTATACCCTGCAACTGAAGTCAACCAAAAAGCCTTGGAGGGCCCTTAGAGTACTCTGAGTCAAGAGATGCTTTTACGTCTCAGAAAGAGCGAGTGATGTTGACCTCAGACCCCAGGCAGAAGCAGTATCTTTAATCTCATGTTGTACTGGATTCTTAATCTCCCTTACATAGCAGTATCTCATTTGCACATATTTTCCTGTGTACGTAGAGATAGGGCCTTTATTCGAATATTAATCAGCCTGACTGATGGTGGAGATTTGTGCATCTGACAACTTGACATCAGTACCATGCAAGCCTGGTTGTTTGCAGTCTATTACAGAGCACCTCCTTGAAATGAGTGTTTCACAGGACAGCTTTGGGTGTTTTAGATGTTAGATTTCTAACTTTTGTTTACTTCAAGAAAAGAAGAAGGGACATGATTCTTTGGTACATTAATACCCTTAATATGTTGCCATCTCAAATATTGTTAGCTGTTTATTGAGGTCTTAAAATCCAGTTTGTATCAGATTGCCCAGAGCTGTTAAGATTGCCTTGGGGATAAGTGGGAGTGTTGTTTTGCTTTTTCTCCTTCCCTCCCTCCCTGTTTCTCTTACATGGTATGTTATCTACAGAGGTAAATTTATGAGCAGCCAAAACAGTGCTTGATTGATCATGGGGCAGGAGCAGCGATAAATGGCACCCCGTGCTGCTGTTCGGGAGATGCAGGGTGTGGAGCTGCCGTTCTGTTTCCGCCAGCGTACAGATAATATGCCTTTCGTTACCGAGCAGGGAGGGCAACATTGGGGTTTGTTTCTCATTTGTTGAGATCTACCACTTTTCTTCTTTTTTTTCTTTTTTTTTTCTTTTGTTGTTGTTGTTGTTGTTGTTAATTTTAAGCAGGGACTGAAGCTGCCCGCTCATGCCAGCGGGGCTGGGCCAGGCTCCAGCAGGGCCAGCACAGGGCGGTGGGTCAGGGCAGGATCCAGCCCCTGCCCGCGCTGTGCTGGCAGTGCAGAGCTGCCTCTGGAATCCTGCTGGTGTGGCGCTGGCAAGGGGCCAGTGGGACAAGAGAGTGCAGCTCTCCTTCACTTGTGAAGCATCCCTGGTTTAGCCAACAGCTCTGCAGCAGCCTACCATCTGGGAGGCACAGAAACGTTCTTAAAATGACCTTTTTTGTTTCCTTTTTTCCCTCCTAGCCCTTTCTCTGTGAAAGCTATTGCATTCTGGCTGCTGTCAATTTAAGAGTTTGTTAAACCATTGCAGATATGTTTGTAGAATATCTGCTTTGAGTGCAATCTACACTGTGCTTCCTGGACCCCTCCTCTCTGTCACAGAAAAATAAGCTTAATAAAGTTAAATGCTAAAATACAATTTCCACTGAACTATGAGAATTGACTGCATAAGCCTCCTATGTAAACAGAAAGCACCAATTTGTACAGCTTTGCAGTTAAATACTGCAGATTAATTTTTTACAAATGTCAAATGTCTATATTTAAATTTAATATACATGTTAAGCCTTTTCCCTCCTTCCTCAGCCTTTCATTTGTAACAGGAATGGAGTTAGCTAGAATTACTTCTTTCCAAAAACAAAAGGGTCTAATTTCTGGACCCCATGCTAGGCATGGAAAAGGTTGTTTCCCTAAACAGGATTTACCTGTTTGCCCTCCCTGACCCCCCTGGGCTGGGATATCCCAGCCTGCAGAGAACCTTCTGCCCCACAGTCTGTGTTCAGCTGAGGCAGACAGCTACCCTGTGCTGCCTTCACACTGTTGCCTGAGTCTTGCCAGCAGCACCTCTTCCTCCCTCCTCATTTTTGTAGTTCTTCAGCTCTTCATGTTATTTTGGGAGTGATGAGTGGAAGAAGGAGAACCTCTCCCCCGTCTCTCTTCACAGTGTCTCCTTGCTTCCATGGGTGTTTTAAAAACACAATAAATATGTGTTCTGGCCCAGATTCTGTTGCTGGGCCAGCACTGTAGTTCTGTACAGTTCTGTAGGCACTGGGAGGTTTCAATTGTTTGAAATGCTGGCACATCCATCAGGCGATGTGGGTTGTCTACTGACATGGTCCCCGGTTGTGTCTTGCTGGGGATCGGACATTCGGAGGGGAGCAGCCCCGCTTGTCTCCTCAGCCTCTGCAGCATCTGTGCCCCACATAAAGGCGCAGCCTCTCCATCGCCTGGCGCTGGGTTTGCTTGTGTAGCACATTGCTTCCAGAATGAAATTACTCTTTCTCGTGGGAAAAAAAAAGTCTCCTCAGCTTTATAGGCAAATTAGCCTCAAGGTGTTTGAATAGGACTCACAGGGCAGTAGCTTTGTCGATGACATTGGAGACAAATATGAACACTAGTACCTCGGGGTTTTTTTAATTTCTTTTGTGTGCCACTCATTTAGTTAATAAACTTATTCCCTTAATTAAAGCAACAGTAAGAAATAAAACATCATGCAGCATCATAATTGATTAATAATCTCAAGAACGTCTACACCACTATGTCTTTTAACCTGTATGTATATTTTTAAAGAATATTGAACAGGGTGCATCTTTTGTTATTTTCTACAATCGTATTTGCCATTACCTTTCTGGTCTTCTTTATATATTGGAATAATTCCCTTCAATCTACATGATTGGCACACACAAATATTTATGTACATAACCATCTGAAGATCAGGTAATCAGTGGGATTTAATGCTGAAATTCATGTTGATGTAGTTCAGGAAAAAGGAGGCAAAATAGAAATAATCATTGCAGAAAAGCCATGAAATCTAAAAATGGCCCATGTTGCAGCATCTAAATAACAGAGCTGTACAAAAGAGAAATGGCAGTGACATTGAACCTGTCAGTAAACACTTCACAGATTTCCTGTGGCATCACAAACCCTTTGAGCTCTGTTCTCCTAGCTGATGTGATATCGGTTGGACCCCATGATGTGCTTTACAGCCTTGTAATTCTCTTCCCCAGCATATATTCTCTGTATACACTGGTGCTGCATGACCCTGCTCCCTGGCCTGCTGAAGAAAAATGCCCAACCAAACTCAAACCCATCACCTGTATCCTGTCTGTGTAGCACTTAATCTTGGGAAGGATCCCCTCTTAATTTTTCTTGTTGGTTGTATTACTGTAACTCAGGAGATCTGAGTCTGTCTGTAGAGACAGTGATGCTTTATTCTCATGAATTAACAATCTAAATAAAAGGTAGTGTCTCACCAGCTCTCATCATTTATCTATCTCTATGTTTGTCTTATGGAACAAATAAAACTGTGCTGGGCAGTGTGAGATGTGGAACAGCTGAGGAGCCTGGCTTGGCTTTCTCCTGCTGGCATTCACAGCGGCTTCAAAACTTTGCATCCTTTTCATCAAGTGTCAAGCATAAGCCTTGGGCAGCGTGCAGGAGTGGGGATGGAGGCAGTGGCTGCATCAGTGGGTACTGAGGGCAGTGCCCAGCTAAGCTCCCTGGAGGAACTGACTGAAGGTGTCTATGGTTTTTGTTCCTCAAGTAATGTAAGGTCACCCAGGGAGGTGCCTGTGCTGGTTGTGTCTGAGCATGTGCTAGTTTTGGTTAGGTACCAGTTACACCTTGGCTGCTCATCTCCAAGCACAAGTGTACACCTAAGCATGGCAACTTTGAGCACCATTGGCTTTTAAGGCAGTAAGGTCACAAATGGGGGCATGCAATTTTTAGTAGGTCATGAGAGGTGGTTATTGTGCTGTTGCTGAGTTATAACATCTTCATACAAGATGCTTGTGGCAGTGTAGATTCAATTTAGGGGTGACTGATTTATGAGATTGCACCAGTGATGTATGCAGCAATCTATGCACAGGCTGCTCAAAATGGATGCATGGGGAGTACTTCTCTGGGCATAAATGTACCATATATTATAAATACCTAATGCTTATATAGACCAGTTTATGCCTTCCAGTAGTATGTGGAAGGAGCAGGGAATGGAGAGATACCTGCATCCACTCAAACATGGAGCATATTACTGGAGGTGCCAATATCTCGAGGATCAGAAGGGGCTTCTTAAGTGCATCCATTATACATAAATCTCCCATGTGTGTGCAAAGATATATATGTAAATGAGTACTGGGAGATTGAGTCTTGTAGTCTATGTATGTAAATGCCTATTCATGCACTTAAAAGTATAGCATTAGCTGTAGGTTGCAAGTATAGCAAAACCATATGGCTTAAAAAATAACTTCAGCTCTGTGCTGTGAAATGGATGAGAAATGCAGTGTAATGTGCAGAGCTGCAGTCACTACTTTTACCTCTGGGATTTTGACACATCCATTAACAAGGAGACCTTGGTGGTGCAGTTGTTTTCAATCACTGTGAGTCTCGTGGAAAATTCACAGGAAAAAAAATCACAAATAACTGGTAATATTGTTTAAGCGATAGTGCTGAAACTCATTCATTTAATTTGAGTTATAGATGGCCATATAAATAATATATGTGTATGTGTGTACATAGTATTCTCATATATATGATTAAATGTTCGTGTGGTACCTTCCATTCCAAAGTGTTAGGCTATGTAATCTAGAATAAAGGACCTTAAAATTTGGGAAAGAAATGAACATGTATGCCAACATGTTTTGTTTCTTTTTGCTCATTAGTAAAATAACATGATCACTAAGAAACAGATTGTCCACTCAACAGCATGTAGAAAGGCATCATTTAACTTAGAAAACCCAAGTGGAGTGTAATGCAGCATCCAACTTAACTGATGACTTGAATACTGGGTAGGCATTATACCCAGAGTGGGGCTGGAGGTGCCTGGGGTCAATAATTTGGTTTTAGATGGAAAAGGATTTTATTGGCTGCAAGATTATCTGTGAACCTGAGTATACATAATGGTATATGCATAAAGAAAACTCAATAATAGATATGCAAAAATAATAAAAGAGAATGAAATAAGTAAGATAGAGATAAGTCTCAGCAGCAAAATCCAGATGTGGATTTCATAGCAGATACTTCTTAATGAAAAATTTTAGGAAATATTTTCCCTTTTTCCTTCCAGCTGGCTCTTACTTGGGCCTCTCTCTAATATAAGCCACATAAGAGAAATGCCAGTCATAATCTAATATTGCACTTGGTGAATATGAAGTATAAAGAAACAATGGTGAAATGAGAAAAAGAGACTGTAGGAGAACTAGTCTCCAGACCTGGCCACTTTTTTATGGGCTTATCTGTTCTGGGAAAGAGGATATACCATATTTTTCAGTAATATTTTCCACAGTTATTCATTTGCAACATTGTTTTTAGCCTGGTTCTGGAGTCTGACTTTTTTCTTTCTTCTTTTTTGCAATGTGAATCTGATATCCACCGTCATCGCCAATAACCTGAAAACAAATTACTTTCATAAACTGGATGAGTTAAACCTCTTACTGTCCATAGCCTCCACTGCCATTAATGGCCTTTTTGTTCATGCCCCCAGACGCCAGTCTTAAAAAACCCTTGTGCCTAGACATGACTCAGAGGATAGATGTTCAAGCATGAATGACAAATGGGTTTATCGCAAATATACGAAAAAGAAATGAGGTGCGACGATGTCAAAGTTAGATAGGCTTCTGAAAAGCCAGTGTGACCTTGTGCAATGTGTGTGCCAGTCACTAAATTTAACTGGGCACAGTCTTGTTAAGAAAGTGTTAATGCTTCTTTTCCAGGAGGAAAGTGGGCCTTGTGGTTCCCTAGGTACCTGACCTCTTTTGGTGCAAATATTGAATAGCTTGCACATCCCGACTTGCTTCTATTTACAATCCTTCCAGCTGAGCTCAAGAAAATACTACTGGGAGCAGGGGAGGGAAGAGACCAAAGCACAGACCAAGCTGGAGAGGGACCCACATCTCTTCACTGCTTAATGCAGCAGGTCTCCTGGAAGTGTAGGAAAGTGTTTTGACCCAGAGTGTTTTACCTGCAGAGCCCGAAAGGTTGTTTTGTTGCTTTGCTGCAAATGGGATCCATGCTAAGGCCAAACAGGAAATGTGAAGAAGGAGGAGAGAGCTCATGGCTTTGCCTTTTGCAGTTCCTTTCTGGCATCACAGCTGCTGTGGGACCCAGCAGGAGTGTGCCATCCCTGGCACACAACTTTATTTCCAGAGCCATGGGGGCAGTCTTGAGTGGGCTTCAGGTGTTTCCCTGGCTGTTCACTGCCAGGGCAGCCAAATGTCCTCCTGAGCAGTTGTGCA
Source organism: Xenops minutus (assembly GCA_035221455.1). Taxonomy (NCBI): domain Eukaryota; kingdom Metazoa; phylum Chordata; class Aves; order Passeriformes; family Furnariidae; genus Xenops; species Xenops minutus. Next base: position 137,077,946 of record JAWWEE010000074.1, on the reverse strand, counting down.
GCAGTGCTGGGCTGGCTAATCCCAACTGTGTCCTTTTGGCCACTCAGTGGTATAACCCACAGCCAGCCTGGCAGCGTCAAACTGCAGGGCTGTCCAGTTCAAGGACTTTTCCTGTTCCCCTGGTGCACACCGTGGCCTCACTTGGGCTTTTTCTAGAAACTCAATTGCCCTACATATTTCTGGAGGCACGTCACCTCTGCTCTGTCAGCTGGGGCCACGCAAGCTGTTGACAGCAGTGGAAAGATGACTTCATGCGTCTTGCAGCCTGTGCTCCTGTCTCTGCTTTCCAGACTGGGCAGTTTTTGGGTTTTTCTTTCCGTTGGTTTTTTTTTTTTAGTTTTTTTTTTTTTAATTTTTTGTGGGTTTGGGGTTTTTTTTTGTTTGTTTGGTTTGGTTTTGGTTTTTGGTTGTTGGGTTTTTTTTAACAGGAGAAGATATCCTGGCTTATACTGCATATATGATTCACTGTAATCACCAGGTCTTTTTCTGAAAGGCTGTAATCTAATTAGTCATTCCCCAACCTGCATGGAGTGTATTAATAAGAACAGGAACAGTTCATTTCAGAAAATCCTTTGTAAACTATGCTTGTGGCATTTATGCACGACAAAGTAGAAACCTTGTGGAGTTATAAATCTCAAAGAGCTTTACAAAGGGAAGGGGTACCCCTGTTTCCATTTTATGGATGCAGAAGCTAGCCTATGGAGAAGGCAGCCAACTGGTTTTTCACTACCCCAAAGGGAGCTGGAAGGGCAGAGCTGGAAAAGAGCCTAGCAGTCTGGAGCTCCTGCCCTGTCCTGTGCCTACTCTGCCGGAATGAAGTATGTGCTGTTCTCCACTTATCTCTTATCTGACCCACTTCTTTGCGTTATTTCACCCTTAATTCTTGTCTCTCAAGTGCTGTGGTGCTGTGGGATCTGGATTCTCATCGCTGCATGCATCGCCAAGATAAATGTTAAGTCCCAATATTTATGTAAGCTGGCCCACCACAATTTTTGCTTTGGAGAGTCAGCTCTTTTGAAAACTCCCTGTCGTGATAGCTTACAAAGAGTACAAATCAGCAAAATAGGAAGGTATGTATGTGGTTTGCAGCTAGTGTATTGGCTAGAGGTGTTTGCTGCTTTAATCACTCACTGTCACTCTGCTTTGCATACGAAATGTTGTGTATCAAATTACCTCTGTGCATTTTTGTCCTCTTTTTCTATGCCTCCAAGGTCTGACAGTAACAATTACTCTGCTTTCATAAACCTGCTGGACAGCTTGGTCACATCTCCTATTTATTTGACTTGTTTAGGCTTGTGGTGATAATTGTTTTCTCTCTGAAGCATATGATATAACCCATGAGGCCAGTGTGAGGTTGCTATGAGCCATGCAACGCAGCAATCACTTGCAAATGCTGATTACCTTTGTGCTCAGATGATTTGAGAGGATGTTGCATAAAGGTGTAAATAGATAATTTTCTTTTAGCTTCTGTTAGCAATGCAACCAAAGGGATTCCCCCTCATTTAGCATTATTCCAGTTCAATTTGCAGCAGCCTTGCCAGCCAAGAAATACCCTGGTGAGTTTCTGGTCAAGAGTGGCTTCCTAAGTACCACTAGAAAAGCAGCCAGCCCTCCGGGGTAAAATGAGGCCTCTTTCTTGTTCATGTCAGTTGCTAGTAGCTGGCCCTAGCATTTACACTGCCTAGTCACAGTTAAAAGACATCAAAATGTATAAAATAATTTTCCTGCTTTCTTTTACAGTTATTCACAGGAAAGCAAAATTAATAGTTCTCTCTGAACTGAGGGGGGTTCTTTTCACTTTGCCATTTGCTTCTCCTTTTTTGTCCTGGTAAGGCAAGGCTCCTGGGTCCTGCAACAAAGGAGTAGCAGCCTTGTTGCTAAAACTTAGGAGTTTTGAGAATGAGGTGGAAGTCTGTCAAGGAGACTTCTGTTTTCTTTCCAAGAACAGTTGCAGTTGTTCCTAAATGGATTATCCTCTTCAGCAGGACAGCCCTACTGAGCGTGAGGGATCATTTTCCTTTTTTATGGGGATTTGAGGGACTTTTTAAATTGCCAGTGTAGCAGCAAACTACTTTTTAATTAATTATGGGGAAAGATTGGAAACTGAAGAGTTTACATGGATGGTTAGGAAGGCGCTTTGGGCTTTATTTACACAGATTAGAGGAAATTCTTCTTTTGGTCTTATCCTCCTTGTTTTGTTGCTGGATGGGTGTTCTTCACCTGGGAGGGAGCAGCTAGCTGAGCAGCATGGTGGCCATGGATGTCACAGACTCCTCTCCTGAAAGATCTGCTGATGTTGGAGCTGATGCCTCATTGTGGGATGGATCCAGGCTCCCCTTGATCCCCATCTCTTTGTTCTAGGTGGGGTGTATAGAAGTAGAGTGTTGACAAAAGGATGACCCAGGCTGGGCAAGTGTGAGGCTGGGCTTTTACTGCAAGTACACGTTTAGGTTACTGACATCCTTCTGCCCAGTTTTAGTCTGTGTCAAGGTCCAGCTGGAGAAAACTCTGTACTTCAACTAATTGCTGTTACTTGGTTCCAGTACTTCCCCATCAGGTATTCTAATTAAACAAGTCTGAGTTCCAGCTTAGCATAAATGCAGACTTCACACTGACTCCAATAATTATGGCTAAGTTTGTACCCTTCAGCAAGAGCCAACACACTGCCACGTTGGAAATTTAAGACTCATACAGGAGGACTGCTGCTTTGAAATTGAGATAAATATCTTTTTACTGCCTCAAAAACATATAGAAAAAGTCAGAGGGACCAAGATTGCATTCGTGCAGATTCATGTCTGAGTGGGAGCTGGGTCTGGAAAGGAAAGCCAGAGTGTTTTTCAGGGATGAAAGGAAGGGTGCAACTGGAGAGCCCTTCTGTGGCTGCACCTCTGAATAAGAGCAAAGATGTGCCCTGCACTGGGGACATCTCCTCCCTTCCCCTCCCCTTGCTCAGCTTGCGGGCAGCCTGGTGGTGCTCAGAGCAAACCTGGTAGGATAGAGCCTGTGGGTCACGACTGATCTAGAGGATGAGTAAAAAACTGCCTTATTTATTACAGTAAATGCCCTAACAACACTAATTCTTCTTGCATTTGTTATGAAAGAATTCACTTCGGGCACATTTTAATTTTCCTGCTCATCTTTCAGCTTTAAACATGTTCTTCTGCATTTTAGTTACTCATCTATCCATGCCATTTCCTCCAGGCCAGTTGTTAGATGAGGGCAGGCATCCTCCAGCTGTGACTGCCCTAGCAGCTGGCAGGTCAGAGTGATGCAGGTGTGTGGGGTGGCCTCTCTGGGCTGGGAGTGGCTGGTGGGACCGCCATGACCTGCAAATGCACCCTTTGGCAAGGGAAGCACTCATGGTGTGGGAATTACCAGTGCCATTACCACTCTGGTGCCAGGGAAATGACGCTTTTGCATTACAAGATCATGGTAAATCACATGGGGAAATGACAGCCTCGTTAGCATGGGCAAAGTTACTGTAATTTATGTATAAATAACTCCTTTGTGTCAAGATAATTCAGCTATCTTGAAATATCTTCTCACAGTCTGTAGAGATATCTGTAATTTACACACCAGAGTTCACGGCATTTTCCTAATTATACACAGAAATTTTAGAAGATTTTTTGGGTGTCCACACTTGCAGGTCATCCCTTGGCAGTAGCCTACTTCTGCAGGAGGTCCTGGAGGACATGGGGCAGGATTCTTCTGCCTCTGCTTTCCCGGCTGTTCTGGGACAGTGGAGCCAGTGTGCCCTTTGTCACTGGGGCTTTGCTTGGCAAGTTCACACAGTATCCAAGGGCCACCAGCCACAGGCTGGCCCAGGAGCAGAGGCACCAGGCAAAGCACACGATGCCCTGTGATGATAGGCTGATGATAGTCATTGGTTTCCATCCGTCCTCAATAGCTTTCTTTGGAAAGAATTTTTGCTTACAATGAAGCTTGCCTTTACAAATGGGAGATGTTTCACCACTTCCCTTTTGTCTTATTGTTTGCTTGCCGAGAAATGGTATGGCTGTCAGGTTTAATTCTGCGCCTACGTGAACTTGTTTAGATTTGCCTGCCTCCTGGTGGCTAATGCCAAATGTCTGAAGGCACTGTTTCCTGTTTTACTGTGTGAGAGGAGGTGTTTTTTTAAGAAAGGGTTTAAAAGGGCTTGGCATTACTGAGCCTACAAATCGTTGGAGCATTTCATCAGCCTTAATTGTTTTCCAGCACAACTATGTTTTCAACTCATTATTGGCACATTTAATAGCATCCATATTTTTTGTGTTAGAAGTGTAGGGCTGCACAACATTTTACCAATCATAATCTTTAGCCAGGTGAAAGGCTCCATACAGACTTGGGGGTACACCTTGAGCTTGTGGACTCCCCTGAATAGGAAACCCACACACCTGTTGCCCCACACAAGTGTACCTGCAGTGCTGATGTTTCTTCAAGGTACTTTGCAGGGAAATAATAGTCTCAATCTTTTTGCATAGACAAGGCATGAAGGAGACTGGAAGGCAGTGACAGCGGGGTGACAGACTCCTCTCTGCATTTCTAGTTCTCTTTTCTGGCCATGCAGATTTTGTCCTGGCACTGGAATTAGGCTCAAAAAACCACAGCACAAGTCTGCATTACAGTAGCTCCTGCTGTGGTTGATGATTTTACCTTTGTTACAGAAATTTCCAGTCCACAGAAGAGCCAAGTAGGAAAACAGTTTTCAAATCATGTGGCTTTCAGTTATGGAGCATTTAATGGAAGTGCTGCATTCCTCCAGAAATTCATAACATGTTGCAAACAGCATCCAGATTGCATCATAACCCAGTAAGGTGCCCAAGGCTCATCCACCCATTTTAATGACAGGAAAAGGAGATGTGGCTCAGAGACCATATGTGGATGCTGAAGGTGTAGACAGAGGAGTCCAGACTTACCGTACACACACTAACAAGAATAACTGTAAAAGAGTTAGGCAGGAGCCTCAGCTTGCCTGACACCTTTGTTTGATAGACAAAAGTTGTGGTTTTCATTTTTGTTAAGCTTAATATAATTGAACTAAAAAGGCTGAAATACTCCCTTCATCACTGCTGAGACATGCTCCCATCAGTGGCTGCCATCGTAGCGTTGGAGCCTGTTGAAGCCCACTGGCAACGTGTCCTTCATTGCATTCACCTCATCTGAGCTTGAGGGTATGCTCCACCATCCCTGACAGAGGAGGTGTGAGAATGTGATGATACTGCCAGCAGTGTTGGAGCTCTGTTTTTCAGTTAGCCTCCATCCAGCTCAGAGCACAGCAGGAGGAAGAAAAAACAGCTGATGATGAGCTGCAGGCAGGCCAGGCTGGAGATGAAGCACCCTATGAGTCTCCTTGAGATAAAAACAAGGCCTTAGACATTGAACAGTTTTGGAAACTTCACCTTTGGATTATTTTATGGGGTGGAAACTCAGGTCTTAAAGCTGAAGTGGTAGAGCAGGACCTTTTGGTGGGCACACCTTGAGCACCGTTTTCAGATGAGAAGCTGTTACAGAGAGGGATTTCAGGTTATGGGTCCAAGTGTTTTGTGGCATCTTTTCATGGCAGAGTAGTACTATTACCCTCTGCTGCTGTGTCTACAAAACCAGCATCTGCAGCCTGCTTTTCCAATAGGAGATTTTTTCCTTAAATGTAGAACTTGATAAAAATAATCATTCATCTGGTGTTCTCACATGTGAGAGCAGTTCGCCAAATAGTTTCAAGTCTGAGCCTTTAAAATAAAAGGAATTACTTAGACATTTTATAAGTTTTTTTAGCTTCAGCCTCAGAAATGGCAAGCAGGGGATTCAGCTTGAGGAGAAAAACACATGTGCGCTAAGAGAATTGTGGAGTTTGGGTTTCTTTCCAAGCTGTGCTGTGTTCCGTGGGCTCCAGCCCTGTGCTCCCCTGGCCATGCATCCAGGTGCAGGAGTACTGCAGCACTCCGGGAGAGTGAAGGGTGCAGTGTCCTTCAGAAAATCCAGCTTTCTGAAGGCATGAAATAAAGACTTTGCAACTGAGCTGCAGAGTTCTTAAGGAGCATTCTTTGGGGATGGAAACAAATAGCTCGCCATAGCATTTCACAGGATTTAGCAAAAGGCAGTTCTGCAGCAAGGGATGGTGTAGATACATGTTGTTTTTGTTTTTGTTTTTGTTTTGTTTGCTTGTTTGTTTTGTTTTGTTTTTTTTTTATTTTTAATAATGGCATGGGGGATTTCTTTATCTTTTTGTCTCATAGTGAACAGAGCATGTACAACTGACTTCTGAACCAAATATATTCCTTTTAGAAACTAAAACTGCTGTTAAGCTGTGATTTGACCCACTGATGAATTGTTGAAATGCTGAAGCACTACAAATTTTTAATAACTCTCCCAGTCCCACAGGAAATTCAGAGCAGACCCAGGACCAGAGCCCATGTCTGTCGTCATGGGAGCAGGCTTCCCCAGAGACTGATTAGGGTGTGAAGTCCCTGGCAATTCCTCATCACCGTCTATCTGGGAGAAGTGTAATTGAAGTGAGCCTTCCTGCAGGGAGTCTGAATATTTTGGTTAATCACTTTTTTTCCCACGGTTCATTTCCCCCCCACCCCATTTCAATTTTTTAAAATTTTTTGAATTTCCAGTGAGCTAAAAATGCTCAGGATGCATGTGGCTAGATGCTTCTGTAGGGCTCAATGTACCTTCTCTGGAAATGGTGGAGCAAATTCCAAAATGTGGTGTCAAGAGGATTATTTGCAAGGGAATGAATTTGCTGTCAGCTGTAGCATTGCCATGGTAAACAGCCACACTTGTAGGGGTTTAAAATCCTCAAAGGGTCTTGCAGAGCTCTGGAGATACAGAGGAAAATGAGTTTAAAATTGCAAGCTCACTGCCACACTGGGGGAAGGCTGCTGCAGCAAGGCATTGTTTAAGGGTTCTGTTTTCAGCATGCTCCTGAAAATGTGCTCTTGGAAACAGGGATTTGTGCCTAAATGGGAATCCAGACATACAAAACACTTCATTTATTCATGTAAATGTCTGCATAAAAATGCAAATGTGGCACCTATGGCTATTGCCTCCATATTGGGCTACAGTATAGCATATAAAAGGCATACTGATGAGTTTTCAGCAAATTTTCTGAAAATACTTGAACAGTCATGGGCTGTGATGTATAAAGTTACCTTTTAAAGTCATTTAAAGAAATAGATACTTGGTTTTGCATCCCAATGGCTCAGCTTCCTCAAAAGTTTGAAAATACTTTCAATTTAAAAGAAATCTGAATCTAGAGATCAGCTTTATTTCTAATTCTGCTACTGGTTAACTTCACTCTGGGGTGTATTTCCTAGATAGTTCCAACTTCAGCTTATGCATTTATTTACTTAATTCAGGGTTTTGTAATTTTTATGAAAAGCGTGTTTTGATCCTCAGGCAGATGCAATGCAGCTGAATCCAAAACACAGTAATTGAAAAGCATGTCTGAGGAAGGAAACTGCCTGTGCCTGGCAAAAACAGCAATAGGTAGTAACATTGAGCTTGCTGAAGAGTCAATTTAAAATTGGTTATTAATTTCAGTTTTTAAACTATCCTTAATTTGATATGATGCCTTACCATGTTGCAAGTATCATTTGATATTCTCTTGTTAGGAATTGTGAATGTTTTGGCTGACACTTACATAAAATACCAGCTGATTTGGAAAGATGTGGATGGTGCTGGTGAGTTGTACGTAAGCTGTGCCAGTGCTAATGCTCTGCTGCCATTCTTTATCCGTTTTTATGAGGCAGAGTTAAAATACCGCGCTGCCTGCACTGCCATTCTCCCAGCACCGCTTTTGACAAGAACAAGGAGGTTTATCTCCTGGTAAGGCCAGACTCTGTCTGAGCTGTCTTCCCAGGAGAATAAGAAATGAAAAATGAGAACAATAAGTGAAAAAGAGGAAACTCTGGCATGTGAGCATGCACATGGGGACAGACACACACCTTCCCACAACTTGTCCTGGGGAAAGCAGCATTCCTTATCCACAGTGTATCATAGGGAAAGGATAAACAGCCATGTACATGCAGACACTGTATGTTCTTTCTCAGTCCCATCTGGAGATGTTCAGCCAACTTCACAGGATATGGGGATGATCTAGAGGGGTTAAATTTCCATGCTTGGAGTCTGTTTAAATAAGGAAGAAAATAACCAAGTTTGGTCACTCCTCATGCTATATATTTCAAGGTGCTCCTGACCCATAATGTTCATTTCCACTGTTTTTAAACTTCAAATTGAGACCCTGTGCTTTGATGTATCAGACATAATAAGGTTATATTTTAATATATAAATCCACAATACCCACTCTCACTCTCTTCTCCCTTTGCTGGCTTTCTTGATGATTTTCTCTGCCTGCCTTCCCTGGTGCTTTCTCTCTCCACCTCTTTGAAAAAAATCCTAGCCTGGCTGAAATGGATGAGGTTTGTTGCTGCAGGCTCAGATTTCAGGAGCCTTGTCACACAACAAAGCAAGCAATGCACTGGGATCGCCTTTATCCAGCCTGAGAAACCGCTGTTGATCAAACTTGCCATGTCCTGGTTGAAGAAGCTTTCCTGCAGGAGGAATGATCAGCATTTTCCACGACAGCCTTGTCGCAGGGTGCCTGCTGCCTCCCTCAGCTCTCTGCTTAGCCAAGCCAAACTGCCTGGAGATGCCTAATGAGGGACAAGCCAGGACGCTTTGTGCTCCAATTAATAAAAAATTAACCTCTGGTCGCTGGATGTTTCCAGCACTCCCAGCAGCACTTGTTTGCAGGGAGACAGCTATTATTGTCTGTCTCATTCTTTTAGGAGGGCACAAATAGGAGACAAGGGAATCACCCTTTGCCAAAAGATTTTCCAGAGGTTTTTTGGAAAGCATCATGTGTCCATGTATGTGAGTTTTAAATCATCCTGTGTTTAAGTTTTGAGCTGCCTGGAACCCACTGCAGCCCTTCAGCAGCAGTAGTTTTGGGTTTCTGCCCTGTTTTACCAAACCACCATCAACTGCTTCCAATCTTAAAGTAATTAAAGATAACCTTAATTTTTTCTCCCCTCTTTTGCTCTTTTGCAGCCATTGTAGTGAGCTTGCAGGGAGGAAATTATGCAAAATATGTATTTTTTGTTTTTCTTGGGTGGGGGAATATATGTTATGACTAGCTGACTTTGAGAGAACAGACTTTGTAGCCCTGTGTGTGCTCAATGGAGGAGGTGAATCCATTGTTGACTGGGAGCAGGTAAAGGTTTAGGTTCTGCCAGCTGGTTCCTGCCCAGTCGCTGACTTTCTGTGACCTTGGCGGAGTTATTAAACCTGCCAACTTTATTTTCTCTAACTATTAATCACCCATTATTTCTGTAACAGAGAAGGAATTTTTGTTTTGAATTGATGGTAGAGGTTTAGGGTCTGTCTTCTCTTCCACAGTTGTGAGTATTATGGTTACGAGTATTAATGGAGTGTTAATTCTTCCTGGAATGACTAACTGTTTTCAGGGTTGTGCAGGATGCAGGGAACCTTAATTTGGTGCTTTTATGCAGAGGCAAGATGATTTTAATACAGGATAGACTATACTCTTGAGGGGGTCGTGTGTACAAGCAGTTTTGAAGTGGTGAGAAGGTCTGTGGTAGTCAGTGTTTGGCATGATTTTGAATTGCTTTCACAGTGTGTAAGCGTAAGCCTGGAGGAAGGATACAACACTGACCTACAAGTGCTACTTTTTTACTCATATGTTTCATATGTGCTCAACAGATGAGCAACTTCTGTGATAATACCACTTTCTGAATTTTTCTTTAATTTTGGCTACTGATAAAGGCTTTATTTGATGAATAGCAGAATAAACCTGAGCTGGTCAGCCGTGATTTCTGCAGCTTGCTAGATCTTCAAGGAAGGAGAAGGAAGGAGAGAAGGGAGGTAAAATTTATCATCTTGAGAAGTCAGACTACCATGGAAAGAAATAGATATTATGATCCAAAATACCCCTGCCAGATTTCAGCAAGACAATGCATTAAATATCTGATAGTATCTGATTGTCGATCTTAAATACCTTCCACCTATGTTAGTGGCTGAGGAGTAGGAGTACTCAGGAGAGCACTATTGCAGGATAAGCCTATCTAAAAGGTGATGCTGTAGTGATATGGCCCCGAGGATGTAAAAATAGCCCCAGTGGTTGTGCTCCAACACATCATGCTTTCAGCCCTCGACCACTGTCACTGGGCACAGTAGGTTTCATCTTCTCTGTCAGGAAGGCTCTGCTTTCCTTTCCCATTGCGTTGAAGTGTTACTATCCACCAAGTAATACTCGAGGTCAGTGTTGGTTCCTTGCTGAAGATGAAGTTTCATCTGGGCTGAAAAGAGCAGGATGCTGTTTGCAAGTAGGAAAGTCTGAGGGAATGATCAGCTTTTATTGTGAGTAAGGAGGAGGCTCTTCTTTAATTACTTTGGTATTTTCTGCTTTGGAGGAAAGGAAAAACTCACTACCTTTTATGGAAGGTAAAGGTAAATCAAGGTAAATGAAATTTGACCAAGAAAGAATGTTAGGGGAATGATTTTTTTAGAGTGAAAGGGAGCCATCTGATGAGAATGCTCTGCTGTATTCTTGTGTGAGAGATATATATAGATAGATATATATATCTATACACACATACATATATATATGCATAGAAACATACACTAGCTTGTTTTTTTTTGTTTGTTGCTGTTGATTTCGGCACTGAAGTGATGTAGTTCATAAAGTGACACAGGAGACTATCTTCATTGCATTAAGGAATCAGAGGAAAATAATAAAACCATCTCAACTGAACCAAGTTGTTGATGATGTAGTGCAATGATTTTTTATCATTTTTTAAAAATATTCTAGCCAAAAAAATGTAACAATTGAAAATGAAGCAGCACCTTATCTGCGAGGCCTCTGCAAATGTGATAGTAATCTCCCCAAATTACCTATTTCTAGTCTAAATGTTTAATGAGTAACTGCCTACAAGTGGCAGAAATTAATCAAAATGAGAGTGCTTTTAAGTTATGTCTTTTAGCTCCTTTTCAATAATAGATAATTATTGACATTTCTAGGAAGCATATGTAGTCCTGAAACAGCAGTAAGCTCCTTCAGTCTTTCTTTTGACTTAAGTGTGGGATTCCTCCTCCCAGATGAAGTGAAATCTTTGGTCTGTCGATGGCAATAGCAATGCCCCTGCAATTGAAAATTGGCCGTTTCCTGGATTTAGTAATTTCTGGTTTGCGGCATATTCAGTCTTTGAGGTCTCTGCTGAGAATTGCCAGCAAGGGGAACAATAACCAAGGTTATAATTTTTGTAGTGCAGAAATATTAGCTCTCTGGCAACTGGACTAAACATACCAGACTCATTTCTCACAGGACACCGGAAAAGGTTCAGGGCAGAATGAAACTCAGACAAATTGTTGATATTTCAGAGCACACACCAGGAAGGATTAATTTGTACAATAACTCTCTTCATGTGGTCAGAAATTTTGAGTGACAACAACCCATTTGGCAAATGACATTGCTAATGCAAAATCTAACTTCACTCTTAAACTTGAGAGTGTATTTTTTTTGTTGATGAGTGCTGCTGTAGGTATAAATTTCCCCTGTATCCAAAATAAGAATGTAACCCTTCCCTCAGATGTGTGCACTGAAGGAGAGAGGAAGAGAGCTGTTAATGCCTTAAGTCCTTTAGGGCTGTTGGAATATCAGGCTTGGCAGGATTTGGTTCTAGTTCAAAGTGCAGATTCTTGAAACAGCAGAGATGGCTGCTGAATCTTACTGGAGCTGTTTCATTTTTTGGTCTTTGTGTTAAGAGAAAGCTGTGGTTCGTATAAGCTGGGAACCATTTTTCCTGCAATATCAGGAATTTTTTTCATGTGCGGTCCCCAGTGTGTAACATGCACACATTTCTAATGTAAAAGTGCAAACTCATATACATGAAATGTATTTTTACTGTGTTGAGACCTACATAGAAACAGTAAAGATGTTTTGTTCTTGCTAATATACAAGCATATACACATACATATAAAGATGTAGCTAAGTGTGCAGTTCCGTCTGCGAATCTTTCTGTCATTTAAGTTATATTCTGAATTAATTTTGATATTGTTGTTAATCTCAAAGACATCAACACACTTCTTTAAAAACCGTAAATCAGTCCTTTTGTGGATTTCCTAGCTCTGGTAGGTTCAGGAGTAGTAAAGCCTATTTTGGAAAGCCTATTTTTGAGACATTTCTAAATGTGTGTGTGACTTCTGCAGTTGTTCTTCATGAAAAGCACTTTTTGACAATTTCAGAAAATGTAAATTTAATCTTGATAAGTGCTTTCCCTGAATGCAACCTTTCCTCTGTAGCGGGAGAGTGCACATTACATCAGCATAAATGTACTCAGATAGCTCTACATACTGGCAAGTGACCTCTCATTCAAAAGATGTTTTAGGATCATTTTGAAGACCCTATTATCCAGCAAGAAGTTTAGTATAGATTAGGGAAAATGTAATAGAGTTTTAGGTTTTCTGTGGTTTTTCTCCTTTGTGTAACAAAGTGAATCAGGACTTTGCTTAGAAGTCATTTCCCACACTGTCTTCTGAGCCGATCGCTGTCATTATTTTAGGTCTAGAAAGAGCTATTCATTCATTTTTTCTGCCCTGCAATACATCCAGACTTAGCAGGTAGTGCAGAGCTTTCTATTGTAAATAAAAAGCACAGGTGAAATGGAAAAACCAGATTCTTTATTTCTTACATGTTGTTGTTTCTATTCCATTTACAAATGAAATTTTAAGTTTTCCAACTGCATTTTCAAAAACCTTCACATCCTACCTTATCATAAGAGTCACAGGGAAAAATACAGTGAGATTGTTTAAAAACAAACAGTAATTTTTTAGAGAGCTTGTTGTGTACAAGTAGTGGAAGTGTGAAAGAACTACCTGGCTTGTAAATTCTGAGACAGTGGTACAGGGCTGTGGCTGGAAAACAATCCCAAATCTACATTTTCTTCAGGCATTCTTCATCCTAACATCATTCTGGTTTCCACCAGATATAATTGAAAGGGAAGATTTCTCAGAGCCCCCGTGCTGTTTTAATGAGGGTATTGTGTGTCAATGATGGCTGAGCCGTTGCCCTGCAGACAGCCAAAGCTCAGCACCGACTGGGTCTGAAGGTTCCTGCACAGTCTTGCTTCCACGTCAGCACCATGAGGACCCCAGGAGAGGGATCCAGGCATCCCAAGCACACAAGATGAGTCCAAGGCATCTTCCCAAGCCTGGCAGATGTGGTTCAGGACACAATGGACAGCTGCACCCTTATGGAGCAGCAAAAGGAGGCTGGGCAGAAGACCCTGGGACACCTGTGTTTGGGCATTTGAGCTGGTCAGGAGAGCAGGAGTGGGGTCAGTACCAGTCAAAGTTAGCCTATTAGAAATTTTTTGAGCAAATTTCAGTGTGCACTAGGTGACATCTTTGTGATGTGTGGTTGTTGTGTGGGGGGTTTATGGCACTAAGAAAGCTTATGCCAGATTTTATCATCATTTTCCCATTGTAGTGCTTTAACCCCCCAGCCAGCAGCCAAGCATCTCACAACCACTCACTCATTCCCCCACCAGCAGGATTAGGGATGGAACTGGAAGGGTAAAAACTGGAAAACTTGTGTGTTGAGATAAAGACAATTCAATGGGGAAAGCAAAAGCCATGCACAAAGCAAAGCAAAACAAGGAATTAATTCACTACTTCCCGTGGGCAGCAGTTGTTCAGCCATCTTCAGGAAAGCAGGGCCCCATCACATGTAAGCATTACTTGGGAAGACAAATGCCATCACACCAAGTGTCCTTTCTTCTCTCTTCTTCCCCCCAGGTTTTTATCTTGAGCACGATCTCATAAGGTATGGAACATATCTTTGGTCACTTTTGGTCACCAATCCCAGTTGTGTCTCCTCCCAGCCTCCCATGTACTCCCAACCTACTTTCCAGTGTGGCAGTACAAAAAGCAGAAAAGGCCTTGGCTCTGTGTAAGCCCTGCTCAGCAGTAACAAAAACATCACTATATTATTCACCCTGTTTTCAGCACAAATCCAAAACACAGCCCCATATTAGCCACTGTGAAGAAAGTTAACTCTACCCCAGCCAAAACCAGCCCACCCATATATGTTAGTTGAAAGGGCTTTCTCAGATGGCTTGTGTTAGCCCAGAGCAGTGTTCTTGGACTGGTTTAGGGCCCCTAAATCTCTTACTTATATATTATTATTATTTCATTTGTTTTACATTCCTGTCTGGGCCTTCAAAAATATTTTGCCTCTTTGTTTTCAAGTCTTCTTAATGACTGTTTAGCTTGTCCAGGCAGTTCCTGTGTCTCAGCGGAAGGCACCCTTGGCTTCTAATCTTGTGACTCTCAAATAGCTCAATTTCAAAGTTTGTGAAAAGCAAGCTTTTTAATCTGGTGATTGGATGGGAGCATAAAGCTAAGAACTTGGCAGCAGAGAGGAAAACGAGAGGATTCATCTTCTTTAGCTTAACACTTCAGGGGTTTCAGCCTTTGCCCATCGCCTTGAATTCTAGGATGATTCATGCATGTGGATGTGCGGAGGAGTGCCTGGGTAAAGCATGTGTGGGCATATAGATGTGCTGTGGTGAATACCGCAGTTGACGGTGATTTGGTTGAATTGCAGGTTTCTATAGACAGTAAGAACAAGAGGGTGAGCTATGGCAAACACAAGCGTGATTAGCATTTCCAGCATGAAACCCTTTGGTCAGCAGGAAAGAGGAAAAAGCAAAGCAGTTTGACACATGAGAACAAGAACATTTCTTATTGCCTAGGCTGCTCTCTGAGACTTTGAAATGCCCCTCTTTGTCGAGGAAGCATGCAAATGTTCTCATTATTTTCTATAATTTGCATTATTAAAGAAAAGTTATTACCCAGGCTCAAACTTTCTTAGAGCACTGAGTCAAAGATACTGTTTTGCTTGCTGACACTGCATGCTCAAATGGACCTAATGGTGTTCTGTGCAGGAGTATTTTATCTTTAAGGACCCTTAATTGCTTTAACATGCCGTGCTGTAAACAGACTGAATCAAGGATAAACAGCAGTCCTTTCCAGTTCTGTTGTTCAGTAGGGTTAAAGGCTCTGGCTTGAATTAGGAGTTAATCCTTATTCTTAAATAAGGGGAACTAAGTCCTTAAAAGAAAAAGTAAAAAAAAAGCCCTTTTAGTAGTGCCTAATCCCGATTTTTAGCCCTGGGTGCTTCCGGACCAATCCCATCTCTGATTCTGGAATCCTATTTCTGACTGTTTTTTCCTTCCCTGTTGATTGTGGACCCACCTTGCTTTTCTGAGGCCTGCCAGGCTTTTTTACTTTTTCTGAGGGTCTATCCCTTTGCAGATACTGCGTCTTTCTTTGATGGGCTGGAAATGCTATGATGAAGCAGGGCTCTCCTCTCCTCCAGCTGTGCTGAAAAATATGCTTTTCCTGAAGGAGCTGGAGCAAGCTGGATGCTCTCTATGGAGAAATGATGCTCCTGGTCACAGCAGGAGTCCTATGGCTACTGAGGGCGAGGAGTGGGAGGCTGTGGGGGTCTGTGAGATTGATTCCCAAAACTGGCACCAGTGCCTCAGATTTTAAAAGCAAATCACTGTGAAATGACTGAAGAGTTTTCCATTGTGTTTTTCTTACCTGGGCTGGGGACAGTAAAAGCAGCATGGGCTCGGGGTGAAATGCAGCGATGGCAGCGCTGGCTGCAGTGGGGAGCCCTGCTGCGGGGAGCGCGGCAGTGCTGCCCTGCTGCTCCTTTTTATTCCCCATAAGGAAGAGACAAAATGAGTTGTTGATGTCTGAGAAAGGCAAAGGGCAGGGGAAAAAGCAATAAAACACTTGTCTGGCACGCAGGCTGGAGCAGCAGGGAGGGAAGCCGCGGGAAATGGAGGGCTGGCACCAGTTCCAGCCTTCTCTCCTGCACCAAGCTGAAATGGGGAGCACGTTTGACTGCAGAAGTATGGATGCTGAACTACTCTGGAGGTCGGCTTGCTTATTCATTTCTCATCACTGGCTTTCCATTTACACCAGGGAGCAGTTCAGCTCTCTGAAAGACTTTGCTGGTATGAGCAGTTTCTCTGGTACCCATGCAGCCATATCACATTCGCTTATCTTATCCCAGGCTTTTGTCCCTAAGGATTTGAATGCTGGTGGGGATGTTTCCTGCGGTCCAGCTCTCATGCTCGTGTACACACACATAGTGGGAGGTCTGTGTCTGAGCTTTGACTCCAGCTGTAGGATGACTACAGGATGGGTTGGAGTGCTGTGATAAGAAAAAGGCAATTTCTCTAAGCCAGATTGGCCTCTGCTCTGCTTGGAAAATAACTTGTTCACTCTTAGCCCCTCAGATCCTCTTCTAAAAACAGCACTGAAGAGTGGATCCTCCTAATCTGTCCCAGTCATCGATACTGCATGTCCTAGCTCACCAGGACCATTTTCACAGGGTGAATGGTCTTACTGAAATAGGTATGCCTGGCTCCCCAGTAACCCTTGTGTAGAATGGGAATAACTGCTGGTGCTCTGGTCCCAAAATCAGGTGAAAGTGGCCTCCAGGGAGTAAAAGGGCATTTCTCCAGGTTGTGGCAAAGCCAGGCTGCACAATCTCGGGGTCTCTCGCTTAGCTCTTTGGCCAAAGAGGGTACTTCTTACTGTGGCTTCACAGGCTTGTGTGGTGAAGGGCAGCAGAGGAATCTGGTGGCTCTTTGGAACAAGGACATTGCCTGGACACTTGTCACCCTGCAGGATAGACCACAATGGCATCACATTTTACACAGAGTAATCCAGGAGTCCAGATGAGCATTTAAATATGTTGAATCAAGGAAGATGATTGTGATCAAGCCACTTTGTCTTCTTGACTTGGAATATTTTCTCCTCAAGGGCATTTAAAACAATGGAGTTGAGCCTTCAGATTCGTAGCTGCCACCTTATTATCCTATTAGTCAATTATAGCTGCTGAGGAGCCAGGAGTAAGTGACAGTATGGCAGATTACAGCAATTTATTTGCAGTTCTCATAGTCTGGTACCGCATATCATCAGGCTGTTTAAATTTAATGATAGGGTTTTTGCATGTGTTTTAGTGCAGTTAAAGTTGTAATCAAAATGTTTAGGAAAACCCCCACTGACCTGCATAAATACTCCCATCTTCAGCACTGCTTTCATGCCCTGTTGTAATCTTTATTAGCAGAGCTGACTCACTAATTAGGGGAAGCAACCTGCCTTGGAAATAATAGATTTTTTTTTCTTTTTTTACCACTTTACAAAGCTTTGAGGAATAGAAGCTTCTGGTAACTCTGTGCCTTGGCTCTGCTTTTGAGATGTTCTCTCACCGCCCACCCAATTTAAATTAAAACCTAGAAACAGGTACGTGTTACCTTGTTTTCCATAAGCCTGGCATGACATATTCCATGTGGGGGAAAATAGTCACCAACTGGACTTTAAGCATCAGGCACTGGTGTTGGTGATCCTGAGGAGGTGTCTGTGATCAAACGATGCCACCCCCAGCACAGCCCCCGCTCCCATCACATTTGGTCTTCAGGCATCACTGTTGGAGAAGGATGGAGAAACTATCAGGATTTTGTCTCATCATCTTTCATGGGTTTGTGGCTTTGGAAATTACATCAATGAGGTTTGAAAGCAGGCTTGGGCATCCGCAGCAGCATCCGTGGCCTTTCAGTGGAGGTTTTGTAGGGCTTACAAGTTGGCTGCCAGTGACCATATGCTCCCTCAGGACACTCAGCCTGTGGTGGGATATGGACCAAGATGTCTTGCTGCTGCTGGCCCAATGTACAGCCATTCGGTGGAGCATCCAAAAGCTTCCTGGCCAGAGTACATCAACACTTGGCTTCTGAAAATTCTAACAGATTTTTTTCCAAGGATTTGGGGTCTAACTGGGATGTTCAGTCACTTCATCCTGCACTGAAATATAGGTGTAATCATGAAACCCACAAGCATACTCAGCCAGCATTCTCAGAGCCCAGGTGGAGGAGATGGATGAGGTTGCAGCTGCCTGCCACTGCGTGCTTTGATGCAAAGCGGCAACCTAAATGAAATAGGGATTTGTGGGATGAAATTTAGGCATAAAGTGTTTCATGACATATGGGGAGCTCCTACAAATAGCTGCTAAGCACTGAGTACATAAACCATGTTGCTTACACAGAGCAGAATGGGTGGCTGGGAGAAAAACAACTCTTGGAAAAATACGCGAAGAATGTGTTTCTGGTATAATGCCCTGAAACAGGGTGGAGGATGATGAGAAGGCCTGGATGGAGATCGTGGCCACAAGGTGACAGACTTTTCTGCTCTTTTGCCCTCAAGAGGGGCTAGCAGGCTTCACTTCTGTTTTTCTCCTCTGCAGATCAGGTTTTTGGTTGAGTAGGGCAGGGGTTTTCACTTGTCTTTCCATTCATTGCCTGCATTGATTCAGTTATTGTGTATCAGCTCCTTGGATCCTGCTGCAGCCCTTCAGCAGCAGCACTTTGGGTTTTCTGCCCTGTCTCACCAAACCACCATCGACTGCCCCCAAAGGGTGAACCTCACCAACCCCCTCCCACCTGCCTCTCTGCCCTGCACTGAAGCTTTCCCGGGGCAAACTGGCCAACATCCTATGACTCCTGTTCACAGGAGCCTCATGCATGTCAGTCCATGGTCCCATGGCCGTCGGCACAGGAACTGCAAAGGGACTGCCTTCCCATGGCCCTTCTGTGAGGCTGTGCTTTGCAGAGAATAATATTCTCTGAGTGGAGTAGCAGCATCAGATTGGGATTTAGAAGTTGCTAATTAGTGAGTAATCTTATGTAAAACTGTGCTGAGCTTCCAGAAATACACCAGTCGTGTGTATGAGTTAGGGGATAGTTTGCAGACGACGGGTGTTACTTTCTGCAAGGGCAGGGACAATTAAGCGGATTTTCTTTGAGCTGTTAACCAGGAGGCATAATACCATTTTTTACACCCATATTGGGAATATGTCACATAAAAACATAATTGATGGAAGTATTATCCTGCTTAATTGGGAAATCGAAAAAGCCACTTCCCCTCTATTTACAGATTATTAGCAACAGTGTCTCCGGTTTGGTCCAGAATGGTTTCCATGTTAGTCACAGGCTTTGTGCATTATATTCAGTATATAGTTTTCTTAAAGGACTTTGGCTTGTCAGTTTCAGAAATGGCAACTTCTGGGGATGTGCAGTGGAAGCCTCAAAGTATTTTACAAAGGCTTGGTACAACCAACACTTAGGATAACTGAAAGACTAGGAAGAAAAGTAGCAAAAATATTGTTTTCTGTCTTCCTATGTAGGTGAATTCCCTAAATCTTTTATTGTTTCTCTTCATGAGGAGTTTCACCTTGACTCTGCGTGACAGTGCCTTGTGTAATCAGAATAATTACTTTTCCAGTAGTGTTTGGCAGTAAATTTCTCTCTTGTGATTTTGAAGATGTTCTTCCAGTAACAAGAAACTTATTTTTAATGGGAAAATGTGGTTATGAAATCATGAAAATATGGGAAGAGTCTGAGGCAGAGATAAAATTCAAATGGAAGAAAACAGGAAATGAAAGAAGGAGAATTGGCCCCATTTGGATTTTAAGCTCTTGCTTGTCTTTTAAATTTTGGTTTTAAATCAAGAGCCTTTTTAAACAGAAATCCAGACCTTTTCCACAACTTAAAATATTAAAACCAAATATAATATTTCATTTTGCATCAAAAAAAATGTAAATGTTTTTATTAAAAATGTTCATTTCAGTGAGTGGGTAGTGCCTGCTGAGAAGAAATTAATCAGTGAAGGGTTTGAGTTTTTTTCGTAATCATCTTTAATGAAGATGTTCTCCTCAGTTTAAAGCACTTTTTCTTTCAACTGTGGAACACATGTTAGTGAATGTAAGACAGATTTCCTTCTCATCAGCCAAGGGGCATTCATCTCCATAACCACATCCAGAGCACGGCAGGAGAAGGTGGGTGGCCTTGCCAGGAGTGGGTGGCAAGGGTGGGACAAGGTGCTTGGAGTGCTCTGGTGTCCTGCTGGGCATGGCACTGCAATGGAAATGCACCCACTGCCTCAAGGTGTTAACCCAAAGTGGACCTGTGCCCGTGGCCAGTTTTGGGTGCTTATTTGGTGTCTCAGAGCTCTTGCCATGGGGCAGGGGTGGGGATTGAAAAACAGTTGGTTTTATTTTCTCAGTGTGAAAACAGATTTTAAAGAAACTTCTGAGCAGAAGTTTACTGTCTAAAACATATGGACATTTTTCAAGCAGAGTAATTTATTAACCTCTATTTGAGTATGCAGAACTTACTGAGATGCTGTTTTTAAGCTTGATACAAAATGAGAAAAAAGCGTATTTCTGAAGGAAAAATGACTCCTTTGGAGTCTCTGCTCTCCGTTGCACATTTTTGCTAATTGCCATTACAGAAGTGACAAGAATGAAAGTGGTATAGACAGTGAGCCAAAACGTGTCCACGTGAAATGGGGAGAACATTTCTGAGCTGCAGCCCATCACCTCAAACTGGTCAAAAGCTCTGGGTTGATTTGGAGCTGTGGTTGACTTGTTGCAGTTAATGCATAGTTCCTAAAGGGGCTTGCCATTGCACCTCTCTTGTGTTTGGTTTCTGCTCCCTGCGTTACAGGAACCAAATCCTACTCTGTCTTATGGTTCAGGTGTTTTACAGGGGTACATTGCTGTGCAGTGAAGGTCATTGGCAAATGGGGTGTCAAACCACGTAGGTATTCATCCAGCTCCTAACAGGGCTTAGCCAACAAGCACAGCTCCCATTTGCACAGCTTTCCCTTCCTCTTGCTCTGTTTTCTAGTCACCTTCTTGAAATACAGGTTTATTTTTTGGCAGTATTTGAAAATCAGTAGCATTATGAGTGGTAATGGGCTATAGCTTAAAGCACAGAAAGTTCAAAAGCAGAGTTCATCAGCATGGTGGAATAAAACTCAGGTCTCTGAACACACAGCCAACCCTGCCAAATAACCTTTCAAAAACTGGCTGATTTAAAAACTAGCTTGGGCCAGGATTTGCTTTGGTCCATCAGACATTCATTACTTCTGCTCTTGAGTTGCACAACGTCCTTATCTTTATCAGAAAAATGGCTCAAATCACTGGGAGCTGCTTCAAATGATTGGTGACATGACAGAGCCTCTTATTTTCTCCTGGAATAGCCATAAGCATTGTACGAATGCAGCGACATGTCCTGTGTCTGCTGCTGGTTATTGCCTGGAGCCAGACAGTTGGCTGTGCACTTGCAAGGCAGCTCCCTGGCTTCTCAGTGGGACTGGCCTTGCAGAGAGCTGCTGGTGTGCAGCATGTGACTGCATGTTCCATGTTCATCTGGGAGCTATGGAGCTTAAATAATTAGCAGTACTCAGTCTGAAATTGGGCAAGATGCAATGTCCTAACCAGGTGATGTCAGAAATTTGGTTTTTTAGATCCCTTTATTAAAAGGGATTACATGAAATTGTTATTTAAAGTGCTTCAGGCTTTGTGTTTCCTTATGAGAGGGGAGGGCAGTGTGGAAGCTCTGGATGTGTCAGTGCCTTGTCCTTGTCCAGTGCTGTCCAGGCCAAAGGGCTGCAGGAGGTGCATGGGCAGCCTCTCATTCATGTGGACACTTGTCCAAAAGGTCTCCCTGAACCAGATCAAGGTGACAATTTCTGCTGCTGCCTCTCCCATCACCCCCCCCCAATGAGGCAAAATGGCTATTTTTGAACTGTCCCATAGCACTGCTCATGACCATCGGGTACTGTCAGACAAGCTAATTTGGGGGTGCCTGCCTGAAATGGGATGTATAAACCACCTTCCATGGCATCCTTGGTGTCCAGTTTACTTGTCCACTGAAGTCCAAATAAATAAAAAGTTTCCACATTACTTGCAGTGGACTGTGTCAGCATGAAATAAATTGCTACTTTGGTTCATTTCTCAGCATCGTGTTCACTCACACCTTCTCTCCCACATCTCTTTGTGTGGTAAAATACCAAAATTTTGGGTTCAAGGCAGATGTGGTGCTGAGGTGAGTGACAGCAGCAGGGCAGGAGGAAGCTTGTGGCTGTGCTGCAAGTGCCCTGGCTATTTGGAGGGATCCAACCCCTTTCCAGTGCTCTCAGTGGCCATGTTCCAGAGCTGAGCAAACACTCCAGGCCAGATATGCAGGAGCATATAGGCACTGTTCACATGTTTATTTCAGTGGAAATTAAATGAATGTATAGCTTTCAATCTCACTTGTGTTCTCCCACTAGGGAGATATAACTGAAAACACTGGCTTTGGTAAGTGTTGCAAGTGGTTCTCAGGATTAGGCCTTTACATCTCATTGTGTCGATAGAAGAGACAAATAGGAGATTATGTTCTGTCATTCCCTGTCCAGTTACATGGAAGAGAGTCCCTCACACCTGGATTTGCATGGTGTTGGTAGGTGTCATGTCTCAGTAGTTATCACAGGAGCTTGTCACTGCCCACCCTGGATGAAGAAATGCTGTGTGGTTCAGCTCTGCTGCCTGCTGTTCAGCATCATGCCGAGGAGGGAGAAGCCCCAGATGACATTTACATCACTAAAATTTTGTTCCTATAGTCATTTCTTTTTAACTGGTGCCAAGTAAAAAAGCAATAAGTTGTTGTTCAAGCAGCCTTTTTTTTGGCTCTCTAACAGCATGAAAAGGCACATGTGTCTCTAAAGAGCCATCCAGTTGCAAGCAAAGCGCAGTTGGCCTGGCACTGAAGGGCATGTCTTCAAGGCCAAGGGAGAATTTTTCTGCCATTTGGTGTGTGCGAATGTGCAGGGTGTGAATCTGAAGGGTTAAAGACACGTTTTGGGGTGGGTTGGAAGAAATTGGGATGACAAAGAAATTAGGGGAAATGTGGCAGATGATGCAAAGCTGCTTCTGGTGTAGATAGATAATTTCTTCCCAAAGATGTGAGGAAATCACAAAGCAGGAGGTGTGAGTGGCTGGACTTAGAGGGAGTCACAAAGCATGCTTGTAAGAAAACAATACCTCAGAGTTTTGGGCATCAGCCTGAGAACTGAATCCAGGGTGCCAAGGCTCTGCTGAAACATAACCTTGCAGTCCATTCAAAAGCCATTTAAAACCAAAATAAAATCAAGAGTCTGATGCAGAAAATCCAGCTAACTTCACAAAGAGGTGGAGCAGCTCCTGTCATAAAGCCCTCATCATCCCTTTCTCCACTAAAGTCTCTTCACTCTCTGCATCTTTGTTCTTCCTTTCTCACCCTCTGTGCTCCTATTCCTGCAGTGCCAGAGGGACATGAGCATCCTCTCCAGGTGCCAGGACATCCCTGACCCTGCTCTCGAGTTTGGCTGGAAAGTACACTGCTTTGACTCAATGAAGCCGTGACAAAAGGATTGGTGCTGAGATATTCACACTTACGATACGTGAAGGAAACTAATAATCAGTGCTTTGGATATTTTACTATCCCAAAATACATGAATTTATTCTGCAAGTAATCATAAGGTGTAAATAGGCTGGGGCTAACAAGGGTGAACTCTGGGTGCTGAAGTGACTGAGCCGAGCATGCACCTCATCACCCCTGCACTGGCTTCAGCTGTACTCCTGTATTGTCAGGGACAGCTATCTTCACCCATTCCCTTCTTCTGTAACCATTATCCTGGATCCAGGTATCTTTACTATAAAAAACTCCCCCCAAAAAATTGAAATAAGGAGTTTTTCTGATCTCTTTAATATAAAATACCTAAAAATAGACCACGTTGGAACAGTTTTCCACTTGAAGAGCAAAATCGTGCAAAAATGTTTCAAAGCAGATTTGGGACCTAATTATTTTTTCTCACTAACAGACATAGTTTTGCCACTGTGAACAGCAAAATTTTAGCACTCTATCCTCTTAGATTTTGGTGTTTTCCTTCCTCTCGTTAGGGCTTTACCAAGAAGAGGAGAATAAGACTATTGAATGCCTTCCCAGTAGCCCCAATAGCCCCAGAGTCAATCCCTCCCATTAATTCTGCACCCTTCATTTCACCAGGAAATGCTGGTCGGTTCAGCTGAATGGCCCCAGTTTAGTACAATGAGTCAAAAAATCTATACTGGGCAAAAGTAAAGTGTCCTTAACTGAAGAAATGTAAGAGAAATGCTATAGTTAAACTATGGTGTTTTAGAGCACTCATTAGATCAGCATTGGGGAGTGTCCAGAGCTTACTAAAGCACACAGGAACGTACAGACAGGATTGTTAAAGGTTCTTAAAAGGCTTGTTGTTAGTGGCAGGGACTTATCCAGGCGCTTTCTGCCTAAACCACTGTCACTCCCATCTGCTTTCCTAATGGGCAGTGCCATGCATCCACTGTGCCAGCAAGGGTTGGGGCTCCTCCACCGCAAACAGCCCCAAAGCTGGTTTGAGTCGAAGGAAGTGGGTTGGGTGTGAGTGTGTTTGTGGGTGTGAGCCTATGCATGTCGATTCTCCCTACCTACTACAATAGTTGGTACCAGAGATTCTCTAGTCCCTCCTAACACCTGCGTGCTCTTAGTTCACTGGTAGGGCAAACAGGACGGACAACAGGGTGTGCTTTAAAGCCCTCATGGCACAGCATGCAAAAACCATTCCAGGAGATTTGCACAAGCATTTCTGTATATCTGCAGTTTTGCTATAAGTATTGTAGAGATATCCAAAGTGTCAGGCCGCATGCTTGCTGGGGAAAATGTGCAGTAACCATCATGCTTCTTTCATTCTGTGACTCCTGAGAAGCAGAGACCTTCCCTGACAGGGGCTGGTGATTAACACATTGCAGTGGTGCAGATTAACACACTGTGCTAGCTCTTCAGTGTTAAATGCATTGGTGGCCTCAAACCTTTATTTCCTGTTTTTCCATGGACAGATGTCCAAATTGTTCTTGATGGCCCTGATGGAGAGGCTGGGGTCAGGGCTGAAGCATCAGCTCCCTGCAGAGAAGGCATTAGCAGTCCTTCACTTCCACCACATGTGTTCATTCACCCCCTTGGATCTGGAGGCTGTTGCAAACACAACTGTGTTTCTGGGAGCCTGGGCTGGCACAGCTGCCTCAGCCTTGTGCAGCCCTGTGCTGGGAGAACAGGATGTCTTCCTGTGGGGGCTTTATCACAGCTATTTGTTTTTAATCTGTCGATAGATACCTTTAAGTATGCTATAGAAGAAACAGTGCCTGCTTCCAAAAGGCCACCTTGAGAGCCACACAGAACTTCTGCCGTGCCTACAGTGAGAAGACAAGAGGAGATGGCCTTGAGCTGAGACAGGGGAGATTCAGATTAGATATTAGAAACAAAATTCTTCACTGTTAAGGTGTTAGCCATTGAAATAGGTTGCCCAGGGAGGTGGTGGAATTGCTATCCCTGGAGGTGTTCTAGAGGCATCTGATCTGGTGCTGGATAGTAGGCTTTAGTGGTTTAGGGTAGTGCTGGGTTGATGGTTGGATGTGATTAGCTTGAAAGCCTCTTCCAAGTGGATTTTACGATTCTATGACAGGCCATGGAGAAAAGGAAGGTATGAAAGTAAGGGCTTGGGAAATGTCTCTGCCCTCTCAGCCTGGTGAAGACCTGTCTAGAGAGACTTCAACAGTCTTCTCTGAGGAATTAAATCTTCTCCTTCTGTGGGAAATCCCATGCAGTGGGCACATCTACCTTGCCATTCAATGTGATGATGTTTAGCTGCAGCTTGAGTGAAGCTGATGTAAAAGTCACAACACATGTAGTGGGTTCCTCAATACCAGAGGTACCTGCAACACCAAGGCCCCTGTCCTGCTTTTCATATGAATAAATAAGACCTGTACTCTTTTGACACCCCACCCCCCCCCTGCCACGGTATGCCTGAATTCAGTAAATAAACCATAGGCAGCCCCAGACAGTTCAATTATAGACTGTCACTTTGCTTTAAATCACAGCTGCATGATTATAGGCAATGCCCTTTGTTGTGACAATTTCAGACTTTTCCACACCTTATTTTTGTCTCCCAACAGCTAAAATGCAAATACTGAGTGAGTCTTAAGCTAAAGCTTGTCAGGAAGATCTGATAGTATATACTGCCATTTCAGAGGTGAGCCAAAAGCAGTATGCATATGATATGTATTGTCAGTGGTAGGCCCTGCTCAAGCAAGGTATAAAGTGTCATCTGCTTCCTAAGAAAAATGTAGAAGAAATTGTGCTCTACTTCTGCAATCCTCTGTATTGGGACAGTAATTTACTGTGGTTGACATTAAGGCAGATGATACTGACTATACTGGTTACAAACAAGGATTTTAGGTTGCTCAAAGAATCACTGGCAAAAATATTGGCAAAAACAAGTTTAATATAAAAGTGAAAGTGTGACAAAGTTCATTGGGAAAGCTCACTGTACAACTTACTAAATGGTTAAAGCACACAGAGAAAAGTAGGACTAAAATCTAAAATCAATCAGACTAAAACTAAAATTAACCTAAACTTATCTGTGTGGAGGCTGAGGGTGGAAGAAGGGTAACGATGGGAAAGAGTAAAGATAAAAAGGAGTAAAGAAGACCCTGCTATCGAGTCACAAGGTTTGGAGCAGATGCCCTTGCCAAGCTTAGCCCCAGACTTGACCAACTGTTTAGGCCTAAAGGTTCTAACACCACTTAAACTTCACAGTGCTTAATCTATAGCCTAACTTAAACAATTTAAAAATAGATTCTATAGAATTTGCTATAAGCACAACAGTAACTCACTTATAGGCATAACTTACGTACGAATCTAATGTACTTAGGAATCTAAGAAAGCAACACTCATAGTACATTTGCTTTAGTGTATTCACACTTGCATGCATGCAGACCTGAAGGAGTATGTATAAGGTACATACCTCTGAAAAATTCCCCTCGAGTTTAGTGAAGTTCTCTCACATTGGATGCCTTTGCATCTCCTCAAGGGGCGAAGTGTTGAGCCTTGAGGAGTCGGGGTGTCAGCCCAGGCTCCGTTTAGCAGCAGTCCTCTAAGGAGGACAGCAAACCTGAGAGGTCACTAGCCCTGAGAGCAGTCCCACTCAGGAGGAGATTGCTGGTCACAACCCACTTCGGTCCAGAAATGCTGATAGGGTCTCACTCTGGACTGCTGTTTATAGCGCCCCAAGAGAGTTGGCTTTAGTCATAGTAATTTTCCATAGTGGCCACAATTTGGGTCAGTAACTTTCTTTGGAAGTTTGATAAGAAAAATAAGTTTCCAAGGCTGTTCCTTAAAAAAGAGGAGCTCATTAGAGAGCACTTGCTTCTGGGAGCAGACAGTGTTTCTGATAAGCTCAAGAGAAGCTTAGCCCAGGTACTGTTCATGAAGGCCAAGCATTTCTGAGATCATAATGTGGCCTGAGGAGTGGGAGGAGGGATGCACCAGCACATAGCT
Source organism: Xenops minutus (assembly GCA_035221455.1). Taxonomy (NCBI): domain Eukaryota; kingdom Metazoa; phylum Chordata; class Aves; order Passeriformes; family Furnariidae; genus Xenops; species Xenops minutus. Next base: position 137,050,632 of record JAWWEE010000074.1, on the reverse strand, counting down.
TAAGCTGGAACTAAAACAGGATCTGGTTTTGACCAAACTTTTTCATGTTTCTCAACCTTTGCATGTTTGGTCAGTGGTGGATGTCTCTGTAGTTTATTAATAACTAAACTAAACAAGCTGTGCCTGATTGTACCATTTTGAAGTGATGCACTATAGTCAAGTATGTAAATACATATCCCTTATAAGACAATAAAGCTTCAAAGTGGGGAAAAGAGGTGGTCTCCTTTTGTTATTCCAGGGTTCAAAGGTCTTCAACCAGAGGCTGAGGATAGAAGAAGGGTCAGGAGTAGCAAGAGTGGCAAAGATTCTCAGGTATTTAATGGAATCAATCCATTTAATTAAATTGTTCAATTTTCTATAATGAAATGAGATTTTGCACCCATGTACGTTGACAACTGCATTGACCCACAAGGCAGCCAACATGAACCCAAGTGCTCCCCACCTCTCATGAGCTCTGGTGTGTGACAGTCAGCATTCTGTCGTTCAGTCACCAGGAGATCAAATGGGCAGAGCTTCAAGTCAAAGTCATTTATGAGAAGATTTTTGTGGTTTATTTATACAGTCACAAGAGCTTAATTTTCAGACTTTGGTAGTTGTAAGTAGCTTTGTTGGTGGCGACTGCAGTAAGTAAATAAATAGCTGCACTGCTTAATTTTTTGGTTCAAGTAGGAGCAAAAAATAAATGAATTTGAAAGCTTTTTGAAGGAATAATTTGCCACATCAAGCTATGTGGATGAGTGCTTCTGACATAATGGGCCACGACAGGAAAATCAAACCTCACTGCCAAAGCCTCCCCTTGTGCTCCTGGCCCTTTACCTGCGTGTTTGCTTTCTGCAGACTTCATCTGCAGCTGTGAAGGAAACACATACAAACAGGAGTTAAAACTAGTTTCAGACCCTAGTCTGCTCCTCAGTCCCCCACAGTTTGTTTTCCATCTGTTCCACTCCATATCCTTCCTTCTCCTGAAGGCATGGGAAAGGGTTCCTCTGCTTCTCCTGAAGGGACTGTTTCCTTGCCAGCTGGCATCTGTGGCCAGTCTCCTCCAGCCTCTGGCTGTGGTTGGTACTGGTGTATGAGGAAGATAATACAGTCCCTAAGGGATGATTATAAAATTACTCCCCCAAGACTGAGCTTCTCCCACACCTCCAGTTCAAGGTACATCACAGATATACAGAATTTAAGCATCCCTCAGTCATTTTATGTGAAATATAAAATAGCCATTATAGTCATGTTATTTTTTGTTCATACTTTCCCTGATCTAGAAGTTCCTGGCTTCAATTATATTTAGAGACAATTAGTTCCATGTCTTAATTACAAACTGTAGATTGAAAAGAATTAAAATCTTGTAGTGCTTTAAATCCATCTTCTTTTTATTGGCTATTCTTATTGTATGGCTAAACACAAATAGGATGCCAAGCGTCCCTGCTTTGTATTGCTCATTCTTTTGTATTCCACATTGATCTGGTTCAGGTTTCCTCCCCAAACTTAAACACTTGCTTTCTCTTTGGGAAACTGTTTCTGCTCCTTTCATAAACCACCTTTGGACCCAAACCAGATTCTCTTGTGGGAGCATTCAGGGCTGCCTGAGCAATGCCATTCATATCCTACCACTAAGCTGGAATGGTCCTTTCCTCTTCCTTCATCCCATTGTTTTCATAATTTTCTTGCTCTTCTGACAGTTGCTATATATCTCACTGTACATCTAGTCACCTGCAGTCGGTCACTTTGCAGGTCATCCCCTCTTCCAGGTCAGCGCGTGCTCAAAGAAAACACTTAAAAATTAAACATAAGGAGGTAGGGGCAGATAGGGCGCTTCTGCCTCCTTATGTACTTGTCTTAAATATTGCTGCTAAAAATAAGTGCAGAAAAATGTGAAAAGTGTAGTTTTAAAACTGATAGCGTGCCCTGAGAAAGGGGTTTCATTCTCCTTCAACTTTACTGGTCTTCCAACCTAACTCAACCACCCCCAGAAAAGCTGTTTGCTCCTACTTCTTTTCTTTAATTAAGAAGAGTGCTGCCAGCAGTCTCGATTCCTGCTGAGACCATCCCACTCAGCTGTCAAACCCCATGGGAAGTGCCATACCCCCTGCAGCCCCCAGCCCCTTTCCCAGGGGCTAGGCACTGCAGCTGATGGATTCCTGACACTCCAGTGCCTGCAGCCATGAGCAGTGCTTGATTTGTGGAGCCTGCTGTGAGCACATAGCCCTAGTGGCATGAAAACAGGCTTGGGTGCATCTCCACAGCCCAGGGTTTGCAGCACTGAGAGATATGGATGCTGTTGTAGCTCCGCCACTGATCCATTGCATGATGGCGGGAAGTCCCTGATTTTTTGATGTGTTACAGATAGAGTTAGAGTGCCCTTCTGTGTATGAGCAGCCCCTTATCTACACCTAGAAGAACTGCATATTGGTCCTAATTGACTGTGGTGCAATTGGAATGTAATGAACTATAATAAAAGCATCAAGTTTCTTGTCAAGCGAAGAAAACAGCTGTTTGGTATTAATGTCTTCAGGAAGTAATTGTGTGCCCAGCGTATACTAACAAAGTATTCTTGTTTGTGCTAACTCTCTATAACAAAATTCTTGGAGAGTTAGTAACTAGTGAAGGCGTCTTTTTGTGTTTGTTGTTGTTGGTTTTGGGTGGTTATTAATGAGCACAACAGTGCTTGTGAGAAGGTCGAGTGGAACTGTGACTGATGCCATGCGACGGAGAATGATACAATCTCTCCAGTAGCTGGCAGAATTGAAAGCAGCTGTTGGAATTTGTACCCACATAGCTATTGAGTTGAGAAGGAAAGAAAAAAAAGGAAAAAGCTAGCAGTTCAATGTAGCAATGAAGAGCTTGGCATTAGCTTTTCCCTCTAGACTCACCTTGCACAAGTGCTGTCAATTAGAACTTGAGATTTCTCAGCCGAGGTGCTGCCTGTTGAGAGAGGCAGGAGGAGCAAGGCTGATCAGGGACATGGATGTAATTCTTAATAATAAATGAACTGTGGCATGGCTTAGTCTAAGAGAAGAGTTTTACCAGCGCTGATGGTGGATTATTTGTGTATTTAAATTCTGTTGCAATTTAAATGGATGTGGAAACCTCTCAAGATATTCATGTTTCCACACTAGGTGTAGTAGTTCGGTGTTGCAAATGTATTAACCGCAGGTTTGCACCAAACATGCAAAAACAAATTAGAAATAGGGAAATACAAACACATTTTCTCATTAGGGGATATAAGTATGTGCTGACTGTAGTACAAATATAATTTTTATTCCATTTGTGTAACCTTTGGTATTTTAATGAAGTCCTGTTCCTGTGTACAGCGTATGGTTCACTGTCAGATAATTTAACACTAAGAAAATCTGTCTTGAATAAATTAGAATATATTTGCAAATTAATTGGTTAATTAGATTTTAGACATCTCTTGAGGACAGGAGAGAAACAGATGTGTGCAAAAGCCACACAGATAGTTTGGGGATGAGTGTTTCTTCTAGGGTTTTATCACTCAGTTTTGTGAAAAGCAACCTTTCACAAGTGCCAAAGATTAAAAAAACCCATGGCTTTAAATACAGAACATTAAACTCCAATTTCCATGGTGCTGCTGATATTTTTTCTGGGACATGGGCAGAGCCATTTGGACCTGTTAGCCAAATGACTGCACTCAGAATAGTCAAGGTACCTCTTGAGCTGCTTTTTTTTTCTAAGAGTATCCATGAAGCCGTCTGAAAATCCTCTGAGCTATAAACACTGGCAGATCAGCAGAGAGATGCCAGCTGGCATTGTGGTGAAGTCAGACAATTCACAAGAAGAAGCAGATCTAAGATGGAGTTCAAGATTTAGAAGAATGGTCACTGAAGAAGGAAAACTGACAGGGCAGGTTTTTTTCTCAGCTACATCGGTGTAAATCCAGAGCAACTCCACTGAGATTCACACCAGAGTAACTGAGAGCAGAATCTGGCCAAGATCTTCCACCTGACCTCAGGAGAGGGCTCGGATGGAGAATAGTTCACTTACCTTCCTCTTGAAAGCATTTTGCATTTAATTTTTGGAGAGGCATGAATTCAGTTTTGCTCAGTTGGGGACATGGTACAATCATATGGTAATCACCAATTTATTTTTACTCATTGGTAAAGGTAATTAGAGATTCTGCTTACCAAAATCTGCACTTTCAGATTCATTATTGACTTGGATCTCTTCAAAACAAATTCTGATTAAATTGAGGGAATTCAAATTTTAAGGGCATGAGTTGGTCCAGAATCTGAGTGGAAGAGCATTTTCAGCTTAAAAGCAGTGCAGCAGGTCCCTGTGCTCTGGGCTGATCCTAAGAGCAGCAGAGGTGGGTAGCTGGCATCATTTGCATCTACTTTTCAGCTCTGCTGAAACAGTACTGCAGGCTAAGCCCAAAGCAGAGGACATTGATCAGTCCCTCTTGGAAGACAGCTGGTGATCACATTACTTTGTTTTTACAGTTTTATCTCCAGGATCCCATTTTGGGTGTGTTCCATTGGGGGAACCATTTGGCAAAACCTTCATCGTTAAAAGCAATATTTGCAGTGTACAGTAAGACAAACAAGAGCCCATTTGTGTGCGTCATCGATCATTTTACAAACAGTCCTTGGGCTGCACACAGAACTCACCCAGTGCTGGCTGTTCGGGGTCACGATACAGACGTCAGAGGCAGAAGTGCTTTTCCTGCTGGCATAACCTCTGTTAGGCACCGGGACCCTGATGCTGCTGGGAAGAACCTTTAAGTCATGTTCTTTCTTTGACCTTGGTGTGTTTTTGTAAGCAGCGGACAGAGCAAAGTAAAAGCCTTGTTGCTCTTGATGTGTGAAAACTACAGGCATATTTTTCAAGGCTGGGAGGCTGCAGCTCTGGAGCTGAGGTTACAGGGGGTGCCTGCTGCTGCTGCACCGTGTCCGGGCAGAGGGCACCGAGGGAGGAGCGGGATCGCCGGGCACAGAGGCCGTGTGTCCTTGGCCCAGGACTGCTGTCCGCAGCCGCATGCCTTCGGGAAGAGAGCACAGCTTTTAGCGGGGCTGTTGCAGACTGGGATGTGCAAAAACCTGGCTGTGGTGACCTCAGTGCTCTAATTTATGAGAGCGTCTGGGCTGGCCCCTGAGGGCAGCATGACTGGAGTATGCGGGCAAGAACCTCATGTGGCTGGGTTGTGCCAGCAGGCTGCCGTCCTATCCCTTGGAGATGCAGCCACTGCTGGGTCCCAGCCAGCCCGCAGGGATGTCTCTGCTGGGTGCTTGGCCTTTCAATCCCAGTTAACCCCAGAGCCCAGTACTCCCTTTGCAGGCAGGGAGCTCCTGTTCCCACGCAGCATCTGGCTGTCTCCTGAGCCTGCTCCCTTCTGACCTCGGCACTTCTTTCCTCTCCTGTTCTGTAGGGCTTACCAAGATAGGATGAGACAAGACCCAGCTTTTAGTGGGATCTAGTTTGTGTGAGTGGGAAGGCAGCACTGCAGCATCATGCATGCCTGGGATACTGTGGAGCAGCGTATCCTCCAGCATGGCTGACACTGCCCTTCCCCCCCATATGGCATCTGTGGATTAGTTATGTTCCTGCAAATAAGTAAGAAGGTAGATGCATTAAGACCTGGGGCAGAGAGACTGCTGGTTTGCAGCTATGATGAATATAAACAGCTACAGTGGATGTACGTAGACATTTCCCTGCAGCATTCATCTGAATGCACAGTGTGCTGATTCCCTGAGCAAAAGGAATTTGTATGTTTGTCAGGAGTCTGGGCGTCGAGGAGAGACCCAAAAATTACCAGCTACCATAGAATTCACAGAGTAACGGGTTAACATCATGTTCCATAATTTCTCTATGGGGCTTTTGTCAAATCTCTCATTCAAGCAGTGTTTGCTGAGGCTTTTGACATTCGTGGCAGCACTGGGACAGACAGTAAGGTCGTGTGTCACTTTAAAGGCTTAATTTTTTCCAAATTCCTCACAAAACTGGAGCTAAAAGCTCTCTCATGAATTTCTTGGAGAATCTGCTGAGGCAGCAGTTATGTTATCCTTCAAAACTCCATGGAAAAGGTGGCAGCAGAACCATGCTGAACCTGTCAGGCCGAGGGAGAAGGGGCTGAGAGGCTGCTCTCGTGCTGGCTGAGCAGAGCTGGGAGACACCTGTGGAAACCACAGCCAGCTCAAGATGCCGAGGGGTGGGCAAGGCACAAACCACACGTCTCCTCGCCTGGTTGGGTTTCTCCTGGAGATGTATTTACTCAGCAGAGCGAGAAAGCCCAAAGCAGAGGAAAGTATAAACCAAGAAAACTGTATTTGTGAGGTGTGACTGCAGTGCTCAGACCTTCCTCCCCTCTGAACACAGACTAACCTGGGGGATGATAAAACAAGCAAGGAGCTGCCTTCAAATTTATTTCTTATTCTCTCTCCATTTCTGCAAACCTCCCATAGCAGAATATTAATGCATGATGAGAAACTAGTTTTAAACAGGATGTCTCCGTGCAAAAGATAATAAACACTGATGTTCCCAACTAAATTACAAAGGTCTTGGTACGTTTCATGGAAGAACTGGCTGCATTTCTAGACAGGGATCATAAACCTTTGAAAGGCAGAGAGAGGAGAAAAACAAAGTATTCTGCTTAAGGAAAATGTGATTGTGTTAATGACTTTGCTAATCCCTAGGCTTCCAGTTTTATCCATTCATGTATCCAGTATCTGCAGATGAACTCGGGAGGGTTTCAGTAATCCATTAAAAAAAGATCATTTTAAAATTTCCATCTAGGCATAATCGTTTGCTTGTTTGGGTTTTTCCCCTCTTCTTCCCTGCTAATTTATGGATGCCTCTCTTAAGTTTGCCAAAACTTTGCGTTGGTACTTTGATTGGGATGGTCATCCTTGTGGAAAAGTCTTATGAAGAGTTTTATAGGAATTAAATAAGTTGAGAAATATAAAAATACAATACTCATCTCTGTACAAAAAAAAAAAAAAAAAAAAAAACTAAAAAAACAAGCAAAAAAAGCAATTTAAACTGTTTCTTCATCAGAGAAATAATTCTTGAGTATGCTAAATCTGTTGATGTGAAGTAGCAAAAATCCTGAAGATTATTTGTTATCAAGTGTAGGCTGTTATTGTTCAGTCTTACAGAATTTGTTGTAACTGTAATAAAGCAACATAATAGTGGCTAGGCTGCTTACCAGAAGATACCCCCAGGCATTTCAGTACTAATGTAATTGGATGAAGTTTGCATGATGGAATATTGGAGGTAGAGGTTTTGTGCTCACGACTATGAAAAAGCGCCAGATACTAGTGCCTTTTACAGAAAATGGAAGGCCAGATGGACCAGGAGATTACTCTGTCTGATCTTCTGCGCACAGCAGCCCATTCTGTGTCACCCGCTTTACCCCCGCGCTGCATCCAGTAAACTGGGATGAGTTACAGCGTGTCCTCCGGCTAAGCACTTCCTTCCAATTTCAAGAGATCTCCTAATGGAGGAGCCACCGTCTCTCTTGGCAGTTTGGTTCAGTGCTTAAAATACCTTCAGTGCTGGGCGTTTGTACAGATTTCTATTGATGTTTGTTTCACTTTTAACTTCCACCTCTTGATCCTTGTTGTGCCCTTTTTCAGCAGGTTGAAGAACTCTTGGTTCCTTTTATTTTTCTCCCTGTAGAGCCACTTACGTGCTGTAATCAAGCTGTTTCTTCCTCTTCTCTCTGATAAGCTGAACAAGCTGAGGTCTTTCAATCTCTCTCAGAAGGGTATTTACTACAGTCCCTTAAATAACTACTCTGTCCCTTTTCTCTGTCTTCAATTATTCAGCATCTTTACAAAATGTGGGGATATTAGCACAGCATGTTTTCTGGTGTCTGCCTCACTGACTCCAGGTACAAAGGGAGAATTTCTTCTCTATGTGTACATGGTTGATGTGCCTAAGGATTCATTTGCTCTTCCATAACAGCCTTGAGCTGCTTGTCCATGGTGACCCTCTAATCCTTTAGAGAATTGCTCCTTTCTTAGGTAAAAAGTCTTGTTTCGGATGCCAGGTATTACAGAGGATTTTGGTTTACTGCATTTTATAGTCTCTTAAACAGAATGTAAAAGATGTCTGTGCTACATGAGGATGCTCCAAAAAACCTGCTCCAGGTCTGCACCTTTTTAGCCTCTGATGGTGGCAGAAGTTGCTGACGCATCTAACACGTGATTTGAGGCACTGCTGTAGGAAAGTGCCTGTATGACAGCCCATCTGGAGTCTGAGAGAGGGAGCTGGGAGAGAACAGCTGCTCGAAAGTTTGCAGGGAGAGCTCGCAGTCTCATTTATACCCTTGGGGACAAAGCACACAAAACCCAGACTCAGCTGGGAACTCTACAGCCTCCTCTCCCGCTAGCACAGCATGCTGGAGTTATGGTTTTTAAAAGGTAGAAAGCTGCAGTTACCCTGATAAAGAGGCCTCTTTTACAGATGTTTTTTCACCTGATCTGTGCTTATCACTGTAATTAAAAAAATAATATTAAATGTTTTAAAACTAATACCAAAATTAGGACACCTGTATAAAAAAGCAGTCCAGTTGCGTGTTGCACTGCGTCATTGTATGGCCTCTTACAGTCAACATCATTCCCCTCCATCTGTTGGCTGTTAGCATTTGGCCAAAGAGCTGTTATTCCGCCGACTAATCTCATCACTGCTGGCATTCTCTTGTAAACCCTTTTGTCTGGACAGTCATGTTTTCCTTGGCAAACTGCAAAGCACAACAGATCATAGATCTCTCTGAGCACTTGCATGCTGATGCCTTTCCCTTTCCGTTTGTCCTTGTGCTTTCACTGCTGGAGGAGGTATAAAAAGGCAGGGCAGGGCAGGTAGCAGGGAGAGAGAAAAGGGCATTTTGGGCCAGGCAGTGTCATTCTGCTCCTGCATACTTCCCAGTGGGGCCAGAGGAGGTGTCTGGCAGTGCTCCAGGGCTGGAGCTGATAGAGCTGCTCCCAGGTGTCAGTGTGTATAGGTGTGCTTCAGCTACTGACCGCAGAGCAGAGCTGAAAATGCACTTGGGAGTTCCCTGCCCTGCAACTCCACAGCTCAGGTTAGGTGTTCCAGTGTTTGGCAGATCACAGGAGAGGGTGCCATCATATGCCAAACCTGACCTGTGCTTCTCATTAATGTTCTGGCTGTGAACCTGCAAGCTTTGGATTTCCTTGCTGAGATAGAAAATTTCTCATGGTTAAAGCTTTATTTGGAGTGGAGACTACTCCTTGCAAAAGAGAGAGTCCTTTCAAGTCTGCACACACTAGTAAGTAATTCTGAGACAACTGAATTTGTTGGTTTCTTTAAAGAAACATAATTATTTTAAAATGACAAACCGGTCCCTTTGTTGATAAATGTTTTATATCTTTGCTGCTGTGCCTGAATAGTTTGCATAAATAATTTATTAGCTTGCAAACAGACGTAGCACATTCAGGCAAACACTGCCCAGGAGGGCAGACATGCAAAAAAAAGGGAACCATGATTCTGGGTAGTGCTGAGCACCACGAGCAGGAGTGGACATCAATAGGGACTGAGAAACACCATCTGCATCTCTTAGACTTGGGCCCAACATAGCTCAAGTGCCTGACACTGGTGAGTCATTAGGGGCACAGATGTGAGCAGTCAGGCATTTGCCATCAGCAGGTATGTGGTTTCCTTGGAAATCTTAGGAGCAAAAGGAAAAGAGTCGCTCAGAGTTACAAAATGGTCTGGTCTGAGCAGTGTTTGGCACTTAACCTTTGCATACTGGTTTTCAAGTCTCACTGCACATGCTTGAGAAGAGTTCTTCAAAATAAGGTTTTCAGTTTGCTTTGGTTGGTTATTCCTCTAATTTTGTTCCCAAAATGGGCCTTGATTTTTGAAAAAGTAATTTTGCAAAAATCATATGTGAGGTTCTTTGTGTGTCAGGGGAGGGTCAGGCAGAAGAAGGCTCAGCACATGCATCAGTGGTTTCTAGATTAAAGTCCTTTGTAAATAGCATGGAAGTGTGTGCATGTAAGTATGCTTCAATGCCAATGTGCTTCTGGGGTTTTTTTGCATGCTCAGGCTGGATCCCAAAAGTCCCCCATGCCACAACGGGGAATCGTAGAACCATAGGAAGGTGTGGGTTGGATCTTAGGAGATCTTTTAGTCCAATTCCCTGCTGTGAACAGGGATATCTTTCAATAGATAAGGTTGCTTAAAACCCCAGCCAGTATGACCTTGAACATGTCCAATGACAGAACATTCCCAGCTTCTTTGGGCAACCTGTTCCAGTGTCTCAGCACCTTCAGTGTAAAAAATCTCTTCCTTATTTACGATCTAAACTTATCCTCTTTCAGTTTTAAATCATTACCCCTTGTCCTGTTGAAAGTGGATTAAACTGCCTCCAGCCCAACTGCATACTGCATGTAATACAGGCACTCTGATCTCGTACAACATCAGCTGAAGACCACTGGAGCTGCCTGAACAACCCTATGAAAGGTAAAAAACGCCTAACAAAAGTCATCTGCAATTCTAGATTTACATTTAATGGCATGCAGCTTGCTCTGGCTCAGGAGGAGAGTCTGGCTCCAAAGGGGACTTGGTGATGTAGAGATGAGGAGGAGCCATGCACCTGTTATAGATGCCTTTTTTTGCTGAGAACAAATAATAGAAAACCTGGATTTTACTGTAGTCAGCAGAAGTGAGCAAGCACAGAGAAGGAGCAGATCTGCACAGCAACAGATTCCATTTTACCTGGTCACTCAGTGGAGCACAGTCCTGGTTCTCAAACTGCACATGGTGTGGCTTGATGTAGTTTTATGTTAACAATGGAATGAGAATGGATATAGGAGGCATCACCAAAAAATATTTGTCAGTGCATTTTTCCTGCTACATCCTCTTTTCTCTTTCTTGGAAAATTAAAATTATTTTAATACTCACTGTTGACTGCAATAGGGGAAAAAAATTGCAGTTTCCTTCCCTTCCACAGTTCACACTCCTGCTCTGCTTTATTGCAGAAGCTAGTCCTCATTAAGTCCTGAAGATCAGCACCTGCTGTCAGTCAGTCTTACAAAATCAAAATACACAGAATTAGGGTTGTTTCCCCCTCCCCACTTTGTGTCCTAGTCCTATTTTTGAGGTAGTTTTGTTTCATTTATAAAAAGGAGAAAAAAAGTACTTGGACATCCTGAGTTGAAGGCAAATGTAAGAATCAACAATCCACCAAAATACTGAAGTTTCTGGATGTGTTGTGGTGTTACCACTCCTGGGCACTAGCTGCAGTTGTCTTCGTATGAGTAAAAATAAATCACTTCTCTATTTCACTCAAAGTTGTTCCATGCATTTGCTGAACTAATTTTTCCTGCAAGCATGGTCACATTTTGGGTCAGCATGCCTAGACAACATGGGGCTCTGCCAGCAGTTCCTGTGTAAAGTCCTTCTTTGTGTTTTTGGAAACAAATCCAGTCATTCATAGAAATGAACTCCTGCATAATTAGAGCCAGTATTGCACATCATCTTTGCTTTCCATTTTTAGATGTTGTGTCTAGAGGACTATAACTTTTAAAGATGCCAACAAGCCACTTAGGAGCTCGATAGCCGTAATGGGAAAATCTGTAGAGCTGAATAGAAAATGATAAGCTTCATAAGGACTATTCTAAATCGTTTGGTAAAGAGCTCAGCCAGACATTCAAAGCAAGAATAGAAATGATAACCCCTTCTAATTTGATCTTCAGGGGGTTGTACTTTCTCTATTATTCTGCTGAAGCCCCAGTCCTACAGGCAGCTTAATGGAGAGGATGGCATTCTTTACACTGCTGGATCCAGTTATTGGACTGTGGTGTCAATGGGTGTAGGGCACTGATTTTATTCATGGTTTACCATCTAGGGCTTGTCATCAACCTTTTTTCTTTCTGTGTTAGTTAAAACATTCAGTAACTGTAGATACTGAAGACTGAAAACCTGATCCTCTTCAGCATTTTTAACCTCAAGTTTTCAATAAAGAGCTATTTAAAAATAATTAAGAAAGATTTGGAGGCCTTTTGTTTTGTTTTGTTTTTTTTTTTTTTTTTGACAGGCAGTAGGGAATAATCAGCTTCAGAACCAACAGGTGTGTTGACAGGTGAGAGATCTCACAATAAGTCTTTTATTTCTCTGCATGCTGAGGCTTCCAGGTATGTCTTGTAATCTCAAAATTAGAGTGGGTGGCAGATGAACTAAAATTTGTTTCTTTCTTCAGAAAATGCAGTATAGATTTTTCTTTGTTTAGGTCTTTAATCCAAAGTGATGCTTTAATAGCTGAAATTCTAGTAGTGGGATTCTTTTTATTTTTTTTTAAGTAAGAGAATGAATCAATAAGAAATTTGTCTTTGCAGTGGGAAATTACCCCAAAGATGTTCACTGCTGGACTGTCACAGCATGTGAGTTTGATTAATGGGACCAGATGGGCCTATTTAGGACAAGTGTTTGACACTGCTTCACTGCTAGGAAGCAGCTAAAGTCCAAACAAAGTCGCTCTGTCAAGAACAGAATATAATAGCCCCAAATCATAGAATTACAGAATGATTTGGGTTATGAGGGATCTTTAAAGATCATCTAGTCCAGCCCCCCTGCCATGGTCAGGGACACCTTTCCACTAGATCAAGTTACTCAGAGCCCCATCCAACTTGACCTTGAACACTTGCAGGGTTGGGACATTCACAGTGTCTCTGGACAATGAGTTCTAGCACCTCACCACCCTCACAGTAGAAAAATTCTTCTTTATGTCCAATGAAAGTCTATTCACTTTTAACTTAGAAGCATTAGTCTTGTTTTGTCACTATAGAAGGTGGTAAAAAGTCTCTTTCTATCTTTCATATAAGCCCCCTTTATATATTGAAAGGCCACAATAAGGACTCCCTAGAGCCTTCTCCTCTCCAGGCTGAATCCCAACTATCTCGGCCTGTCTTTGTAGAAGAGGTGCTGCAGCTGATCATCTCCATAGCCTTCTTCTGGACCTGCTCCAACAGCTCCATGTCTTTCTTGTGGTGGGGACCACAGAGCTGGACATGGTAGTCCAGATGGGGTCTTATCAGAGTAGAAGGGGAGAATCAGCTCCCTTAACGTGCTGGTAACACTTCTTTTGATGCAGCCCAGGGTATTAGTTCCCTGCTGAAACACTGAACTGGACTATCAAGACTTAGGTACTACTTTTAACTTACTCCTGCATTTTTCTATGCAGAATACTGAGGAACAAAGCTGAGTAGATAAAGCTCAAGTTTAGGCTGCATGGCAGTTTACTCATCAGTGAAATGGAGATGATGCTTTGTTCTCCTGCCAGCAGGCTGAGGTCATTTATATTAAAATATTCAAAAAGGAGTTTGTGATCTCCAGAAAATGGCAAGGTAGAGGTACTGTAATGATGCAAAGTGCTGGTGTAATTTATTGTTAGGAGAATCCTATTAGAAAGAGCTGTCTGAGCCACTGGATCATCTTAACAAGTTGAATTATCTTTACCTTGTAAGGGTGCATCACCTTGGTGGTCAGTAAGTGCCAGATGGTCGCATTTCAGACAAAGAAGGCTCATATATGTTTTTGTCACTTCAGAGGGCCTGTCAGGGGATGGGGGTCCAGGTAATATCTTTCCATGTGGCTGTGTGGGTGTGTTCCTGTGCGTGCATCCACGTGTTCGAGCATCAGCATCTTCACCGCTTTCCTACTGACCCCGAGGGTATTGAATTCACAATCCGTGGTGCTGCATTTACATTCCTCACAAAATACAAATGAGCCGTGCATTTGCTTCTCCACGGACTTTTCTTCTGCAGACATGATGTGAGTTTTCTTGCTGCCAGCACAGCGAGGTGCTGCTGTGAAACAGGCACTCTTAGAGGACTTCAAAGCCTAGGAGCCAGTGTTGGGTTTTAAAGGAAGTGCTACACGGTGCCATTAGCAGGTTGCTGGTAACTGGGGCGTAACACTGCCTAGAGAGGCACCTCAGCAAGGTTTGCCTCTGACACACGGCTTGTGAACCCTGTCTGGCGCACTTTTTAAATAAGCAGTTGTCTTTAAAGATCAAATTATGCTGGTGAGACCACATTTGCTACTGTGTCAGACTACTTGTTCTAGGTCGTGTAGCCACCATGCTGGGAGCCAGTTGGATAGTATTTGGCAGTCCAAATGTTGTACATGCTTTACACACACCATATAGATTTACAGGACGCTATGTGTAAATATTTAGACAAAAATCTTTAGAGCATTTTTATTTGTTAGAATGCACATTGACTTTAATGGTTGATGTATCCAAATGGTTCTGTTCATAATATGGAAGTGAACTGAATCCAATGGTGATGCCACTGAAGAGTTTAAAGATTATTTCAGTTTTAACAGTTACTGTCCATTTTAACTGTAAAATAAAGTTCCTTTAGCAGTGCATTAAAATGAAAAATCTCCTTCTCTGTTTTTCTTTGTCAATCCAACCTTCCAAACTAAAGGAAGAGGCTGGCATGGAAAGGAGAAAGCAGTTGTACTTTGCTGTTAATTGCTGCATGTTTGCAGAGTTTCATTTCCCTTGCGAGGCCTAGTAGAATTGTGCAGAATTTTCAGATTGAGCTTGTGCCCATACTCGGCTGTTACCTGTGTTCTGAAGCCTCTGCTCACACACACTGCTGCTGCACTCAGACCGTGGCCTCCCTGGAGTCCTGCAGCCAGGGCAGCATGGTGGCAGCGGCTGCGGTAATGAGCGGGGCTGAAAGAAATACTCCAATGGCTGCCTTTCAGCACTTGGCAAGAAAATCCTTTTTATGTTAGTTTCAAGGTCGTCAGATATCATTATAGCCAAGTATTAAAAATTTCAAAGAAAGGAGGCAGTGTGTTTGATTTATAGAATAATTATCTAGCTTTCGCTCTAACTTGGCTTTGGCAATGGTTTTGCAAGCACTCGAAAATTAAATCCATTTTTTATGGCACTACAAGGTATTATCTCACAGCAAATGATAATTAAACACCTGTGAAATCAATTAGCCCTTTAAACAGGGGGAAAAAAGTTTTCCAATTATGTTTTTGCACCTCCAAACTTTCTAATTCCAGAACCGGCGCTTGCAGAGCAGGAGATGAACTGGCAGCCAGTAGCCAGTTCACCGGCATTAAGATCACCCCAAAGCATTGTGCAGCCGTAAATCCAAAAGCAAGCAGTTCTCAGTGACGGCACTCTTCCAAGTAGGATGCGTTAGCCTCCCGAGCTCAGTCTTGGGCAGCTATCTATCTGACACACAGCTGAGCTGTCAGCTCTTCTACAAAGGCAGTTACTCACTTGGTGTTTTCAGTGCCAAGTTTTACTTGACAGTTTATTTAAAACCCAACATACCTTAATGGAAACCAAGCAACGAGACACTCGGTGTGACTGAGCGGATTTCTTCTCAGGCTCTCCAGCCGGTAGTTCAGAGCCATCTGCATTAAGCATTCACACACGGAAAAATGGCCAGTTGGTTAATAGCTGAAACTGAATATACTGGAAAACTGGCAAATGCTCCACCATTTACCCTCATGCTATGGGTGTTTAATATCTGTCCTTGTTGTAGCACTTGAACTGATGCAGAGGCTTATGGAAGATGCAGTGTGTGTTCGTGGGCTTGCAGATTCAGGGTGTGAGCCCTAGACATAGTTGGTTAAGTGCCATTGCAATTTTTTGGCTCAGGAAATAAAATAACAGCTCTAGTCACATCTGACATCTACAGTGGTATGTGCTGATAATCCCTGCCAAAGAGGAGGTCCAGCATCTTCCAAAAGATGGATTATGTGTGGCATTATATGTGTCAAAATACGTACTGCTGGGTTAAACCCATTGCATTTGATTTGGGTTAAACCTGTTATATTTGGCTTGGGTTCTTCTCCTGTATTTCTATCTGAATTTTGATAGCCATAATATGCAACTGTGTTTCAGTGAATGCTGCATTACCAGAGAGGAAGGAGGCAGGTCAGGATGCTGGGGCTAGCATTCCTAAGGTCTGTTTAGCTGCTGGAGAGGACACTAGTCATCTGCATCTCAGGTTTTCTATCTTTGAAAAGGGAATGGTGATGGTATCCCATATCAGTGTTCAGAGGATTAGATAAGAAAAGATGGACCCTACCTGACAAGTGGCATAGAGCTGGATAAAGTAGGATAATCATTGCATCTGGACATATCTGCTGGTCTAAACAACCAATGTCTCTTTAGACCTCTCTTCAATAAATGGTGATGAAGATGTGGCTTTCAAAAAAAAAAAAAAAGTTTATATTAAAAGTGGTAGTGAAAATGTTTCCCAGACTAGTTTATAATCTCTAAAGTGTAGTGACAGGGGGAAATGCTTAAGCTGTAAGAAGGAATGTATGGCATGGCTGATTAGTCACTGCAGAGCCTCTGCAGCCTGCCCAGGCTGCTTGGGATAATGGAGAACCAGGAATCCCAAGCAGCCCTCTAATCCATGTGCTGATTGACAAGGTCGGCACATCAGAAGGGAAAAAAAATAAAAAAAAAAAAATGGGGGGATGGGGAAAGACAGAAGCTACGTGTTAGATCAAGAAGTTAAAATGGTAAGAGCATTTGGCTGAGCAGTTTTTCTTCTTCAGATAATTGCCTACATGGCACTCAGTGTTTACACCTGTGTGATAGATGGGGCTGAACGTGTTTTCTCAACAATGGGTGGTAACAGGGAGGGCATAGTTCAATTAAGTTGTGAATAAATTAGAATTGATTACAAATAGAGCTCTCTTCTTTTTATGCTGTCTAAAATGGTATTCGCTGTGAACAAGGTACACTTAATCATTAGAAAAGGAAGCCTGAAAGTTAATAAAACATGCTGCTGATACTTACAGAAGGATGCCAGCTTTGGGTTAAATCTGTAGCTATTTTAGTTTTGAAGACCCAACTGTCATTTTTAAGGCATATGCATTTTGGATTTTAACATGTTTGAATGCTGCAGCTGAGACCCAGGCCAAGCCGACCCTAAAATTGGCAGTAAAATGTTACCCCTGTGCAAGCGTGCAGAATGAAGGAATCAGGAATGTATGAGCAATAAGCATGTGCCCCTACTCCCCAGCAGTCTTCTAATATGGAAACCTGTAGCTTTCTGGAAATAAATACCTGCCCAGAAAAGCAGAGGACTCCTCTCAAAGCTTTTCTGCACTAAATACTCGGAAGGTTATCTGCCAAAAGGAAAGGAAAGTGCCAAAAGTACTGCAACACCAGAGCAGCACAAGTAAGGAAGAAGTGCCTGACCAGCTGCCTGTGCAGTGCGCTGTGGTGCTGTCCTTTTTTTTCTGATTCCTCACCCTGAAAAACCTCCATTATTGGGTAAACCCAGAGCGTCTGCATAGGCAGGTAATGCAGAACTGTCCCTGTGTGCTGGCAGCTCAGGGTTGCAGAAACCACAGCAATGTAAGCTGGAAGACGGTAACAAATGTCCCCGCCATCTTCAGATGTTGCTATCTATTGGAAATAAGTAGTTCTGAATACACATCTAACCCCCACTGCCAGGGGAGAAGAGTAAGAGGAGACTCTGGAAGAACCTCTCCTAAACACTTGACTACTTGCTCTATAGCTTAAGGCCCATCTGCCAGTTGTGAGTAGGGTTATAATACTTCATTGCCTCCCTGAGGTCTTGTTGGGATTAGTCACTGGAGATGGTGGGGAATTCAAGCCCATTGCTGAAGTGATACTGGTATTTGCAGTAGGTACCAGGTCAGTGCTTAATGTACAACATCAGTACTCTAGATGAGAGGGTGTTCCTGAAAGTCTGTGCCAGCTCTGATTTCTCTCCTGCACAAGTGAAGGAGAAATTTCAAGTCCAGCAAAGATTTAACTCATATATCTATCTTTAATCATATTGATTATCTCACTGACTTCACTGAAAGTATTTGAAGTCAGAGTTAAGGGAAGTGCAGAGATGCTTTCAGGTGTGTGCTGTTTGCTTTCTATGTGGAAAAAAATGCCAATCATGCATAAACAACTTTCCCTCCCTGAGAAGTTTAGCGAAACTCAAACCTCCTGCTGTGTGCACGGTTCCCACTGAGCTGAATGGGAAGGAGGCCGAAATTGAAAGTTGCCCTGACGCTTTTTGCCCCTGCCATGGCCTGTGGACAGAAGTGTCATTTACCAGGTGACATCTCTGTGGCCAAGATCTCCTCCAAATGCTGTCTGTCAGTCTGAGAAAAACATGAAATGACCCATCCTGCAAGGTCTACTCTGAGGTGCTGTTTGGTACATGTAAATGATTTCCTCCACAGGCAATGCTTCAAATTACACAGCTATGACAGAGATGGTTTTGTATTTGTGGCTGGCAACGTGTTGTGTAAAAAATGTTTCTGAATTTGTATTTAAACATACTGGTCCATCTTCTGTCTTCCAACTAAGGCAGGGTGCCCCATTGCTTTGCACGCTACCCACGAACTAGTAGGAGTAAAAGTAGTACCTTGTGTTTACAGTTTTCAAATAGATGCTTGATCCTGGAATGGTCTTTGAGGGGATTAAACTGAAAATTGTCCTTTATCACTGCACTCAAAGATTCTGTTGAGTCACCTTAAAGCATTTTGGTTGAAATTGCAGAGAAATTTGTTCAGTAGAAGAATCTCTGGTGCAGTTCATTCACTGCAGCAGCTCTTGATGGATATTGCTTTAGTCTGGATCTGCTCCTTTTGTGTTTGTGGGTTCTCCCTGAAATGAGTAGAAATTTTGTGCCAATGCATCAAGGTTAGGATGAGGCTTTCTGTATACATATGATGTAGATAAATTCCTTGATGACCATGAACTGTGCTATTACACAGCTCAGCAATAAATCACACCTTTAGTTTTAAAAGGTACAAATGGGAGCAAGATGCTAACTGGTTTCCAAGTGGAAAATGGTCAACAATTTTTTTTTTCTTTTGTAAATCTATCCTAATATCAGCAAGTTAGCTATGAAAGAAAAGGTCCCCAAGATGCTTCTAGGATATGGAGGACTCACTTGCAGTGGCCTTGCTCTCTGCTTTTCTTTGTTTTCTGGTTTTGCCATCAACATTTTATCAATGTGGATAATGTTGCATTCTGGGATATTAACAGGATTTTACATTTTGAGCAAGCTAATGGGGAACTTCTGACTGGTGTATTCTAGCCCTACAGGGTATTCTATTTTTGGTATTTATTAACATTTTCTGTCATACAATATACAGCAAAAACAATGAGCCTCAGACCTCTCGATATGTAAAAAAGGAATGCTTAAAAATGGAAATTTTTTTTTTCTTTTTTGGTATTCCAGTTTCTTAATATTTTCCCCTGTGTGCTGTGTCAGTGCTGACTGGTGAGCTGGGAGATGACTGCCAATCTCTATTCCACACAGAGAAAAAGAAATTGCCACTCAGATGGAATATGTATATATGTATTTTAACCAAAGTTGAGATAGGATTTAAAAAATAAAAAGGGACTTTGAAGTCTGTTTTGTAGTTTTAATTAATGCAATGAGGGTTTTTATTTTACTCTCAGTGGAGATAATCTTAATCCATTCACAGTGACCTTTTCTTGTGCAAATTAGCTATACACGCTTGTTTAAGCAAATGGGCCTTTGCAAGATGTCTCTTCCTAAAGACAGAGCTTATAATTGAAAATTGGCTTGTTCCCATCTGTCTGGCCTGTGTGAGAATACAAACGTAGATCCCGACTTCTTTGTATATAAAATATAACCACGTATGTATGTATATGCATACATATAGACACAGAGAAAATAATTGCTCTACCTGCAGGCCATGGTAAAATTACATTATTAATCTTAAAAAATTTCAGTGCTGCAAGTTGTCAAAATAACATCTATCTGCAGAGTCTAGGACCCTGTGGAGAAAGGAGGGTGTTCAGTCTGGATTCTTTTGACTCAGACGAGGTTGATGCCATTCACAGTTCCATGGGTTTGCCAGAAGTACAATTAGCTAATAACAGGCTGGAAACTGTTAGGATTTTATGTGTGTTTTTGGTGAATGGTTTCTCAGTGATTGATGGAATTGAAAAAAACCCCAAAAGTGTCTATGAGCACTTTCATTCAGAAGAGAAGGAGTCATTGCAGCTATGTGGTTAATTGCCAGAATTTGGCAGTTTATCCCTCTCACCACACTTAACAATAACCACCAAGTGAGTCATTGTAAACCCCATCCCTTTATTGCCTGCTTGATAAGGGAAGATTTCTTTGGCACAGTTTGAAAATGTTTTTGCTTTGTATAAACCTCTTGTGCAGAAATGGACACAGTTGTGCACAACTTTGGCTAAATCTGAATAGAAATCAGGGTCACAAAAGTGCTGCAACAACACTTTAGGTGTCAAAGCATTTAATGTGAGTTAGAAGTCATGCAAGGCTGTTTATATAGAAATGGCTCGTTATTGCAAAGGCAAAATTATTTCCTTCCTTATCAGTTTCAGTGCCACTCTCCCCAGCTCCCTCCCATGGTGGTTGCTCCTGAGCATGAACAAAAAGGAGCTGGGGTGATGGCTGACACACATGCATGGAGGGAGCTAGTTAACCTGGTGGTGAATGGTCATGGTTGGGGATGATGTTATCCAGATGTGTCTGTCTCAACAGCTGTTTGCGTTTTCACGCCCAGTTACTCTAGGACTCACCGCTAATTAAATTTTCTCTTTTCTCCCCTCTTCTTGTTAGGTATGATTACCGTGAAATGCTGCACAATGCCACTTTCTGTCTGGTTCCCCGTGGCCGCAGGCTTGGCTCTTTCAGGTTTCTGGAAGCCTTGCAGGTAAGAGCTGCAGTTTAAAGCAGTGGCTGCACTGGCTGCAATTCAGTGTGCAATAGCAAGGAGGTGGGGAGGAGGGAAGTGTGTTTCATTTCCCTAGTGGACAGTAATCCACTTTGCGAAAGCCTCTATTCATACTTCTGGAGCAATTGGCAGCTTCTTCCCAGGAGAGTCTGAGCACTGAGCTCATCTGGAGGTTGAATTGTGTTACCTCCAGGAAAAGGGTTTCCCTGGATGTGGGGAGGCTGAGAGGTTGGACCAGTTTAGAACACTATTTTATCAAGCTGTGAGACTTCCCGTGGGAGACACTGACCTTTAAAAGTAAGCCCTGGAGCCATAAAAATAGATTCTTGTTTTCACTTAGCCAAAACAGAACTGCTTATGCATTGCCAGTTTTGAGATGGTGCTTGCTGAACATGCAGAAGGTAGCCTGGAGGTGCTAAAACTCCAGATGAAAGCTTCACATGAAAGTGCATATAGGCTGATCTCTGAGAACACGTAAATCCTCTTCACCTTTTAAAAACATTTTGGTTAGTGGTCTCTCTTTTTTGCCATAGGCCAGCAGCAAAAGGCAATGCCAAGGGGCCCTAAAGTCACTGTGGCAGCATGCTTGGCAGGCCAGTGATCAAACCTGACACTGGCCTACTCCAGCTGCACCTTTATTTTTGGCAAGCATCAGCTCAGCCTGAGGTCCTGAGTCTTCAGTCAACCATACAGAGCATGGTTGCATCTAGGACTGGCATCTGGCTTTTCATGGGGGCTGGAGTGAAGGAGATACTGCATCACTTCTTGGTTTTAGTGTGATGCCAAATGAAGACCCCTTACAGGGCCCTGCCTCTGGGACTTCTTCTGTCATTTGGGAAGTATCCCAGCATTGGCAGTAAAGCTGTCATCACGTCCCTTTTCTTCATCAACCACAAAATGTCCCAGACATTATGAGAGAGTATTGTTTACTGCAATGCAGAGCAGGATTTAGCTACCTCAGTGTAGATAAGTACGTGATGTCATTTTAGAAGCCCAGGGTACCCTTCTGACTTTCTGCTACTTCTCCAAAAGGTCTCCAATAGATCTTGTATCGTGTCTTCCAGCCTTTGATAGGTTTCTTGGATACCATAGATGCTTTGGACACTTAGGTTTAACCACTGAAGCCCACACCTACTCTAAATTTGAGATCCAAGTTCTGGACTGTCACTTAACCTCTTTTCCCTACCCAGAGAAGATTTATAGCCTGCAAAGTGCTGTCCCCTCTCCAGTCTCTTTGGAGGAAGAAGTGGGACTGACTTATATGGGATGACATGTCACTTCAGATCTGTCTGAAGAGCACTACTCAGATCTTCTCTCATCTGGTCCCCAAGTCATGCAGCTTCTGTTAGACACATCATCTCAGGAGAAGAAAACAGGGACTGTACCTCACTGTACAGAACTTGGAGGTTCCAGGTCAATTATGAAATGCAGGCACAAAGGATTTCCCTAGCAGGCTAGCAGCAGTATTCATCAGCTATGATGAATTCCTAGTTTCTCTCTGGATCCAGGACACGTTGAAAGACCTAATCCACATTAATGGAATGTTTTGAATGTGAAAACACATTGTTGAGTGTTTTCTGGTTTGCTTTCTTCATGCACTGATGTCATTTCCTTACAGAAGGTCACAGTTCTTTACGCATGATAAGCACTGCTGTAATGCAGACTTGACCAGTCCAAGATGCTGTGTATGATACATGTTACCAAGGAACGTACAGCAGTCTGAAGGGTTCCTCTTTATACCGTCTTTTGGGAGGTATGGGGAGTTCTGGACCAAACTCAGAACACCTAAGCTTGGCTTGATCCAAACCAAACTGAACCAGAGTGCAGGCTTGGTGCAAATCCTCTGGTACTAGGTTATGTCATCAGGTCTTATGTTGTGATGGAGCTGACCAAAACAGAGTAGTGATCATTTGTGTATGGAAATACTGACCTATTTACTAAATAAACTGTGCAGAGGAACTTGTACAACTTGTAAAAAATAAAATAGTTTAAACAGATCATACTGATATGAAATAGATACTAAATGTGTATGCTTTTTGTTTGTTTTAAGACATAAAGCAATTCGTATTTTTGTAGGCAGATGATGACAGGTGAGTTATGTTTGTGCAGTTGCCTCTGTTTGGAGAGTTGATAACAAACAGTACAGGGAATTCCTTCCTTTTTGGGAAAGGTGCTCTATAATTAACCATGACCTGTATTTTCTGTAGGGATGTCTAGCAACATATAAAAATTAGGGTAGTTGCTGAATGTCATTTAACAGCTCTGCCCTTGTCTGGCAGATTGCACCAGATTGCAAACACCACTCTCCCTGCAAAAGCCCACCTTTCAGTGCAAAATGGAAAACCATAATCCCTTGGACTGCCCTGCTTTGGCTTTTGGTGTTCTTTGCCGTGTTGCCTCTCCTGAGCTTGTGCAGAAAAGAGGGGTCATGGTGTTTGTGGAAACCTCGGGGCTTGCCCCGCTGGCTGGTAACCCCTGCCCTGTGTCCCTGCAGGCCGCCTGCGTCCCAGTCATGCTCAGCAATGGATGGGAGTTGCCATTCTCGGAAGTGATTGATTGGAACCAAGCTGCCGTCATAGGCGATGAGAGATTGTTATTACAGGTAAGGAAAAGACCGTGGCCTTCAGCAGATCAGTTGATTATTGCTGCCACCATCTAAGTGGACAGGGAAGATGAATCCAAAAGGTCAGGGCTATAAAGAAATCTTTATCATAAAGGGATTGTCTGTGTCACACCTGCTGTGAACTCATGTAATATGACATAATTCATTTTTTGACCTGAAGGTCATTGCAGCACCAGGCCACACTCTTAAATGCAGGAGACTTATTTTTGCAAAGAGCATGAAATCTGGTGTGGAGCACTTGGATGCCAACCTGAGGCAGAGCTGTCCTGGTCCAGGTGCTGCAATGAAAGATAAAACATTTGAGGGTGGGTTCTGCTCCAGTCCTTCAGAAGTAGTTTATCCTCAGGGGTCCTGCCAGCACTGGGAATCCTCAGGAAAGCAGGTATGTTCTCAGGCAGGAGTTATCACACAGTAATTTGGTGGCAAGCGGAATCTGTCCTTTTTCTGATGTGTGGACCATGTAACATTGCTTTCTGATGCCGTGTTCATGTCACTTATTGTTAGTCTCGAGATCATAGAACAAAAGCGGGCTGAGAGGTTACACATTCTCTGCTACCTTCAGCATCTACTTTGGTTTTAAATTTACTGGGTTTTGTGGGTTTTTTTCAGTTATCTTAGTGGGTTTTATAGCCTACATATATTATGTAAAGTATGTGGAGAAGTTGATGTTAAGAGAAGTTCTTGAAAAACTGGTTTCCCCAAAGTGGCATTTGATAAAATGCCATTGCCCAGCATGAAGCTGAGTACCATGAGGTCTGCAATAACCACTAAATAGCACTAAGAGGAGTTTTATTTATCATTGAGTTTAGTGTCATCCACAGAGAGTAGCCCTCAAAGGTACAGGTGTCATGGCACCCCCAAAACAAAGTATCTCTGAAAATCTCATTTCATGCCTGTTAACTTGTCTAAAGAAGTAAATATTTGTGAAGAAGTGGCCTCGCAGGCCTTGCAAAGTGTTGCCTATTCTATATAATGTGATACAAGCTACAAATATAAAAGGGCCATTTGATTTTTGCTTCTGTGGACAGCACATTTTTCTGAGCAAAATTATGTCTCTCTTTAAATAATAATACTTTGCTGATCTTAATGCTTTCCGGTAGCATGCCATTCGTTCACTTCACAGCTGCTTCCATATTGAACAGCTACTGCGCTGTTATTAACAGTGTTTTTAAAGAGCTGGCAGAGGGCCTGAATGTCTGCTCTGGGAAATGTTTTTGTTATGTTACAGTTTTTCATTTCCTGTTTGAAAGCAACTCGGATGTTTTTATTTGCATATTCTCCTCATCATAGCGCTGGGAGAGCTTAATCCAGTCTTTCTGCGTTTATTTGTGCAGGGTGGTTTTTCCTCCCCCCTACTCATTGCTGAAATGACCTTTTTATTAAGGTTCTAATAATTCCAGTGTAATCATGCCAGATGAGTATTAATACAACATTTTCCCCACCTGTCTTTCTGGACAAGTAGATTAATAACAAATAGGCAAATGCAGTTAAAATAGGAGCTCTGATTTTGCTTTCCAGCTGTCATAACAGAACCTGCACCAAGGCTTTTTTTAACCTTGATACTGTATTTGCTGGCACTCACAAACATAGTATGTAAAATCATAACTTCTTGCAGTAACTTTCACAGACTGAGCAGCTTCCACTTTGAAAAGGTATAGTTGGGAATGAGTATTGACTTTATTTGTTGCTTACACATGTGCACACACAGACCCAAGGTTTCACATATTACAATGAAATGTTTAAGTTTATTGAAAGAGTGCTGTATCACCACTGAGGAGTGACCTTAGTCATGTCTTTGCTGCTGATAATCTTCTTGGGTGTGATTAATAAACATCCATGCAGCCAGTACAGGTAATGTTCATTATCCCTCTGCTTACTGGAACACATCACAAATAATGATGTGATCACTTAGAAAAACATGTACTTATACATGTTTCCAGCTTCTATCTTTCATATTAGTTTTGCAGGGAATATTTTACCGAAAGACCTGAATTTTACTTAAAAGGCCTACAGCAAAGGAATGTAAAGCAGTATCTTTGAAAATTTGACTTTTTCCTTCTGCTCCACCTTGCTGCAGTGCTAATGCTCTCATAAGCTCAAGTTCTGTACTATTTTAGCAGTGTCTCTAAGTTGATGGTCTAATAGTTGAAGGGCTGAGAGAGCAAAGATTGTCCCATGTGACACTGCATTTAGTGAAGCCATGAACAAAGTGTCCATACTTGGTTACAAACTCTACAGTAAAGAATTTGCTGATTCTTTTGAAAGTTTTTTACATATAAATTCTTAAAATATCAAGTTTTCTCTAGGAAAAATGTTTCATGTGAAAGCATTTGATTCAGAAACGAATGAAAACAAATAATGATCACTGTCACTTCTCAGAATATTTTAGGAATAAGCAAAGTGTAGGAAAGGGTGGGATGTAGGCAAACGTCAGAGTAAGCTGGGATGCACAAGAACTAACACACAGCCCAGATATATGCTTTTACAGGTAATGACCCAGATTTTTGAGAAATGAGTGTCTCAGAAAAAGATGGACTAGTGTAATGGTTGGACTCAATGATCTTAGAGGTCTTTTCCAATCTACATGAATCTATGATTCCATTTAAAAATAAAAAAAAAAAAAAAAAAAAAAAAAAAAAAAAAAAAAAAAAAGAAGGTACAAAAGCACAACTCTTCATTTCTAGAAAAAATGAGCACAGATCAGCAACCATGCCTTTCTGGTGCTGTGAGTAGCCCCTGTAATTGAAGCCAGTTGCACTGACATTGCCTTGATAGTGTCAGTTTGTGTTGTCCGTGTGGTGTTCTGGGGATCTTGGTCACAGTCCTAAGTTAAAGCACAACGTGTTTAAAGCATTAGTTTTGCTCCAATGTGGACATGAAGCCCTTCCCTTCTGATCTAGCGAACAGTTACATTTTTTAATGGAAAGCCACTCCAGCAGGACAATTTGGAGTTTATTTTTAAGGCAACTTATACCACAATTCATGTGTAGATTTAATGGAAAGAGAGGAAAAATAAGCACTGTTTTCCCTTGTGAATAACAGATGTTGTGGAGGACGTTATTCTTTCCACCTATGGTAATTAATAAAATGCAATCTGACCCACAGGCTCCCAAAAAGTGAAGTCTTACTTAAGCTGTTGCTATATTTTCTTTAGAGCATTTAGTGTTGCCATGCTGGGGTAAATGCCATTCCAGATCCCTTTTATGTACTTTGAGCATGGGGATTACTGTTGAAGTCTCAAGATCTGCAGGTACTAGTTTGTTAAAATACTAGTCCATGAAGAGCTTTGTGGGATGAAAAGCATGAGGGATGTATGGAGGAACTCCTTACTGTGCCACACCACAACAATGGAGGGGGGCTGGGGGTGTGGAACTCTTTGCCATAAAACAACCAAAAACTAAAAAAAAATCAGACTTAAAAAAACCCCATATATTCAATACCAGAGGTTATAAAGGGTTGTGCCTCATTCATTTTACATCAAGGCTTTAACTGTTGACACACATCTCTGTTGGACAGGAGTGCTGTAGCTGTGCAGCTCACTAATAGAGGAGAGGGCTTGTCAGCAGCATATTAATTTGATGAGATTGTGTTGTTTCTAAAGCTTCTGACTATATTACATCTTGTATTACAGATTCCTTCTACAATCAGGTCTATCCATCAGGATAAAATCCTAGCACTTAGACAGCAGACACAGTTCTTGTGGGAGGCTTATTTTTCTTCAGTTGAGAAGATTGTATTGACTACACTAGAGGTGAGTAAAAACTGTCTGGGACTTCTCTGAGCAGCGAGATTTCTGTACCTGTCCAACTACTCCTGTCCTCCACTGTAGTCAGACCTTGGTTTTCAGACATGCAGTTGGTCACTGGGAAAAAAGCTCGGCATCTTGATGAGTTTTCTCCCCTAAGGAAATACTTTCTTCATTATTGGAATCCACATTAGAAAACTGACACAGTGAAAAATGGGAGCTACCCAACACATGGAAAAGTTGTCATGTGTGATCTTGACTTTGCAAGGCTTTATGGCTTATGAATCACTATCCTTGTCATTGGTAGTGAATGTATGTCTTAAGAAACCCTTCTGGAATTCATTCTGGAAAAAACACTGCTGTGGAGCTCCTCCTTGACCATTCCTTAACATTTTGATGCCTTGTGATGGGGCTATTGGTCTGGCTCAAGATAAAGGGGGGGCTTGTAAATGCTATGTCTTATCTTCACACACAGGATAAGGGAAAGGCCTGATCTTCCTTATAAATTATTAATAAATAATCATAATTAGACTGCTATTAAAAAGGGAGACAGATGATCTCAAATGTGGAGAGAATCCTTTCTGAATTCAGAGACAGAGGAAAGATGAAAGGCTCTTCAGAAGTAGGGCCCAGGCTGAAATTTCAAAAGCAGGTTTCTTTTCTAATTGTTTTGCAATTTTTCATATAAATTTCTGACACACTTCTACCACTAAAAGGGGCTCACTTTGTAGGGGCAAATGCACTCATCTTATGCTAATGCTTCTGCAATAGCGTCCATCTTTGTGCACAGTTGTAAAGCTCCACATTTCCTACTGTGCCTGCTTTCCCCTGAAAACTGCAAATGAGAGCTTCTGCCTGCAGTACAGGTTGCCCATGCCTGATCTACCTCCAGCTGCTGCAAGACAGTCCCTTAGGTTTTTCTGTGCCAGTGAAGAAAACCAGCCAGGAAACATTTGCAGAGCCCCTGGCTATCCTCACAACACTCCCCTCGCCCTCAAAAGAGCATGTCTTCATCTGTGCTGCCTGTTGGGAACTGCCCTGCATGCTTAAACACCCCATAAGCATTGATGAGGTAGTGATAATTTTCACAGCCCACACCAGGATCAGACTCACAAAGCTGGAAGACCATGCGCCATTGCTCGCAGTCTAATGAACCCTTACAGGAACCACCAGGTGCCTCACACAGCATCTGCCCCTTCCCTGCATGCACCCTCTTATCATTAGGGATTACTAAAAGGGCAGGGGCATATGATTCTCCCCATTGCCCCTCTCCTGCCTGCTGGGGCTGGTCTCAAGGGGTCATAACCCACAGCCCTCACAACCTTGGTGTCCATTGCATCAATGCATTGCATGTCCAGCGCTCACATATGTGTCTTTAGTGCTACTTTGGGACACACTGGCCCATGTGGCTGCAGGAGTCCAGGGGACAGCAAAACCTGTGAAGCTGAAGCAGCTGGGTAACCAGCAGGCTGGAGTTACTGCTCAGAGCAAAAAAACTAGAGTGAAGACAAAAGTCTTCCTAGAAGATTTAGTTTAATGAAATCAATTAATGTATGCCTGGTACTGAAGTTATGGTCTTGGTTTATACATTTGTTTGCGAGTGTGGTTTTGGTTTGAGATGTTTTTGATTGTTTTTCAATTCAGGACTCTCAATGTTTTGAGACAGCTAAGAGGGATTCTGTTCTTATGAACAGATACTCACTTCACATTTCAACTTGCCTAAGTCAAGTCCTGAGTTAACTTTCCTTAGGAAAGGAGTAAAAGAGTTGAGAGCAATTTTTGATGTCTGAAACCTGCAAGTAGTATATTCTCTTCTTAAAATCTGATGTCTAGAAGTAAATTCCTATCAGGATTATTTTTTTCTGGTGGATGTGATCCATCTTCTGTCTGACACTATTGTGTCAAAAGACTTGGATGATTCTAGATATCATCAGAATAAACACTTGCCTGCTAACTGCAGTGTCAATGTCTGTCTGTGTCTGAGGATATCAGCACAGAAAAAAATCTTCACCAACTCAGATGTCTGCAAGAACATCACAAACTTTTATCATGCACTCCTCTGAAAACTTGAAGCCCCATTTTAAGTTCATTGATCTTCTCACAGCATTTGGTGGCCTAAGCCAACAGCTCATAGTCCAAAATAAGAGATTTGATCATTTGGCCAACCACCCCCTATTGCAGTCACAGAGGAACTACCCAGTGCCTTGGACATGGTGTGGGTTAGGAAATGATGCTCACAAGTGCCTGCTGCCGGCTGGTGAGTGGGAGTGTTGGGATGCTGCAGACACCATCCAGATCCATGCTCCAGGGTGTCTGCACTTCTTCAGCCTGCTCTTCTCTGAAAGCAAACCCAAAACATCCCTGCATCCCTCCACAGCATGCTCAGTCCTCTGCTCAGGAAGAGGAGTGGAAAGGGACAGCACAAAGTACAGACAAGAAATATTGGATACATGGCTGGGGCGTGTTGAAAAGCAGCAATGATTAAGGCAGTATGTGAACTTTTTGAAGTGTGAGGATGAGTGAGACAAAAATATTGGACTATTAATGAATTCCAAAAAGGAAAGGAAGGTCTTGCCAGAGATCCTAACCCCTTTCTTTTCTTATTAAACTTCCTGTCATGCTTCATCATTGGAGAGACCATGTAGTTTCTGTCTTCTCTGCAACATGTGCAGCACTGTACACTCTACATTTTGATTCCTTGATCCTCCATGTTATCTTTTTTACATTTTTCTGTTCTTTTTCTGTCAAGTTGTCTTTTCTCCTGTCTATCCTGACAGACAGTTAGGTTTCTTATGTAGATCAGGAGAGTGATAAATTAGTGATCCGTTTTTTAAGTATGATGAACTACCAAGGTCAGCTCCCCAGCCTGGAGCAGAACTGTGCTGGGGAGGTGTATGTTCCTCACATGCACCCCAGGCTGCGTCTGCTCCATGGCACTGGGGCCCTGCTCTGTGCAGGAGCTGTGCTGGCTTTGGGTGCACTGAGGCAGCATTGAACAGGAACCATGTGTTTCCCCTGCAGCCCTGTTGGCTACCAGCTCAGTGGAAAACTCCACCGTCTGTGAAAACCTTCTGACCATGTAAATTCACAGACTTCTCCTTATCTGACTGTGCCCCAGTTCTGAGAAAGCAGGAGGGAGGAGCTGTAGTGTTTAGGCTTTGTGGTAAACACTCAAAAACAGGTACTTTCTAGGTTCTGTCTGTGTTTAGTGACATCACTTGCAGATGGGCAAACAGCAGTCATTGTCTATGTTTTTTCCTCTCCCCACTGCTATGTGGGAGATCTGACAATTGATACCCCTAACTTTACAAACAGAAATATTCAGATACATTCTTGTCAGTGATGAAACTATAGTCCTAAGTCTGTTATTCAAAAAAAACACAACTTAAATTAACTTACTCATGTGAGCGAATTACTGCATATTAGCTATGGCAATTGGCTGTAGGCAAAATTCAGACAAGCATGCACTCAACATCTGCCCCAGTTTAGCAGTACATATATTGCCACCAGCAGTGGATTGTCTAGCACAATGTAACTGGTGTTTTAATCTTTTCTTGTCGTGGCAGTCAAAAATTCCAGGAAAACCCCTGCTTGTGGCAACACTTATTCATGTTCTGTATTGACCAAATGTCCCTGAACTCAGCAGCTTACAGACTTTTTAGTTTATTTAGACTCCAGCAGCTGCTTTTGTACTGTTTGTGGTGAGGTTTTTTGGTTGCTTTTGGTTTCCCTATGCTTCACTTCAGCTTCAGAGATGTGAAGTTTCACCCAGATATGCCTAAGTTAAGGTCAGACACATGAGGTTAGGAGAACCAGCGTGCTCTTGGCACTTGAGCCCTGTGCGCTGCATAAACTGCCGGCTGTGTGAAATCTCCTTGGGAGATCACAGAAGATGAGCTGCAAGTAGGCAAGCTGTGAGTAGGCAAGGCATTCCTCCTTAGCCAGTTTGGGAGAAAATTCATTCTTCACCATCCCCTGGCCCTTTGCAGTGTCCCATCTCCAGACCTGCCGACTTCCTATACTCTGAGGGAGGGCAAATCTGTAAGAGCATGTGACTCAGGAGTGTATTGCTCTTAAAAAGTTGCACCTTATTTGGAGTCTGATCTTGTCCTCTTACAGCTTCCTACCACTCAATCTTGTTATGTCTTTGCAGGAAGTTAAAAAAAATGTTCCCATTAGTGTAAGAACTACTCTGATTCTTGTAATCAGGCATCCGATGTGAAGCAACTGTAGTTTCATAAATGCATATTAATTGTATGAATTCTATGGCCTTGTACTTTTTTTTTTGCTTGTATTCTAGATGATGAGGCAGATGACTTAGCAATCTGTTCTGACCTTAAAAATCTAGGAATCTATGTTTATGACCCTCTACAGAGACAGACAGTATTTGCCAAAAGATCCTTTTCATCCAACAAGAAACAGTTACAGAACTGAGACGTGGAGTCAGTGATGTATCTGAATGCTAATATCCCTTTATAATTAAGCAAAAATTGATAATTAGTGCAGCCTGATTTGCTGAAAGTCTTTGTGGTTTTGAATGCTCTCATTATCTCCAAATAATACCTAGCTTTGTAATGCCATCTTCAAATAATTATCATCTGTGAGTTCTGAGTAGTAAAACTGACAATGAACTAATCAGGCTTACAACTGCTAAGATACTCTAATAGACAAAATATTTGACTTGAAATATAAAGTGCAATAAATTGCATGGTTCCCATGTCCAGAGAGACTAATGAGGTGCTCTGAAACCTATGGCACAAAGCCTGAGCTGCTGAAGTGGTGTCAGAGCGTGCAGGTTCTGAGTCTTTTTAAGGGAGATCAAGGAGGAATGTCTAGTAATTTGTGTGCCTCAGCTTTTTGCAAAATGGGTGATGATTCCAGTCAGCTGGAGTCCCTGAAACTCCTACCAGTGACTATGACAGTCTATTTAAAAATCATTACTTCTCTTGTTTTCCAGATTATTCAGGACAGAATATTTAAGCACATATCACGTAACAGCTTAATATGGAACAAACATCCTGGAGGGTTATTTGTACTGCCACAGTATTCCTCATATCTGGGAGATTTTCCTTACTACTATGCTAATCTCGGTGAGTGAACCCTTGCTATAATGTAGTAGCATTTGGAATTTCTGATAGAAATTTGAAATTTGGTCTTAGAGTAGCATGTACCAAGTGATTTGCCTTTCGTTTATCCTGTGTCAATCTTTCTTCCCTGCCTACTGTAGACTGGAATGTCTCCGACTCATCAACATGCATCATGTGCCTCTCCCTAGCAAAGATTGTTTAAAAAAAATCTATGTCCCTTCATACTTTTCAGTTCCTGGTAATTAATGCCTGAGTTGCTGACCCATTCATGGCCTGAGGGGACATAGGAGGAATAGCTTTTTCCTTTCTTTGTTTATTCGTGCTTGGCAAATTGGAAAAGTGGTAATTTACCCATGACACTTGTTATTGGAGTGCACAGTTGGTATGGATTTATTCCCCATACTGTGTGTCTTCATATGGATCCCACTAGAAGAAGTGAACAGGGATTAGGTTCATGGCTTTTTGCTGAAGCAGAGCTTAAACAATGAGTTCTGCAGGCGAATGTGCCTACAGGCTGAAGTAATCCTGCTTACCAGACTGCTGCTACTTTTGACTCAGCCTGTGCCATCCCACTTGTGTGGATCCGTACTGCTCACCTACTAAAAATTCACAGTTACTGTGTTAAAGAAGGGAGAAGAAGGTTTCTCTGGTAATTTTGATGAAAAACGACTGTGACCCCACACAGATGAATTTAGATGAGGTTGAGAGCAGTAATGAAGGGTAGACGCCAGTAGGATCTCTTATTTCAGGCAGAAAAGGAAATCATAGTGAGACAAAAATACCAGAATGGAAGACAAGGATGCAAGCAGAATTATCAGCTCAGGAGGTAATTGATGATGCATGTGGATGAGTGTCGACACAGAAAGAACAAAAATTTTACAGAGGCTGTGATGGAACTGAGGAAACTGAACAAACTTCTGGAAGTTGTGGAGATAGTCTGTAGAAAACCTCAAGCATCCAGAGCCAGGCAGCAAAACCG
Source organism: Xenops minutus (assembly GCA_035221455.1). NCBI lineage: Eukaryota > Metazoa > Chordata > Aves > Passeriformes > Furnariidae > Xenops > Xenops minutus. The sequence goes on along the minus strand of JAWWEE010000074.1, from coordinate 137,017,516 downwards.
AGCCTGTGTCAAGAAAGACATTTGGTTGAACAAACGAGATGTCAATATTATCTGTGGGACAAACTGGATAAAAGAAAGATTGCAGGACATCTGTGGAAATAGTGAGGGCACTAATTGTCTCAGAGGCAGGTAATTCAGAGGGTATGGGAGTTAACAGGAAGTGTGATCTCCTCAGCTGGTATCCTATTATCTGAGATGAAAGGATATGGCCTAAAAAGACATGGCAAGGTTTGCTTTAAGTGCAGACTGTTTTTTCCATCTCCAAAATCCTTTAACCTGTACTAACTGAGGTGGTTTTGTCTTTACTGAACACGTATGTTCTCTTCACTTCAGGTCTGAAGCCTCTTTCCACATTCACTGCCGTTATTCACGCAGTAACTCCCCTGGTTTCCCAATCTCAGCCTGTGCTGAAACTCCTGGTTGCTGTAGCCAAGTCCCAGTACTGTGCACAGGTAAGCAGTGCTGTTTGGCTGTCAGTCACAGTGGAGAAAAACCACCCTGCCAGGAATGAAGAGCCTAGTGACTCAGCCCTGTTTCAGCCCGCTGTTTCAATGCTGATGTTTCTTTCCTCTGAGATTTCTAGTGCCTGTGACCTACATGCATGGGAAACAAAAATTCCAAGTGTAATGGGAGTGGAATAGAGATAGTAATTAAAACCCTTTGTGACATGAGACAGGTAAAATAATGACTGCATTTTAAAGATCAACATTGTGTGTGCTGCAAACTGCAAAAGGATGTCTGTGCTTCAAGAGCCATTATATGATCTTTCTTCCTCCAGCTGTGGTTCTTCATATCATCAGTGCCAAGATTTTGGCTTCTCTAAAAGCAGCCCTGGGGAGTTCAGTAGGAGCACCCTCTTGCAGTGGAGTGTCACAAGTGGTTTTGTCTTTAGTGAGAGCCAAAGTAAATGACCAACATCCGTATGACCTGGCTGAGACAGAGACTTCCCTAGTTCCTGTCCAGCCTCTATTTGCCTGAGAGGATGTATATTTTAGGTAGTCAGGTTGGGTGAAATTACTGAAGGAAGTGATATTTTTATAGAGACTTGTGTCATTGCTTTTGATTTTGAAATACCTAACTTGAATTTAACATGTGTGTCTGGAGATCTGAGACCTTAGGGTTTGGACTGCATTGCCACAAAGGTCTCTGATCATGGTCCAATATTCTCTTTCAGATTATTGTTTTATGGAATTGTGATAAACCCCTCCCAGCCAAACACCGCTGGCCTGCCACTTCTGTGCCTGTCATAGTCATTGAAGGAGAGAGCAAGGTAGGTGGAGAGAAGCATGGTAAAATGCTGCCTGTATTCTTGGATGAGACACGAGTTTATTTTTCTGGCTGCTTTGGTGAAAGCTTTGTAGTTCCCAGCTGCATGACAGCTCCTTTCTATTCCCTAGCTCTTTTGTACCAGCTTGGTCACAGATTTGTGTTTCATGCTTGGGCCCCATGCTCACAGTAGTCATCAGCATAGCAATTAATGCCTTGAGTGTGAGATTCACAGGTGGGACCCAGTTTTGAAATGTGATCCCAAGGGTAGGCAGTGCTGACCCCATCTTTGAAGATTTCTGTCTCTCTGCAGGTGCATGAAGGTAGTGATGCAGCTTCAGCATTGAGTCTGAGCAGTCATATGCAATACTTGGGGGTCAGCTTTGGAATCAGAAGTGGAGGAAAAGATGAAAACAAGCCTTTGAAAAGTACCTTTTCTTATGGCCTTGTGGGGTACTGCTGTGAGTGATGGGATTCTACCACCAAAAAACCCCAAAATGACATGGGACACTTGTGTGGGAGCAAAGCCACCGTGTTTTCTCTTGCTGTGCAACACACATCTGTACTTCCACAAAGTCAAAACAAACAGCATCAGATGAGAAAAGAATGTTTTGTTTTAAATCCACACTGAAGTGGATGATTCCTTTCCAATGAGAGAAGCAAGACTTCTTGCTTCTAGACTCTGAAACAGATTTGGGCTGGTCTCCTCTACAGTCTGTCAGCTGGCTCTTGAGCTCTGCACTGGTGAAGGAGACTTTTAGTTGCTCTGGCTGCACAATCCTATTTTGAATTTATAATCTTGTCTTTGGTCTTTCCCCCCTGTCACCTTAACAAAGGGGAAAGAGGGAACCCTGTAAGGTTGGCAGCTAAAGGCTTTTGCCTTGCTAGCCATGTAAACAGTATCAGGAGAGTTTCTGCAGAGCCAAAGAAGGCTATAGTGATTTCTGAGCCTTTTGATTTTTCTGGGTTTTTTTATTTTCTTTTTGTAAAACTTGCAGAGGTGAGATAGAGGAGAAAGTCTCTGACCAGTTCTACAGTGTTTGTAGAAATTGGCCCCAGGCACTGTTTAGATTACAAATGAGTCTCCTGAGTACACAAAGGTGTGTTTATACTGGACAGTCTCTCCCCTCTAATATCCCAGCATATGCCAAATAGCTTCTTGCATGGAAAGCTGTTTGTTTGGACAAAGCTTGCAGAGCCAGAGCAGTGCAGTTCAAAGGTTGCATGAAGGAACTGCTTCTCGTCTCCAGACTTAACTGAAACATACTGGCAGGCACGTTACTCCATGCAGGTGATCACAGAGGTCTGTCTTTACCTAACCTTAGCTCTTCCCCATGAAATCAAGATATATTATCACACCCATTTTACAGAAGGGAGCTTTAGCTATAAAAGAAATACATGGCTAGTCCCGACTGTTGTACTATTTGACAATTTTGTGTGGTCTGTAAAAGATCGGGGGTGAGAATGTGGGTCTCCTACTGGCTGTTTGCTCTGCTTTGCCTTAGTGTAAGTGAAGCAAAACCATCAATCCCAGCCAGATCACCTCTTGTACCAGCCACTGCCTTCCCAGAACAAGGCTATCACAGCAATGAAGAGGTGCTCTCCTGATAGACATTGTGAACATCCTGATTATGGAGACAGAGCTTTCTCTGAATCGAGGCATAGATTCCAAATACTTGCTCCCAAACAAGTTGCAGGGGATGCAGAACTGACCATGTGCATTAATAGAGATGTGTAAAACTCTTCCATGTCTCTGTTTCCGTGCAGTGATTTCCTGGGCTTGACTTTTGTAGTGTTTTGCTGACATAATAAATTGGAAAAGAGGTCTAGTAACTAACCAGGCTATTTTTCCTAGAAAATGAGGGAAACAAATCATGTTGTGTCCTTGTTACATCAATTTCAAAAGGTGCTAATTAGTCTGCCAAAGGAACCATATAGATTTTCATTTCCTGTTATCTTTTTGATCCACCTTTCCCATCTACTTCTTGTTACTTTGAGGACAGTGCTGCCATATCTTTCAAAAGCTTATTCTGCGTATAGGTTTATATATAGAGAATGGTTTGAGTTGGAAGGGACCTTAAAGATCATCTAGTGCCAGTTCTCCTGCCATGGGCAGGGACACCTCCCACACTAGACCAGGTTGCTCAGAGCTCCATTCAGCCTGGCCTTGAAGAATTCCAGTGGTGGGGCATCCACAACTTCTCTGGGCAACCTCTTCCAGTGCCTCACTACCCTCACAGTATTTTTCCTAATATCTAATATAAACCTACTCTCTGTCAGTTTAAAACCATTTCCCCTTGTCCTGTCACTATATGTCTTTGTACCCTCTCCATCTTTCTTGTGGGCTGCCTTCAGGTACTGGAAGGTCTCTTAGAATGTGACTCTTTAAAATGCTACAATACCTATATAATTTTCGATGCAAAACCCCCTTGATACATATGTTAATTAGCATATTCTCCTTTTTTGATGGAGAATCTTGCATCATCCTGGTACTATAACATCATTCACACACTGTCTGGGCTGCTTGGTTTCCCAGATGTATAACCTTATGAATGCTGCAAAGTCCATCTCAGTGTTCATTATCTTCGATCCTCGCACTCCATAGGAGAGCCGAGGGAAAGTCAGCTACCAGGGAAGATGTCCTCTCCAGAGAGGCTGTAGTCCATCTAATTCTCAGTACAGACCATTGCAATTTATCCAAAGAGGGAGGTCGTTTCAGAAATTACTCCTCAGATAGAAGGTGTGGGCTGACTGCTGGGGTGACAAAAATGACACTCTTTCACTCTTGATATGAAGGGTCCTTTCCATCAGATAGAAATATGCCATGTACCTTGGACAAGAGGAAATAAGAGTGACAAATAAAATGGAGTATTTACCTTGGAACTGAGTACTTCAATGATTTTTATTTCCTCCCCTTCCTGCCTTGGATACCCACAGGTTATGAGCAGTCGCTTCCTGCCCTACGACAACATAGTGACAGATGCAGTGCTAAGCCTGGATGAGGACACCGTGCTCTCAACCACTGAGGTAAGGGTCTCTGTCATCCTGGGAGCCTGCTTGGCTCCTGGGCTCAGCCTGAGCACAGATACGCTCTTTTCTTGGCTTTGCCAGTGAGCAAATGTTATAAGATTTCCTGCCACACTCCTCAAATTTAATGTGTTGCACTTGTTTCAGCAATGCTGCCACTGCCTGCCATCAGAGGAGCTTTTTGCCCTGGTTAATTGGCTCATCATTAGCATATGGTTCTTCCGTTCCTTATTATTTTAGTAACATAGCTGCAGGCGGGTGTAGGCAGCCAAGAGCAGTCAGCTTTAATATTCTGTTCTCACTCTTCTGACTGGGGGAGGGGAAGCTCCCCCATGTTATCAGTAGGGTGTAGGTGGAGAAGGAAGGGTTGTCAGCAGCAGGGGACTGCTATCGCTCCAAAAGACAGCATTGCCATCCTAGTGCAGGATTTCACTGAGGAATGCTCTTTCACCATTGTGTCAGCCCATAAAATTGGAGATCTTTGCTAGTTTAGGTGCTTGAGTGTTTGTGCCAAGAGCAAGATAGCACTAAGAAAAGAAAAATACTGTAGAAAACCAATTTTTACAACTGGGATGAGTATTGATTTCTAGAACCTCTTCCTGAGAACCATAAGGGAAACTGATGACAGTTTATATAGAGTGCAATATTTGGGAAATACATTATTAATGATGGCCAGGGAATAGTTTGAAAAATTCCATTTTCTTTTGTTTTCCCTTTTCTCCCCCCTGTTCACGGCCATCCTCTCTCCCCATTTCACCTTTATAAAAATGCATTTTTGTCAGTGATGGGGATGCTACCACTACTGATATATCAGTGAAGAAATGCATAACATTAATCTTCAGTCACTGCTATATACCCTGAGATTACTGAATTTGTTCTAAATGGATGAGATTGCAACCATGGTAAGACTTCTCACGGACTTCATTCACTGAGAGGTTATTTACAGCAATCCAGTCTGTGAATTGCATAAGGATTTGGGGCTTTGTTTTGTTTTAACTGATATTTGTCATCCAAACTTCGGAGTTATTCAAGCTTCTGGAGCACATATGAAATAAATAAATAGTGTTTCTCATTGGGCTTGGCTGTGTTTTACCCTAAACATTCTGAAATGCAAATATTTGTTGTTGAGTTAGAAAACATACAGGTTTCTTTGTGGCTTCTGCTCTCCTGTGAGCAACCTGCAGCTGATCCTGTGTGTTTGCACAGTGGTTATTTGCTCTATGAGCCCCATGGCCCCTGTGCTGCAGACAGAACCAGCTGTCCTGCTCTTGCCACCACCCACCTTGCTGTCTCTGCCAGCATGCCAGGGTCAGCAGCTCTCTTTGGTGGCTCTCCATGCAGAGCTGGTGGGCCTCCATTACTTCACATCCCCCACTGTACAGCTTATGCAAATGTGGGGTGACATTTCCCATGAAACTAGCTGCTCAGGGGTGGTGGTTTTGGCAAAGCTTCAAGGCCCAGAGAAGGCAATTTAGAAACATGATCAAACACAATCACATTCTCATTGAGAGGAGCAGACACCACGCATATCCTCTGGTCTGTCTGGCCCTGGGGTAGGAAGGGTTTTCCATTCGCAACAGAACGGTGTGTAATTGCTCAGTGAGAGGAGCTGTTCCACGTCCACAGAGGGATGTGTGCATGGGAAGGAATTAGAAATCAGAACGGGTCAGTGATCTGGAGGTTTAAGAGATGGGCAGCTTGGCTGGATTTTCCTGCTGATCAGCTGAGAGTGACAACGCTGCTGGAAATTATATGGGATGAGAACTGAGGGATTTTTTTCTTAATAAAGGGAGTTTTCTCTTAGAGTGGTTGCTTTAGCATGTCTCCCTGGTACAAGGACAGATAGTTGAAAGCACAAGAGAGGGCACTGAGTGCAGAAGCTTTATTATTTATTTAAGTTTGAGATTCTCAGACTTCTCTAAAGAAAACAGATGTCACATTTTATGGGAAAGGCCTTCTATAGGGAAAAAAACCCCTTTAGTTCTTTCATGTGGTGTTGATTTGGATGAGATCAGAACTATCACAACGGTAACTAGTTTATGCACATTGTCTTTCTAGTTGGCCTCAGATTCCTTGAAACAACTTTAAAGAAAATACCCAGTCCCTAACTTTGCGTTTCAGTCCATGTGCGACTCTTCTGTTTTGTAAAAACACTTGTAAATGTGAGAAGTCTGACAGTAATCAACATGAAATGGGACTCTGTTCTCAGAGCAGCTATTTTTTATCTAACCTCTACATTCCTGAATTTGGCTGTGCTCTTGGAAAGCTTTTCAAACATTTTTGAGCAAAGTTTTAGGTCCCTCTGGTACTGGAGGAAAAACCCAATGTGCACTGCAGAAACAAAGCCCTCATTATCTTGGGTTTGACTAGCACAATTACAATTGTCTTTAACTCATTTTAAAATTTCAGTATAGCTAGTGCTCCGAAGTCTAAGCTGAAGTGGAGGGACTGCCAACCAACTTTTCATTGATAAAAATATTTTGATATGTAGTTACCAAACTCTTTTCAAATATAATACTGGCAAGCATTTTGCAAACCACCCCAGTCATCCCTTTCCTAGAACCACCAGGGTTTGTTTGGTGGGATCCTGGAGTAGCAGTGTCTTGTCACTTTTCAATTCTCAGAGATTTGAGTTATTAAATTAGTTACAGCAAGACAATAAAATTAAAAAACACATTGGCAGCATTTGACATCCTCTTGTGGCTCATACAGTACTGAACATTTTTCTAAAAGTTTAGATTCCTGATCCCATTTGACTAAATGGGAATCTAGTCTTCCTCTTTGTTAAGATATTATGTTGAACCTTTTTGGTCATATAGACAGTCTTAGAAGTATGACTGGCGTGGTCTTCATAACGCTCAAAACAGATGAAAGACATAAATGGACTCTGCACTGACTGCCTCTTTTAATTTCACTGAGCCACCTTCACAATTTAAAGTGTTCAACTCCTGATTTTCCAAGCTTCTTGTTAACAGTGCTAAAATGGTAGGTGAGATGCACAAAGATGTGTAAACGTTTCAGTTTACCACATAGCTATTACCTCTTGGTGTTGCATTGAAGTATAAATACATGCACCTACACCCATTCTTTCTGTAACCTGAAAAGGTTTGATATGTAAAGGGCAAGTTTGAAAATGTTAATGTAATGCTGTGATGCTCTAGACTCCCTTTAACAGGAACCATTAAAATGTGCATAATTACAGGCCAAAATGTCAAGCAGTCAGTTTAATTTACCGATGAATATATAGAATTAATGTTTTGCAACAGTTCCAAGATTTTGAATTGCGAATTAGTGACAAGGTAATATTTTGGTTTGTTGACATTTGTTGAAACAGTTTTGGTATTCATTTGGCCTGTGCCTTTGTCCACAGGTGGATTTTGCCTTTACAGTTTGGCAGAGCTTTCCAGAGAGGATTGTAGGGTACCCTGCACGCAGTCACTTCTGGGACAACACTAAGGAGAGGTGGGGGTATACCTCCAAATGGACTAATGACTATTCCATGGTATTGACAGGAGCTGCTATTTACCACAAGTAAGAACCCAGAGCATCTGCTGTACTCCTTCTATATGAAACAAAATAGTAAAGAGGGGGGTGGGGTGTTGGGGTGTGAAGAACATTCTTCCGGGGAGGGGAAAAAATGGAAAGATAATAAGTGGGTCTACTTTTTATGGGGTAATAATTTAAGTTCTTGGTTTAGCTCTGGGGATCTGGTAATCATTATTGCGCTTGTTGGGTCTCTTTGAAGTCACTTGTGTTTTGAGGCAGTCGGACTGCTCTTTTTAACATCAGGAATTACACACTTCAAAGAGTTCCCGAATTCATTAAGCTGCTCGGCTGAATGGCCTGTAGCATAGCAGAAAGGAGGTTACTTCCAGACCAGCTCTGGGTATGTGTTGGCTGACAGCTATAGACTGCAAAGTCTTCTGGCTACTCTAGAAATGAAGTACAGTGGACATGCCACAGCTCAGCATATTGCAGCATGTTGGAGAAACACCCTGTTGTTAGGACTTAAGCAGACAAAGGCCTCTCTAGATTTTAGGAAAAAGTCAGAAAATTCTGGAGTATCTAATCTACATCCCTACAAAAGAGAAGACAGGCCATAGGGGAATGGTGTAGGCCTAAAGGAGAATAATTTCAACAATAAGAATAGTAGTAGGGCAGTTTTACTAGACTTCTTTCCAACTGAACAGTTTGGAAAGAAAATGTGGAGGATGAATTCATCAGTGTTGGCTATCATGTTATGGCAATGTGGGGCTCTCTTTCCTACTTGTCCTTTATCTTGATACTTAGGTCTGCACTGTTTCTTTCAACCCACTTACAAAACCAGGGGTATGTTCTCTTTCTCCATTAACACTATTGACTGTCTTGATGAGAAACTGGTTTGTTTTCCCTTCTTGTTGGAGGATGAGACTAAAGAAAGGAAGTTGTATACTGGGAGTTGGTTACAAAACTTGTGCCTGAAATGAAATAGAAATTTCCTGGAGCTTGTCATACCTAGAAGCCCAGTGACTTGTATTAATAACACTGCTCTTGGTTTCCAGATATTATCACTACCTGTACACTCATTACCTGCCTGCCAGCCTAAAGAATATGGTGGACCAACTGGCCAATTGTGAGGACATTCTAATGAATTTTTTGGTGTCAGCTGTGACAAAATTGCCTCCAATCAAAGTAACACAGAAAAAACAGTACAAGGAGACCATGATGGGACAGGTATGTATCCCCAGCATGTTTCGGCAGTCGGGATGCATTGATAATATAAGGGGTTTGCTTTCAAGTTAGGCTTAAAAAGTGATAGAATTCTGTCAAATTGTTTTGCAGGGTTTTTTTTAGCAGAAATGTAAATAGACTTTAGATATGTGTATTATAATGAAAGAAAAGGAAAAATGGCAAACATCTGCTGTGGATGCTGCTTCTCTTCATAGTTTTCCTCACACAGGGTTATTCATGGTGATCCCAAACTCATGTAACTGACTGTTGTGGTGACTGAATTTCAATTAAACTCTAGTTTTCTAATTAAAATATTCTAGACCTAAGAGCTGGCCATGGAATGCTAGAAGCCAAAGTAAATAGTAGAAAGGTTTTCTATTTTTTATTGTTATTAATTAATGTAAATGTATCAGGCTGTCCCAGTGCTATTTTAAATTATTGAGTCTGATTCAAGCACTGACATTGGACTGTCACAACAAGAGGTAATTTGTGATAGGCAAGTAGTATATTCCCACAAGGAACATTTTGTCCCAGTCATGCCATCACTCACTAGCAGCCAGGAAATGCTTGCTTTAGATCCTCTTCCTACTACTGGATAAGCCCTCTGTCTGCAGAAATGGAAATACCTCTAGTAACAGGGATAGTTGGTAACCTGAGGGCACTGGTCCTCCTACCCTGTGTGAGAGCAATGAGAGGGATAGCAAGTCCTGCAAAACCTGCAAGTCCTGAACCGCCTCCCATCTGTGCTGCCATGGTGTCTGTGATTCTCGTTGCAAACAGTACCATGATTACTAGGGGGCAAAAAAATAAGGGGTCCTCTATTTTCCCCTCACATTTCCTCCTATTAGCATTACTTGGATCTTTAACTGAGGAGTGGCCATGACAGTTCATAAATTCCTTTATCTGTATGTCACTGCGCTTTCACCTGAGGTATAGGTGGCATTCAGCAATTCAGACTCATCTGGGTGCCTAGGAGACCTTCTGTGAACAAGAAGGTGCCATCCAGAAAGTACCTATTGCTTCCAGTTTCTGCTTCACCACTCCACAGGGCTGTGCTTTGGCTGTTTGGCAAAGCCTGAACATTCATTTTTCATCCTACAGCGTGGGTGACTCGAGTCAGCCATGAACTATAACTCTCTCCTAAAGACAAGTTGTTCCTGCAGCTTTGGGAAATGTAATGGACCATGTTCATAATTCCTTGAAAGACAAATAAAAAATTAACATAACCTCAGTGTTGTGACAGAGATTAATAGTCGTATGGAAATTCACTGTTAATGGCCAAAATGTCTGCTATAATCCTCTAGCAACAAGCTTTTACTTGCTCTTTAGTGGCTCGGTATAATCAGGAGACTGTAATCAATGCACATTGTAACCTACCACTTGAGCTAAACTGGACAGGCCTTGGACAAAGATCAAGTCTGATACCACAGTCATTTGGCAAGTCCCTGACTTTATCAGTTTCTTCATGTTTTAATTTACATCCTTTGACTTTATGAATTTGTATTTGTTTTTAAAGTATAGTGGAAACATAAGTGCTAGAGAGAGATGCATGGGAAGTGGCACAAAAAACCCCCTTAGGTTCTCAGCATTCATACTTTATCTTAAATAATAGTTTTATTATGTTTATAAATGTCCTTTAGCTGCAGATAAAGAATAATAACAGCTTTAAAGCTGTTAGGGCCTTTTTTTCTAGAGCTGCTGAGTTTCAATGGATTTCCACAGGGATTACAGCTGCCCTGAACTTTGGAAAATCAGGCCACAGTATTTTGCATGTATGCAGTCAAAGACTTTGCGTCTTCCTTGGGTCAGAGTTTAACGTGATGTAGTTTGGAACTTCAGTTAATTTTCTTTGTCCATGAGACAGCACTCTCTGATGCACAGGCCTTGGCCAGTGGGATTCTGGAAGCACCCTGCTTTTCACTGCAGGATGTCTACACACATGAGTAATGCAAAGCACATTAGGGCTTCTGCTGAGCTCAATTGCAAGCTGGTTGAAATTACTTGTGTATAAATTTCTGCAGATCTGGACTGCAAAAGTGCAGTTTTGACCCTGAGAATCTGTAATAATTGTTTTGCTCCTACAGCTGAAGACCGGGCAGCAGATGGCTCAGGGTTGGGTGTGCATCTCGTCTGGAAGGCAGTGGCCACCTTGTCTTTCCTGGTGGTTATTAAGAACTTGTTCTACCTCTTAAATAACTGGAGGGTTTGAAGGGAAGAAGAGTGAGGGATGGGGTGAAATAGATTGTGGCGAGCTGTGGCAGGGCTGCTCCACATCAGGCTGGCTCATGGTTGAACTCCAGTTGCCACGTGGCACTGCCCTCTGCTCTGTTTGGAAAGCTGAGGGTGTTGGGCTCATCCCTGTTGGCTCTGCTGTGGGCAGGGTGTCCCTCCCCCTGTTTGAACCCCCCGAGTGGATTTCAGCCGCCACAGAGCCCTGGTGCGGCTCAGAACCACACGTGGCACCCGCCCTGCCCGCCATCCTGTGTATTGTGGCCAACATCTGATGTCTGCTCTCCGCTCTCCTCTCCACACAGACGTCCCGGGCCTCGCGCTGGGCTGACCCTGACCACTTCGCCCAGCGGCAGAGCTGCATGAACACTTTCGCCAGCTGGTTTGGCTATATGCCGCTGATCCACTCGCAGATGAGGCTCGACCCCGTCCTCTTTAAAGACCAGGTCTCCATCCTGAGGAAGAAGTACCGAGACATTGAACGGCTCTGAGGAGCACTGCTGAGGGGGCCGAGCCGCCCCCGCCAGACTGTGCCACCGACAGCGTCCCGGCCGCGGGCGCGCCGCTCCGCACTGCGCCGCCCGCCCGCCCGCCCGCAGCCTGCTGTCGCTGAGACTAGGTCGTGTACAGTTTCATTATGGAACATTAAATAATTATTTTTGAAATGATTGCTATGCAGGTTTAAACTTTTTTAATGATCAAAAAAAAAACTATTAAAAACAGAGTTCTTTCTTTAATCAAAATTGTGTTGGTTGTGACTATTTCAGAGCTGCCATTTCTTTTTTTCATGCATTTGATTGTCAATGCAATTTTCATTCCTTTTCCCCTGCACAGTTAAACGCTGGAATCTCATGGGGAGAAAATGCAGCAGGTTAAGAAACAAACTGAGCACAAACAGAACAGAAGCAAAGTATTAACATTTCTCATTTACTGCTGACTTTTTAATTCTTTTCCTGTTTTCCCCAAGCCAGTAGCAGCCACTATGGCTAAACTCCTTTGGACAAAAATGAAAACTGGAGAACCTAAGGAAGCAGATGAGAGGGTAGGTCCTTCTGGTTGAGGACCCCATTTTTAAAGGCAATCAGCCTTGCCTTGAAGCGAGAGAGGAGCATTACTGTGGAGGAGCAGATGGGTGACACAGAGCACAGGGACACATGGGCACAGCAGGGCTGCAGTGCCGGGTGTGCATATTGTGGTTGGAGAGGCACATCCAGAATGTCACTGCCCATGTGTGGCCGAGCAGCCCGGGGACAGTCAGCACGGCCAGCTGGTGTGGTGGTCATGTGGGACACCCAGAGCCCCTGCGAGTCCCTGCTGCTGGGGGCAGTGGTGCCACTCGGCCATGGCAGATAAACTTCTACAAGTAGCTTTGTTCTGAGGGCAAAAGGGGTGTTGACAGAAAACAAGAAAGTGTGTTAGTGCTTGCAGTGCAGGAATTTGGCCTGTAACAAACTGGTTTATTTGAAATCAAAGCATGGGCTTCTCCTCCTTTTTTTGTTTTCCTCTTTGTTTTTTTTTTTTTTGGAAGTGCTGATATGTCGAGAAATTCCCTCTTGGAGGTCTGACACCTGAAGTGAAGTGCATGGTGAGACTCTGGGTACTGACAGGAGTGCGGGAGCGGGTGCTCCCAGTTATACTTGGGGCAAGGTAGCTCACGCGAAAAACCTGTCCCTGGAGTACTGGTGCTGCTCACGTTCCAAAATGGTTTTAGCATTTCAAATATAAGTATTTTTAAATGGAAATATTTCAGTTGTTTATTTCTCTGTAGTCCATTGCTTATTTTGGTGTTTCTTTACATTGAAATATGAAAATCGAAGCAGTCATTTGGGTCAGGAAGATGCCATTCCAATTTGATAAGAAAATAAGCACTTTAAAAATGTTTTGAACTCTGACATTTTGATGGGGTGCATTTGGGGTGCTCTGTAACTATCACTACCCCCAAGAGCTCTGTTAAAGTCGCAGCAAGAGGGTTTAGTGCCGATGCCTAGAAGACCAGCAAGCCTTTCTATACCTCATTCCTTTTTAAACAGGCAATCTGGTGGCAGGGATGAAGAGTAGGTGGACCAGAATTATCACCGTTTTCATTCAGGCTCAGGCACCAATTTAATATGCAGCTTTAAGCAACTCCCATAACCAGGGCATGCCTCAGTTTCCTCCTTTGTAAAAGTAATAGCTACTGGTTGTAGAGAGAATGCTGTGAAGCTTAAATAGTTCCTGTCTCTGGTAAGATCAGAATTCCTAAATGGAAAGTTGCTTTAAAAGTGCAAAGTACATATTGCTAAATGTTTGTATGCAACTTGACATGTAAAGACTTGCAGAGTGCTTTGCTTTGCGTATGTATTGCAATATTTGAACAGAGCACAGTGAGTTAGGGCAGGAACATCAGGTTGCTGACATTTCATGTTAGAATCATAGAATGGTTTGAGTTGGAAGCGATCTTAAAGATCATCTAGTTCCAACCCCTCTGCCATGAGCAGGGACATCTTCCACTAGACCAGGTTGCTCAAGACCCATCCAACCTGATTTTGAACACCTCCAGGGATGGGGCATCCACAGCTGCTCTGAGCAACCTGTTCCAGTGCCTCACCACCATCACAGTAAAAAATTTCTTCGTAATATATGATCTAAACCTGCCCTCTTTCAGTTTAAAACCATTACCTTTTGTCTTATCACTACATGCCCTTATAAATCTGAACCAAATCTTAAAAGGAATCTGCCAAAACATGTGAGACTGCAGCTAGTGACTTATGCTGCTGAAAGGAAGAGGTGCCACTTTTCCCACCACTACTGTTGTTCTCCAGTCCCTGGCCACGCAGTCTCACCTGACATGACACCTTCTGCCATGGTGGTGCCCACCAAATGTTTCTGTGAGCCCATTTAAGTCTCTACACTCATGGAAAACTATCCAGTGATTTATTGGGTTTTTCTAATGCCATTTTAGAGTTAAATCAGTGTGTGGAGAGAAGTGTAAAGAGGCAGCAGGAGGTGGACAGAGCTAGAGAGGGAAAGGGAGCAGGATATATACTCCAGTCTCTGTAGGATGAACTGCTCATTCTGCTGCCCATATCTCGTAAAAACCTGAACCTCACTTCTCTGTGCTCTCAGGTCTATGTTTGCTGATCTGCAGGGGAAGATGAAATCCAGTGGTTTAGTTTTCCAGAGTGAATGACTCAGTGGCCCCCATGACACTTTTCCTCTTGGAGATCAGTTAGCTCTTTCAATGACTGGAATAGACCTTCTCCTTAGACTTGTTTTTTGGAGAATGTGCCAAACACTGGATGAGGTTGGCCGGGCTCACGCTTTGCTTGTGTCCCATGTGCAGGTGGGCATGCAGCCGTGTCCACAAGAGCATCTGCAGCTCTAAGAAGTAGTCACTGGTCTGTAGCCAGCAAGAGGGGCCAGGGAGAGGGAAAGAGGGGGCCTTACAGAAACAGGAATTACGATTCTGCTGGAATTTTAGTTAATGCCATTTGGGGACAGATGGGTTGAGGTTTTCATTAAAAAGAGAGTAACTATCCATTTTTGGAGTGCAGTGAGTCAGGCCAAGCTTTTTTGCTGTTCTGTTATAGTCACTTTTTGGGGTGGCTGAAAGAGACTGTGCTAAAGCTCACTCTCAGTGTGATTCGAGGCCCCTTCTGTTTACAGATTGCTAATTAAACAAGTGACAATGGAAGGCTTAGCTCCAGAAGGGATGTGGATAGGTAGGAGCATTTCACTTTGCAGTACGTTACCCAGGCATAGTCGTCTTGCTAGGAAAGAATGTGCCTCACGGCCAGTCTTGAGAACGGTCATTGGTCTCCGTGTCCACGGCCTGGGGGCCCAGGGGAAGAGCTGGACACAGACCCAGCTTAGAGACTCGTTGTGCTACACTCAATGTGTCCGTTCTTGGCCAGCGCTCCTCGGGACAGCAGGCAGAGCCTCCCGCCCGTACCTGTGTTGGGCAGAGTCGTGTTGTTTCCTTAGTGAATGAAATCACCCTTTTGTCGTGTCCTAGGTGCAAGTTAATGGTTCTTTATTCTTTTTTTTTCCCCTCCTGATTCAGATGGTGCTGAAACAAGGTTCACTCCTTGTTGCTCCTTTTGTATTTTTTTTAATTATTATTATTTTTCATTAACAGCAGGCTATGTTAGCCTTTACTTTACAGGTACTTGAATGCCTGATGACTTGACTGAGTGTTACGCATGTGGCCTTTTGTAAAGGTTACTGACCTTAATTTAATCAGGGGTGAGATGGGTGGATGAATGTGAATAGATCCATGCCATTAAAAAAGAATAAAAGTACGGATTAGAGTTTGGGAGAACTGATTAATTTTTAATTGCATTTATTAAAGGGGGAAAAATAAAAGAGAGAGAAAGAAACCCTTCTCGGTTATAATTTGAATAAGAGCTACTGCTGGAGGAAGGTTTCATGAGAAAAACGTGACACAAAAATGGGGGCAAACTTCCAAGGTAGAAAGTGCCTGGCTCTCCTTGCAGTCTCTTGGGCCTGCACAAGATTTTATTTGCCCTCTTTCTATTTTGTGAGAACCTCTAATTATTACCATACCTTTTTCTAGATATGAATGTTTAAGCTTTTTAATAATTTCATAGTGAACACACTGGTGTGCTAATGCATGGCTATCGAGAGCTTTGATCTTTTCCATTTCAAATCATGGACTTGATCTATTTCAGATTGCAATTTCTCTTTTAGAGCCAATTTTGACAAAGAAATTAATCCTTCACCAGTGAGCGCCTTTTAAAATAGCTCATTTACCAAAAGATGTTATTTGGAGAATGGAAGTCATCGTTTGACACTGAAGCAATGACAGAAACAGCTAGGTGTAGGCTAGGATTTTTTACATGCCCAGTGTAAAATGCTGTGTCCTCCTCTTTTGCACTCCCCCCTTACTAAAACTAAAAGACCACTTAGTGTTTGTCATAACGTCTCTATCAATTGACAACAGTTTATTAATTCCTCCAGTTAAACATCCTCTTACAGCAAAGGGTGGATTGGTGGTCTGCTCTATTTTTTTTTTCCAGGCAGTCTCTGATGTCTGTCCTGGAAATGTGGCCTTCAAGGGATCAGCCTGACAGAGCCATTTCCCTGGGCATTAGCAGGACTTCATGGGATGGACCTGTGGTCTTCCAAGAAGGGACCTGCCCTGTGCAGGGTCTTAGCTAGTGTCTGCTGGAAATAAAACTGCATCTTCCAAAATTTTGTACATCTCACCCTTGTTTAAAACTAAGTCAAGCTGGCCTTTATACCACTATTTTAACTGTCTTCACACACATTTTTTGAGTTGGAATTAAATTAGAGGGAGTTAAATTAGGCAAGGGTTAAACTGGGGGACTGGGTGGGTATGGGACTCATCAGATGCTTTGAGATGCCCCCTCCCACTCTTTCACAATGTTTTTAGTGACTATTTCACAGTGGATTAGTGATGATCCAATGGGCCTTGCGACCTTGTACATAATTCTGTATATTTATTTTGAGAGAAAATATGTATAGTGTTTGGATTATGAGAATGGAAACCTGAAATGGGAATTCTTAGGCTGGCAAATGTAAAGCAAAAAAGCAAACAAAAATACAATCTTATTTTGTATAAAATGTACATTTTTGAGAAAAATTTTCTAATGCATTACCAATGTTTTCATAGTGCTGCCACATCTTTTTTAAAGTGTTTCTCCCTCTTTGTTTGACTATTGACAACATGGTGCAATTAAACCTAAAGCAAGTGTGTGAGTGAGAGAAAAAGAGAGAATGAGAAATTAAAAAGCCATATAATTTGGTTTACTTCATTAACCTGTATAACATCATAGGTTTACCATCTAAGATAGGTTGTTTTTATAGATAGTGTCACCAAAGACTTTTTTTCTTCAGATTTATTTTGAAAAGTTGTTAATAAAGGACGTACATTTCTGTTGCAGTGTGTTCTTATTTTTAGGGTAGAATAACAAATCTTGCTTGTACTCTTGAGAATGCAAATTTGGGATCATGATTGCCACGTGTCTCAAGTTCAAGGTAGTTAAATGAAAGGCTCTTTATCTGCTTTCTCCTTGGCCTGAGCTGAGCAATGGCTCTGTGTATGTCCTGGGTGCATAGAGAATATACATGGTATAGCATCTATACACAGTGGTCCCTAGTCCAGCAACACTGACAGGTGTTTACTGTCTTACCTGAGGGAAGAAGCACTTTCAATCTGTGCCACTTGTGTAAAGCAGGACAGTATCCCTGTATTGTGACACAGTCATTGTTAGGTAACAGTGACTTTTGGAAGGACTCACTGTAATGTGTATGTGCAAAAATGTTCAATCCACCAGCCTGGGGGCTTTTGAAGGCTGATCCCTGCAAGCTGAGGATATATATTGATTTAGTGACCCGTATTTATTGTTACAGGGTTATCAGAAGCCTGTCACAGTCACAGGGGTTTGCATTCAGCCCAGCTAACTCTAGGTGGGTAAAAAGTGCTCCCTTCTGTCAGAGCTGGACCTCACTGTCTCCCTGCATAGTCAACAAACAGAACAAAATACTGCTGGTGATTATCCTTCTCACCTGTTTCAGACATGGGCTTTAGCACGAGATAAGTTGTGCCTCACGTGTGCTCATTTCTCTCTGCTGATGGTATAGAAAGCCTGATTGCAGGTCCTGCAGCACAGATACCAACATCTGGTTGAATGAATCCCACACTAAGAAAGTTCCTGATAATGCTAGTGGGCTCAGGATCGTGGCCTGTACATTTAAGAGATTAGTCACTGGTTTGTTCCTGTCCAAGATACTCAGGCTGACCTCATCCCTTTTGGGGTTCAGGCTGCCAGAATAGGAAGAGATTCTTATGTTGTTGACCCATCTGCTCTGCCAGTCATAGAAGACTGATGTGTCTTGGGAAGAGGCTGAAAGATGTGGGTGAGTCTGCTCTGCTCTTGATTTAGAGTCCCTACAGATTCCTTCGAAACAGAACATCCCAACAGTTACTGCTGTCCTGTACTGTCTATGGGCTTCTCTCTGCCAGAGGACGAACAAAACATTTTACCCTAAAAATGTTCCCACTCCTTCAACGCTTGAATTCTTGTTGCCATGTTATTTATACAAAACAGCTTGGAGAAGCATTAATTTGATTAAATGCAGATAGTTACATCTGCAGGAGCTACCAGAAGGCTGTTGTCTCCATTAGCAATTAGCATGGATTGGCTATTGTAGAGCTGTGATCTGAGACCTGATGTATCTTGGAGGGGGAGTTAAGTGTGGGGTGAAGTGTATCACGTCCACGTCTGCCCCTCTCAGCTTTATTTAATCTGAAAAGGATCCAGTTTGTGTGCTCCATCGCTGCCCTGTGATGTGAACCAAAGTGAGGTGTGGGGGAAATTGGGATAGTCACCTTGGAAACTGCAATGCTGACCTTAACCAAACCACTGCTGTTGCCATGCACCCCTTGGTAGCCTATGTCAGCAGTGGAGATCAAATCCAAAACAAATCAGATGAGTGTGGTCCTTGGAGACTTGTGCCTGCTTCATCTGTGCTGTACAGAAAAGTGGTCAGTAAAGGAAGAACAAACTCCACTGGAGATCTTTGTGTTATATGTGTTAGGTGAAGAAATCTCATGCTGAATCAGTTTTGCCGGCTAGTCTGTCACACTGGGAATAAAAACTGACTTTTAGCTGGAATACTCCAAAGCCAGGTCTGTGAAGTCCCTGGGATCTTGCTTTCTTACATGAACTGAGTCTGCCCCAAATACTTAGCACATAATCACTTCAACTTTAAATGCCCTCTTGAGGGCTTTTTTGAACAACCTCACTGAAGCTCATTGTGCTGTCACTTGAATGGAGGTAGATAAGAGATTTGGCCCTGTTCAACGCCTTATTTTATTTTCTGTTTTAAATGATTAACAGAGAGAAAAGAAACAAGTCTCTGCTTTCCCTTTCTAAAGCTGTTAGCTAATCATATCCACAATGTTATCGGAGAGAAACAGATTTTCCTCAAGATTTGAGCAGCGTGAGGTGACATTCTAGTCGCTGCATGATATGGTTTATTCCACACTTCATTTCCCTGCATGGCTTCCAGGGCTGTGTGCGGGTTTTATGAGCTGCCTGCTCCAGGTTCTGCCAGTTCTGGGAAGCTGGATTTGCACATCACCTGCATTTGTATTGCGCATTAGGGCTGGATGGGTGCTCCATGCTCTCTGCAGCTTGAGCTCCTCCCCCCTTCCTTTCTGTAATTAACTATTGTATTGCTGGTGGTGGTGAAGTGAATTAAGGAACAGCTATTTTTCATCCCAGAAAACATAAGATGAAGCCATTTCTGAGTTTTCACGAGAAGAAGAATGTAATATTAACAGCAACTGCTGAGGTAATGACTGCAAAAAAAGATACAACACTCTCTCAAAGTTGCAGTACAAATGAGAATTTAGAGTCTGTAAAATGTCTTCCCTCGAATTCCTTCCTTCCCCTCTAGGCAGACTCAGCCCCCATTCACAATCACAAAACAGCCATAAAGCAGACCAGTTGCTGGCAACTGAGGGATACATTGTGGGTTTTCTTTGTCTCTAAAATGGACCCACAGTCAGTTCCTCCTTGTATTACGTGAGCATCTTGAGGTTTGTGACAGCCCCAGTGGGGTTTTTCAGTTGGTAGCACTGTAGGAGACTGAAGAGGTCCTACATTTTTTGGAAGAGTTCAGAATCTTTTAGGACATCTTCATAGAATGATAGAATGGTTTGCTTTGGAAGAGACATTAAAGATCATCTAGTTATTCTAGGCCATCTTGATTTGGAGATGGAGAAACAGAAGCATCTGCAGTAACTCTGCTCTGTCAAAATTACAAGTCTGAAACGGGCTAATCAGATTTTAAAATGCCTTGGGTTTAGTTCTACCATGGTTTCCTATGTGGATACTAGGGCTTTTTTTTTTTTTTTTTTTTTTTTTTTTTTTTTTTTTTTTTTTTTTTTTCTGAAAATCTGCCCCGTTTTGCTGTTTCATCACCTAAACCTGCTGTGGAGCTGGACAGTACAGTAGATAATGTACCAGTGGCCTGATTGCCATATGCACACTATTGCTACCACTGATGGAGCATCAGGGAGCTGGGAAGACAACAGGAAAATGGGCAACATAAGAGTACCTGAAACTGTGTTCAAAACCCAAGAATTTAAAACACAATAATGGAGGTCAGTATAGAAGGAAGAAAATGGATTTTCCTCTTGCTTAGATTGGTGTAAATCCCCCTTGTTTGTATTGAAGACAATGGATTGTTTTCAGCCTGACAAAGGGCAGAATTAGACTTTTAAAACATGGAGTTAAAATACCTTTTTCTTCAGTGAAGTCTTGATCCTGCTAGATAACAAAGCACATTTACAATGTGAACAGCACCTTGTGAGAGGCTGCCAGGAAAATACAGTCCTCTGCTTTCCCTGAAACAGGCTGTTAGAGTACTATGTTAATACCAGCCAGTGACTACATTATTTTTAATATCCAGCAAATCCTCAAGAGAAACTGAAATAAAACATTTGTCACTTTGTAATTTTTAAGGAAAATGTATACCAGTTCATTGCAATTCCATTTCCCTCGCAGCCATAATAGAATTGTCACTATTAGGACTAAAAGAGAGTCTAGCTCAGGAAGATCTAAAAATTGGGAATTGCTTGTGATACCAGGCAATAATGTTGTTTTCAAAATCCACAGATGACTTAAACGCAATCCCCTTAAGTATTGAAATCTATCTAGTTCACTCCAAAGACAAATACATCCAATGTATATTTTTCTCTCCCTCTCTTAGAGCAGGACCAAATTCTGCTTTCAGCAACACTGGAGTGGATCCAAAATTATTGCAGTCTTCTTCATGCTTCCCCTGAGCCCCAAGCTTTGGTCCCACAGGAGGTCAGTGAGCTTCCTTAGCTTAGTTTGGTGTTGGGGTGAGCATGTCCTGAGGTCACCTTGGGCCTGAGACTCCCCCGGGAGGTGGCTTTGCTGTGCTCATTGGGCTGCTGTGCAATACAGGTCCAGAAGTGGGATATGATGCATAGGGTGGGGGTGAGGCTTAGCCTCCCTGAGTTCCTTTTTATGGCCCTAGTAACAGAATTCAATTCTGATACATTTGGAGGGATAATGTCAGTAGTAACTGGAGTGCTGAGGAAGATGTTTTTCATGTAATGAAGCCAAGGACTGGTTGATAGGATTCTCAGTCCTTTGGTAGTATTCTTGGTCCTAATCCCAACTCTTCTAATGATTTATTCTGAGGTAAAAACCCATTTAACCTAACTTCACCATACTGTTCCCAAACAGCAAATGGATATTCACAAATATCCTCATTTTGCAAGGAAGAATACGAGCTTTAGGGGTTCAATGCCAGTGCTTTCTGGTCCTCAGGTGCAGCATGCAGTCTAAGAGTAAATTTTCATTACATCATGTGGAAGAAGCTCTGGAACATGTATGAGGAGGTGGGAGCACTGCAGATGGCTGCTTCTAGCCCCTCATTTTGTTGTGTGTGTGGTTGTCATTTCCACTCATTTATTCTATTTAACCTCTAAATGAAGAGAAGGCTTGAAAAAACATAATGATTTATGGTGATGCACAGCAGTAACAATATCGCAGTCACAACCACTTATGAAAATGGTTCAAAGTCATTAAAACTGTATAACAGAGGGGCAGACTTTTGAGGTCCAGTCTTGTAAGGCATGGCCACCCCAGCCTGTTGAGTCCCAGCTCATTACAGTTACAGATATACACTGTCTGCACCTCCAGCTGTTCTGGAGGTTACCCGTGTCCTCAGCATCAATTTAGGAGATGTCTTGGTCCATGTGATATTTCTCCATCCTCTTGCAGGCTCTCAGAATGCTTCCCCAAAGAAGAATCACTGGGGGGATAGAAGCTGCAGTGGGCAAGTGTGTGGCACATGCCCATCATGCATAATTTGTGGATCCCTGCAGACCTCCTGACCAAAGCACCCATGGGGGCCCTTCCCAGCCCAGCTAGTTAGAGACAACTTCAGCTCCTGATCTGTGGAGAGTAACTGGTTGGTTTGTGGGACAGGAATTTGCAGAGTTGGACAAGGGAGAGCTGTTGGAGTGCCTGATGTTGTCTCTCAAGGATTTTCAGAGTTCTCAAAGGGTCTTCAGCATCTTCCCTGATTATGGTGGCAAGGGGAAATTAAAAACAAAAGGCAAATCAATGCTAGGACCAGAAGAAGAACCCAGCTTTGCAACAACTAGCATCTTTCTAGAACTGTGTTGTCTTTTTTACATCTCCTCATCTCTGGCATTGTATATCCCCCAGGGCATCAGCTAAACAAAGAAATCTGAGCCTTCACGTATCCCTCAGATTTGAACTTTCTGAGGACAGCCTGCCTGGTTTGTGTGTATGGACTGATGCCGTGTGAAAGAGTGAAGTCTCACTGTATTCTTCTACAGCTGGCACACTTGGCCACTTATTTGGTTTTCCAAGATTACACCAAGTTTTCTTGGATTTTTGGTTGGAAAAAAAAAAAAAAAAGAAGCAGGTTTGCTGTTTCAATCAAGCCAAACCAAGGAAATGGTCAGAATTCTTGCAGAGCGGGAGCCCTGACTGCTGGTCCTGACAAGACAAACTCAGTGGGAGTGTGGAGTCAGTGCCAACCTGATCTCTGAATGGTACTATTGAATCCAGTGTGCCATGCAGGAAAGGGTGTGTGTGCGCACATGTGTGTGCAGAAACAATGAACAAAAAACACTGAGGTGCCCAGACAATTTGGTTTTCATCCTGAGATTTTCCAGCAATGGCCTCTAGTGCTTTTCATGTGTTATGCATCAAATGTGATCAGCCACACAGCACAGTATGATGAAGTAAATGCATTGGATCACTAAAGTGCATTAAGTGCCATTTACTGCATCGATTTAATTCTGTCCCTAGTCAAACTTATAATAACTGTCTCTAACCCTTACTGCTGCTTTCCCTTTTCCTTTTACTGCTGAGCAGGCAATAGCATCCATTTGCTTACCTGACAGGTAACTCAGCCTAGCTGATAGCCAGAGCCTGCTGCCATCCATCCTTCCTTGAGCAATGCAGTAGATCAGAGGGCTGTAGATACTCCTGGCTGGCAACCTGCATGGGCCCAGCGTTGGTTTGGTGAGCTTGCAAAGTCAAAGACTTTTCTCACTGCCAAAGCATGGCAGGTCTGGTGCTTGAGAAATTCAAACCTGCCTGCAATGAGGTGTTTACCCCTTTTAAGCCACACTTCTTGTACAGATATTTTCCATTAGCAGAGCAGGAGTTGTGTGCAATGCAAGAGGCAAGTGTGTTAGCATGGTGAGGTTGAGTCTGGAGAATGGATGTCTCCAACAGAGGAGTTTCTGCCAAGGGAATTTGTTTTTGTCATTTGCACTGTGTCTGCATTTCCCCCTGTACCACTTTGTGAGTGCCAGAGTAGGCTGGAGGTCAGTGCTCAGAATAATTTTCCATGTAAAAAAAAGCTTTTTCTGCCTTCCTTTTTTCCCCTCTGAAGTGCTTACACAACCTCCTTCTTTACTAAAGAGTGCTGAGTTTTTGCTTTTTCACTTTAAATTTCCAAAACACTGGGTTAAGTGTGCTCTGTCTTGCACTCCTTTGCAATTATACCTTTTTATCTGGTTACAAGGTTATACTACTTCAAATTTAAATCACATCATATTAAGGGTTTTGCAAACCTTGTGTGAACAATGAACTTTTCACATGTAACTCCAGGTTAAAAGAATCTTTTTGACTCTCTGGTAGAAAGTTAGTATATTAATACTCAAAAGTAGGCAACATATGAGCTTTTATTCACCTCATAATTAATTTCTTTTCATAGCATCTTTAATTTCAGTGCTCCAACATGAGTTGGGGAGCAAGAAGGACTTTGCTGGATAAGATCATCACAGCACTGCTGCTCCTGGGAGCCTCAGTTCTCTCCTCTGTGCTCCAAATCAGCTGATTTTGAAGGGTTTCCCATAAAATACTTGCTATGGTGTAATTTTAGAGAGAGTGCTTCATTGTCTTCAACTGATTTAAATCAGAATCCACAGCTCCTGCCTTTGCCATCTGAAGTGTCCTGATAAAATGAGGGCTCATATGGACCAAGAATATTGTAGGGACCAGTTCTTCTGATAAACTCCAGCTGCTTTGTTCCAGTTTACTAACAGAAAGCAGCTGTAAACCCAGTTTAGCTGGGTTTATGTTTACCCTGATGCCTCAGAGAGGCTCTCAGCAGCTGGAGCATAGCAGAAAATAGGGACCTCAATGTTTAATATCTAGTATATGTCCTCTGTAACGAGATGTATAACACATGTCTTTCATCTATAGCTGTTGTGATCATATGAAGGCATCTAGAAAAATCCCATTGGGGCAGCAGCGTGCTATTGCTTTGCTGTCAACATGAGGGTAGGGATGAGATTTTCCTCATTGGGTGTCTAGTATATTTAAAAATACTTAAGGGAATGAAAGACACAGTCTAATTATGCTGAAGGTACCAATAAAGCTGCCATTGAACCAGCTGAAAATCAAGGGTTACCTCAGAGCTGGCTGGGTCTTAAATGAGTTGGGGATGTGAGAAGAGCCTCATTTGGACTCTGCCCTTGGCAGTGGAACCTTCAAGGACAGAGACACTCTTGCAAGGCTGCTGTGTACTTCGGGAAGCCAGATCTGTCCGGGTTTCTATGCAAACATTTCCACAGAGGAGGAGGAAAGCGGGGGGACAAAGGCACTTTCCCTTCTGGGAAACTTGACAGGAGGTGAGAACAAAGGGAAAGGAGGCTTCCAAGCTTTGGCCTTCCACAACCACCCTCATTGCTTTGCTGCAGAGCCTATTTCTTTGTCTTTTTCTTCTTGTTTACCCTTCTTTTTTTTTTTTTTTTTTTTGAGAGATTCACATTTTATGACTAATTAGCAATTAGTTTGTCTAGAGAGCAAGTGAACAGAAAGATGTGGTAGAACATATGGAGGAACACACTGTGCTTGGTCCCTGCAGATCTGAACTGAGAAGCAAGGTCCAGGAATGATCAGTTTATGAGCAGAATAGGCTGGAAATAAACTTTGAAAGAGAAAGAGAAGAGAAATGGGAGGAGAGATCGAGATGATTTCTCTCTGAAAGTTGCAGAGGAGGTGAGCAAAAGCCCTGAGGAATCATTAAAGAGATATGAGAGTGACCAGGGACAGTGGCAAAGGTTTACAGAATGAGAAGGAAGGGGAAGACAAAATGAACCAGATCCTTTGTAAAGAGCAAAAGCATCAAAATTATGTTTGTATACAGCCATGAGAGAACAGCGGATTTTCTGTCCTGAGGGACTACAGGGACTAGAGGGAGATGAACCCATGACCTGCTGGGGAGGTGGGAAGGTGAGAATGAAGTAAACAGGAGGAGAAGGTCACTTGTTATTTGCCTGGTTTCTTTTGCAAGAAATCCCTGGAGACAAAATTTAGATTAGGGACAAGCTGAGGACTTGAAGAGTGGGAGAAGCCTGCCTGAGTGTAGGTTAGGTTGCATCAGAAACTGGTTGTTTAGCAGACAGCAGATGAGAGCTGTCTCTGAGGCACAGAAATTTGACTGGCTCATGTGATTTCCTGTATAAATATTCTGTAACATGCTAATGAAGCCATCAGGTCCTACTGCTGGGTAAGACATACTGGTCCCAGACGTGTGACTTCATTGTTTGATGCAAAGAAAGGGAATGGAAAGTACAGAAGAGAACAGGGAGAGCTTACTGATACCCTGGACTGGAAATGGGGAAAGACCAGGAAATAGCTCCAACTATGCACCTGGAACAGCACACAATCTGTTCTCCAGCTTTGAGGCTGAATATCACAGCCTGGTTTGCATCCACTCACCTCAAGTTTCCCTCCTCCCTCTCTTTCCACCCTCAAAACCATTAAGCATATGGTCAAACAGTGGTAGGGACAGTCTCCCCGTGCCATCCCCAAAATGGTGTGTGGGTGATGCCTGGGAGACAAGGAGATGGCACAGGCCAAATTTGTGCCATGCAGTATGTCAGTGGGCAACAGCACAGGCAACTGTGTGCTCTGCCCTGCAGACACACTGCCAAGATGGTCATGGCCTGCGATAGGAGATCTATAATACAAAGGCAGTGCTTGGTGATGCGTGAGGCATTTGAACAGCCAGAAAAACCACCAGAGCCCACCATCATGTACAGATGGATTAGTGCAGTTCTTTGATTTGGTAGATCCTGCTTTTCCTTGTTGTGTGTGTGTTGGCAGCGTTGGGCAAGGTCAAGAAGTCTCTTCATGCCCACTGGAGGAGGG
This sequence comes from Xenops minutus, assembly GCA_035221455.1. NCBI lineage: Eukaryota > Metazoa > Chordata > Aves > Passeriformes > Furnariidae > Xenops > Xenops minutus. Next base: position 136,991,072 of record JAWWEE010000074.1, on the reverse strand, counting down.
GTTCTCCCTGGGGCATTGTGGTTATTGAGTCCCTGTGCTTCCTTCTTCTCCCACGGATGGCTGCCACCTCCTGGGCTGGGGATGTTCTGTGAGGATAGGCTGCTCTCACTGCCCCTCAGTTGGTCAAGGCTGGATCACAGCCATGCTCTCCTGACAAGGGAACAGTGCCCTGCCATCCTCACTGCCACTTACTGGGCTATTCAGACACATGATTTTCCCTAGGGCTCAGCTCCCATTTAAGCACCTGCATATAAGGGTCAGATTTCCTGAAGTGCTCATCAGGCAGCTGCCTCAGCTGGAACACTTAATCATAGTTTTAAAAAAAAGCAAAAAAACAAAACAAAACAAAAAATCAACCAACAAACAAACAAACAAAAAACCCAAAAAGCAAAAGCTATGCTGAACTGTATTTCTAAGCCCTTGAGAGCAAAGGCTGTTTTTTATTTCATGCCTTTGCCTAGTACTACAGTGCTTAGCATTGGGCTTATATCCTGATGATTTATATAAAATTAGAGCCTTAGCTCCCACTTTGGAAGAACTAATAACTTTGCTTAGTATTTTCTTGGGAAGTTGAAGATGCTGATGGAAGATGAAGGATTGAGATTCCTTCTCTGTCCTGGTGCAGAAAGAAGCGATTTGCTCAATTGACACCACCAGGCAGAAATTGAATTCCTATTTTGCTCTGTATTACCAGATGAGTGCTGGAGGAAGAAGTGGAGGAAGAACATATTTGAAGAAGTCCACCTAGGACAAACCCATTTATTTTTTAAGGGCAGGTTAAAAAAAATTTTTGATCCCCTTGACGACACGATGGAGGAGTTCACTGCAGCCTTCACAGATGTAGGCAGTGAGCTGGTTATGGTCAAAATGGACCATTCAGTCTGTCTGTACCTGGTTTGTAGTGGTAGATTTACGCTGGACTGTCAGGGCTTTTCTCCTGCTGGGCACAGCTTGAGAAGGTTCAGGGAAGCGATATGATGCAGCAGGGCCACCTTCACTTCTTTGGTCTATTACTGAGATGTTGCAAGAATATCACCAGATCACTTCTCAGTTTCTGGCATCAGTTTCTCTGCCAATAAAACAGGAATGATGCCATCAGTTCCTCTGCAAAGCACTCCAAGATGGAAGGTAGAATGCACTCATGAAGAGCTGGCTAAAATTACATCCAAATTTAGAAGGAAAATGGGCTCTTTTTCCCTTGGACTTAATGTAATAAATAAATAAATGGAGCAGTCCTGCCTTTATTGCCAATTCCATCTGATTAGATGGAACCTAATTTCCGACATTTTTTCTGTTGGTGGCCATATTATAAAGGCACCCCACAGAACCAGCTTGACCTCTGAGTGCCTCATAATTTTCCTGGGTATGAAGTTACTCTCTTACAGAATTAGTTTCCTCAGCATGCCTTTGTGGGGCTGGTGCTTTAAATCAGGCAGACCCAAGCAGCTGTATCCCTGACATGGTCATTTTACAGCTGGCTGCTGTTTGTCGCCTCTCCCTCTTTCCCAGCTGGTAAGTACTGTTTTACCTTTCTTATTGCTGTGAAGATGACATTATCTTACACTGGAGAATTTCCCTGCCATACAGTTGCTCTGGATAATGTTTGTGTACAGATGATGTTTATGAAAGCCAGGGGGCAATTTACTCACTGCAGTGGGCACCGTTGAAACATGTAAAATCATTGTACACAAATACCATTGACTAAACAGCTCCCTTCCTTCTCATAATTCATTATCAGAAGAAGTTAACCAGGGATGGGAGGGAATTCCATCACTTGGAGGTTGTAAATCAGGCCTGACTGTCGTTCCAAGGAGCGTTCTCTCACCACCCTGCACAGCATTGGGCTGATTGGGGGCATTGCCAGAGAAAATTAATGGACTCACATATGCAGGTGGACTAATGAGAAAACCATGACAGTCCCACTGGCCTTTAAACCTGCAAATCTACCACTGCAACTCTGGTTGTGCCAACCCAGAAATCAGAAGACTGATGGATAAAATATGTTCCTCTTCCTTCCTGAAACCTCTCCAAAGTCCAGGTCTGTGATATGGATTGGACACACCAGTCTGCTCCAGAAATGGTAGATCCAGCTTGCATGGAAAACTTAATTACTTTCTCTGCCTGGGCCCCTTGATATGTTGGTGTCTGTGGAAACCTGAGTAAATGCTGTCTGAATTGATGACAGTCAATGGAAAAGCATGCTTCAGCCAAGAAGGAAAGTGGGTGTTGAGCCAAAGTCCTTCCTCTGGAAGCATTGTTCTCCAAAATTCAGCTGCTGCTCATGGCCTGAGGAGGGGTTGAAGTACCTTACCACTTAGTCCATGAAACCTCTGCTTTCAAATAGTTTTCTAGGCTGGGAAGTGCTGGGTTAAGGGTTGAACTCAATTATCTTAAAGGTCTTTTCCAACCTAAACCAGTTGCTGCTTGTGGTGCAGGTGATCAGCAACTGAGGCTCCACTCTCAGCCTACCTCAGCCCCAGTGCCTGGGGATGGCAGAAGCTGGTGCCTTGTCCCATCACTCCTGGCAGCCTTCCTTGCTGGTGTGTGTAAAGGATGCTCATGCTCACCTTGGTGCTGACCCCTGTGAGGTGAACTATCTGCAGCCCAAGTCTTCAGAGAGGTGACCAGAGAACCATTCCATGTGCACCAGCTCACTCCAGGCTCCCTGAAATGTCCCTGTGTTTACTAGTTTTAAAAATACACGCCAGTACCAGCAAAAGTGTCCCCTATGGCAGACGAAAAGTTCTATGCCTGTAGCTGATAAAAGCTCTGCAAGGCTCGGGCCCTTGGTCTCCAGAAAGCTTTTGGGATATGAAGAGCAATACAACCCCTATTTCACATTCAGGAGTGAGGAATTTGCCTGTGCCTGGGCACAACTGGGAACTGAAACTACACGTCCATAGGACCAGCTCCATTGTATTTTTGTGTCTGTCAGTACTTTCCTGTGTTGGGTCCATGCAGACCATCAATAAGCTGTGTCATTGCCTTCCTGTGCAGCTAATATAGAGCAGCATAATCCATTTTCACTTAACATTGCCCTCAGAAGGCAGAGATTTCAGCAGTCACATTTGTTATCATCCCTTAGGCAAAAATGGTAAAATCAGCCTTGGAAATGTGTGCTGAGATGCCTCTGTTTGAAGTATCACCCCTCTGGAGCTTGACATGGTGGTTATAACACAAAAATTGTCAGCTTTGGTTAATTCCTTGCTCAGTGCAAGAGGGTCTTCTGGTTTGTGGTAGCTGTCTCTGTTTATTTGACCTGTGTGGTTAGATCAGGAAATCTTAGTTTTCCTTTTGGAGGACAGGAACAAATAACCTCAGGAAACAGCCTCAAGCTGAGCCAGGGGAAGTTTAGATTGGATATTAAAAAAATTTCTTCACCAAAACAGTTGTCAAGCACTGGAACAGACTGCTCAAGGAAGTAGTGGAGTTATCATCTCTGGGGGTATTTAAAAGATGTGTAGATGTGTCACTTTGGGGCTTGATTTAGTGGTGGTCTGGGCAGTGTTGGATGAATGGTTGGACTCCATGGATGATCTTAAAACTCTTTCTTTACTATTGATGAAGGCATGTCTTCAGTGCTATCGGACAAAAACTGTGTAGCTCTTATGGTGACTGATTCCATCTTACAAGCTAGGCCATCTGCTTGCATGATACCATTTTTTTTTATGTCCTCAACCATCTACCTCTGCACTCCTAACTTGAAGATCACCTGTGTGTACAGCAGTAATTTTACTACTCTGCTGATCTATACCAGCAAGAAATGAAGAAAATCCAAAGCTTTCAGAAGTAATGCTGGGGTTAGAGGAAAGAGTGTCCTGTTAAAAAATATTCCTATTAACTCCCTATAGGAATTGATCTTGGAATTAATAATATTAGTCTCCTCCATTTGTAGCATAGATCTTGACTCCAAAGCACAGAAAAAAGACTTGCATTGTTCTCCTTTCAGGACCTGTCCTTCAGCATGTGTAATTATCCCTCTTGTATGACTGGAAGAAAGAACATGCAAGAAATACATGACCAGAGAGGCCTCTGGTCACTCAAGAACTCAACGGTCCTTATCAGATTGGCGTGAGTCTCCACCTCCCTTTGTTTTTTCCTTTTATTCTGTCCTTCAGTGAAACAAGTGAAGTTGCTTTCCATAAGAAAATAGGTGGGTTTGAATGGCTGTGTCTGGTCTCCCCCATGACCTGCCTCAAACTTGTTTCTTCTGGTGCTTGACATTCACAACACTTTCCAAACTGGTCCTCTCCTCTCTCCCACTCAGCATTTAAGGCCTTTTGTTGTCTAATGATTTCCTAGTTGTTCCCAGCAAAAGTGACCAGCAAACCCCACTGCAATCAGTTAGGGGAATTCAGCTAACTTAGAGAGCATTTTGTCAGGCCTGACAGATAATGAGTATCACATGCATCAAGATTGAGAAGTTTGAATTCAGGACTTCCCAACAAATGTCCCCTTTTATGAGATGTGTCACAGGATTTCTTCTGTCTAGGGTTCTCATTGTGTAGGATAGTTTGAAGAACAAGGCTGCAGGATACTACAGAAAGAGCCTTTTGTTTGTTTGTTTGCTTATTTGTTTGTTTGGTTTTAAGCTATGGATGGAAGCTGAACCATTCTGACCTTGCCAGGAGCTGAACACAGATTGCTGAGATAATTTTGCAATATTTATTGAGTGCTTGGAAGTACTAAAGCTTCTCTGCCTTGCACATAAACCTTCTCACCCTTGTTTGCCTGTTTTCATCCAAAACCCTCATTCTGCTCTAAGATTGCCAACTGTTTCCTCTTCACTTGATGTGGTCCAAAAAGTACTGGAGTCTGGCAACAGTTTATAACAAGCAAAACTTCATTGAGGTGGTAGGAAAGATGAGCAACAGCGTGCCCAAACAGGGACTTAGCCCACCACTGATAGCAAACACAGGATCATAAATGATGCTGTGGCTCTTTTGCACTGCCAGGAACACTTGGGGTCCCATCACCTGACAGAAACGGATGACGCTGCACATGCCTTTTAAATGAGGTAAGAGTTGTGCCATCCCTTGGTTCCACCAGCAGTGGTGAGAGAAGCAAAGTACCCCTTAGATCCACAAGGTAGGCTCTAAGGTGGGACAGTATCCTGCCTACACTAGTGATGTCAATGGGGCAGGGGGTTGGCAGTCTCTCTATACTGACACTGGCACTGGTCGAAGGCAGGGTTCCAGCAGTCTGCTTGCACTGACAATATTGGCCAGAGAGCAGGGTGCCCACAGACAAGGAGTCACTTGGCCACTCTCTGGTGGCTACAAAGACATTGCAAAATGGCCAATTACTGTATTTGGTGCAGATGTCTATGTTGGAGTCCTTTGTTCTCAGCTCATCTGAAAAATCATCAGCAACGATACTATCAACAGAAACAGGTCATCTCTACTTTGAAGCCATGCCCCTCCCATCCATCCTCTGTGCAAACAGAGGAAGAAGGGTCAAATGCTCTTTACTCTTCATGACCTGGCTGTCATTTACATTTACCCAGTGCTTTACACCGCAGCATCTCAAAGCCCTTTGTGTCACCATAGTAAGCATGTTTTTTCCTCCGCTCTGCAGATGAGGAGAACTGCGATGACAGGGAAAGCCTCGGGCAGTAGTGGGGCCAGAGAGCTGAACCTGGGCTCCTTTCTCAGCCTGCAGGAAGACAAAAGCACCATCAAATGCAGGTGATCCAGTTGGCATCTGTGACATCCACTGCACAACATGCCAAGGACAGAGGTGGGACTCCATTTTCATGTCTCCTCTGAAAACTCATCCAACTCTTTCTCCTGTAGTGCTCCACAGTGCCAAGCACTCCCATATTTTGTCACTTGGGATTTGGGGAATCTGTGGAATATGCCTTCAGGCAGCAAGTCAAACATGGTTTGTAAATCACGTTGTGTTTTCTGACATCTCTTGTGTCATGCCATGTAGCAAGAAACCCTTCCTTGCACTGGTAAGTGCCCACTCAATAAACAATATGTGTGCTTAGACAGGGCCTCATTTTACTTGATCTACTTCTCTGTCATGAGCAATAGTCTTTTAATATTTACAGTGTTTTTCTGGTGCTAGCATTCATATCCCCTCAGAAGAAGAGTTGTCTTTACCAATGCACTGTACTAACATTCCTATCCTGAATCCTTCAAAAATATTGACTTTTCAGAATAAAGTGGAAGAGGTCCAGAATTGCATGAATCAATGATCTAGGCATATTTACTGAAATTCTCTTGGGCAAGGGCTGACACATCTAAAGATTCACTTAAAAAATTTCTGACTGTACAAGGCACATTATGATCTTATTGAATAAAAATGAGTCTATCCAGGAAAACAGTACAATTCTGTTAAGTACTCTCAGATCCTATGGGACAAAGGTGTTCTACAAATGCGAGATGGTGTTTATTAGGACTGAGCTAGATTAAGATCATGTAGTGTGAATAGCTCACTAAATAGTTACATGTGCTAGAAAGAGACAGAGAAATAGCAATGACAATTTATGCTCTACAGTATCAACCAGTGACAGGAAATACCTGTGCTGGCTTGGTATTACACTGAGAATAACCAGTCTTTCAGTAGAGACCATCTTGCCAAAGTCACATGCAGTGCATATGGCAAACTGCAATTAGGAATTTAGGATGCTTTGAAGGTGTAGGGCTGCAATTTTCAGGTGCATTCAGTCCTTCCACCATTTCAGAGACTCCTTTGCTCGTAGGTCAGAGATGCTTAGTGTATGTGAGGTGCCCTGCACTAGCTTTCACTATTCTGAAAGTATCCAAGAAGTGTTTTATTGGTAGGCCTATGGATCCATTTGATATGGGGCTTGGAAGGCACCCCAAGGAGCTGATGTAACATGAGGGTGAGGAAAAAGGAGGAAAACACTGACAGGAGTGGGGAGGATCAGGACTATTCAGTGCCTTGCCTGTGGCTGGAGGAAGATCCTCCAAGGAAAAGGCTGCTGCTGACAGAGGGAGACAGCCCTACTCTGTCCATGCTGAGGCACCATCTTTGCAGTTGTGTGGATCATAGATATTCCAACAACATGTTAGTGCCTGTGGAGTTTTCAGAGAGCAGCCTGAGCAAAACACTTTGGTGCAGAGGCCAGAAAACATTTTTCTTCTCCTTTACATTCTGCTTTCATGCAGGCTGATTTTGGATCTGGCTGCTAGTTCACAAGGGTGTGGAGAGAGATGCCTGGATCTGCACTATCCCCTGCGCTAAGTACAGAGGTGTGCCCAGGTTGATGGGAGGGCGTTTGGCTGGCAGGGCAGCAGATGTAGTTTGAACAGCCATTTTCTGTCTTTACCCTATGCACAATTTACTTTATAAGCTTCCAGCTAAACCATGTGGATGAATTAACATATATGAATAAACACAAAGGCATTTACTCCTTAAAGACAATGCAGTTCTCTCCTCACTTGAGGAAGACTTCAATGTCTCTGTGTTCTTCCTAGCTTGTGTTGGTCTCTCTGACTTAAGATTCTATCTCTACTTTCTTTTCATCCTTTAAAACCTTCATACTGCAATTTACTGTATTTCTGACTCAAAAGCAATATCCACTATGCAAATTATTGGCAGAAAAAGATCATTTTGTATCCAAGGTCAGCACAAATTTACACTGCATTCATTATAAGGCAATTGGCTTGGAAAGGGTTTTGAATGCTAAGATTGTTTATACAGTTTTATTTCTTTATCTCATGCAGAGTTGGGCTTACACCTAGAAAGATATTTTGATGTTTTAATGGAAATCTCTAGTCATTTTGCACAGAGAATTGGAAAGAAATAGGAGTGCTGCAAAGGACTCTCTGTCCCTTGCCATTGCTCTCTCTGAATCTGCAAACAAACCAAGAGCAGCTGGCTGCACGTACAGCCCGGCCTTTGCAGATGTACAGCAGGCAGGTGTAAATGAAAGCCCGTGACTTTAAACCAGACCCTCTACACTAATAGCTGCCAATCACATGCCCTGGCGACTGTGATTCACTGTGTCAGGCAGGATTGGTCGTGGCAAATAACGTGAGTGATGCTGGTTGATATGTTGTGTCATTCAAGGAATCGGGAAAATTAATAATGTGATAAAATTCCTTCTTTTTTTATGAGTCTCTCTTTTAAGGAGATGTTCCTTATAGTCATGCCTTGTGAGAAGTTTGTTTCATTTTTTTTCTTTGCTTTTTAGGGGAAAGAATTTACACATTATTAAAATGAGAAGTCTCAATAGCATCCCACTGCAAACTAAAAAAAAAGAAAACCCCAAAACAAACAAAAAACACCCAAAAAACAACAAGAAAACCCCAAAACAAACAAACTCCCCCCCACACACACAGAAAAGCCCCAAAACCTGAAAACCATTCAGCTTGAAAGTATTCAACAATTCAGCAACCAGAAAACTCTTCCACTGGAGATTATTTTTACTAGCTTTAAATGAAACTTAACTTCAGACTGAGGAATTAGAAATCAGACTATGTAAGAAAAATGATTTCCTGATCACACTTTTATGCAATCGTTTCATGGAGTTTGACTGCCCTGTAGCAGTCTATCTTTAGCAGGATCATTATGAGCTATTGGATACTGAATTAACAAAATGCCAGCTGTATTCCAAGGGTAGAAGGGTGTAAGTCAATAGTAACTGGAAATAAAGAGTGTTGTCCAATAACTAGATGACGAAAATCAGAGCTCACATGTTTGTACGCTTCACTCAGCCTGAGCTACCGATTCCTGTTGTGACCTTGGGCAATTTTTCGACCTCCTTGTATTTGGTACAGTTTTACTGCATAATTGAGAAGTAGCAAGACTTTACCAAGCCCAGATTTATGTATCAAAATCTTCTCTATTTGGGGAAATTGATTTTCAGATATATTTCTTACTTCTACAGTGGTCCTAAGAAATCAATTATTTAGAATGCTTTCCAGTCTCTGAAATAAGAGTGGAGTGTAAAAGAAAGAAGCTACCAAGAGAAGACAAACATATAAACACCAGGAATGGTAACCAGACTAGTGGCTGCCATACTATGAGTGCATTCTCCTCCTGGGAGGATGTCTTCTTGAATAGGTGCTACCATGTAGAAGTGCATTAACTGCATCTAGTCTAGAATCTGCTTAATATGTCAGCTGTTTATTGGCCCTATGCTTTGCATGAATCCCCAAGGGACAAAATATAATAATACAGGCCCAGATGTGAGCAAAAGGGGCTTGACTTGCTTGTCCAGCCTGCACAGGCATACTCAGAGCAGCAGATTAATTTCTAAATGCTTCAGAGAAGTCACAACCCTTTCTCATATCCTCTTGCCAGGATGTTACATGCAACATATTATAACCTAACAACCACTGGAGCAGAGTGAATGTAAACTAGAACATTTTCCACTGAAAAACAACAGGGCAGAGAGAGGGAAAGAAACTGAAATGACATATTCTTTGTCCTGGCTATAAAACACAGATATTATTAAAAAACAGCCCCCAAAAACATTTAGGATACATGCTTCTAAAAGTTGTGTTTATGCTTCAATTTTGTACTTCTAGCTTCTGAAAAGATTGTTGGACAATACTGTATTACACTGTTAAGAATTTATTCATTAATTTCTTAGCTTCTTTCTAACCAAGAACTGTCTTACAGCTAATCTGAGGGAAAGACCCTAGGGAAGGCCTGGGACCAGACATGACATTTTCAGTATGCAGATGAGATAACTATTGTCTGTCTGTAGCATCTAAAGGCATTCAGTTACCCAGAACTTCTTTTGAAAAAAGGAAGGGGACTTGTGTGTCCTTTCTGGGATTGACTCACTTCTCTGTATGTGGAAGATGGCAAGTCAGCCATGACAATAGTTAGTGATACAGGTTACAGATGAATACTTTAGTTTTCTCCTAAAAAAAAGGTGCTTTTCACCCTACAAAGTTCTCTTGTACTGTGGTGCAGGGCAGGCAACACACACCTTCTTTTCCACAGTGTAAAGTGCAGCTTTGGTGTCTGCAGGAAATAAACTAAAATACTAAGTCTGTCTTAGGGTCTCAGGTACATCGCATGGGGCCCAAAGGAGATGTAGGTCCTGCTGGTGTGCAACCAGTGTGGAAGGTGGACATGGTTGGTGTGCTCCAGAGAGTGGACTGTGGGCCAACCATGGCTCTGCACTGCTGGATCAGGGAGCCAGCAGCTCTGCTGGAGGATGCCAAAGCAGCACAGTAAGTCCCAAATACTGTATGTGCCTCCAGTGCTGCTGACTGCCCCACGCCTCACCCGTGGCCAGTCTGCACTGAGGGCTCAGAGCTCACTGCTCTGCCTGGGTGGCTGGAGCCTCTTGCAGGATGACTTTGCTGTGAGAGGTGAATGTGGATTTGAAGAGGGCTCCTTTCATGGGTATAGTTGTGGGTTTTTCACTTACTTGACTGAGGCAGAAAGGTATTTCCTTAATCTCCCAGTATTTTAGAGAAGCACATCTGTGAAAGGTCTTTCAAATGAAAAAGTAAGGCCTTCGAGAAGAAGTCAATGAGCAACTTTGCCCCAACAATTTCAGGTAATGGGAGATCACAGACAGTGATGCAAAATAAAAGTGGAAAAACCCCCGACCAAACCGTTGTATTTAGATGGTCCCAGCAGCACTGAGGATAGCACCTTCAGATAGTGGAGTTCTGCAGAAGGAAGCTTCTTGGATTTAATACCTTATCAGAGACAAGAAAGAGCCATTTGACATCAACAGCACAAGCAAAGCAACACCAGCAACACAAACAAAGGAGCTCTAGTTGCTTGACAAGTCAAACTGACTTGCAGGTGGTTACAGAACATGACTATTCAAATACTTCTTGATCCTGTAACACCTGGCAGTGGTGTCTGCTCAGGGTAGCCACACATGGATAAAAGGGGTCAGAAATATTTCATGTTTATTACAGTTCCAGTTCATTCTTGTCCCCAAAGTGCCATCAGGACAGTGAACAAAAGGAACTTACTCTCTTGGGAATAATATAGATTTTTATAGTTGGATGATGGTGCCAGGTTAAATTAATCTAGTCACCTCTATTACTTTGAGAAGTGCTAAGAGAAGGGAGCACTGAGATGGAAGCTGTGACAGCACTGAAAGCAGGGAATAGGATTTAAACACGGAAACAAAGTTCTATGTAGGGAGAATATGTTTTCCAGTTCAGTTTTCTGAAATATCTGGTTTTCTACCACCTAATGCCTTACTGCTCTTTTGTACAAATGGGAATTTGACTGTAGGAAAAGGGTCATGTGCATCTTTCCTCAGATCTTATATCAGACAGTGACTTACATAGCTGTGACTAATTTCCCACTTCCTATTTGTTAAAATAGGATCTCCTCAAATTATTTTATGCAGTTTTTAATTTTTGAAGCTAGATTTTACTTTTTTTTTACGTGAGAAAGGAAAAATAATCTTATTTCAGTTTCCACCCTCTCCATTTTTTTCCCTTTTGCCAAGAAGAGAGATGTAAGTCAACAGTGTTGAGTGTTTGCTTAAGAGGAACACTTTTGATTTTTTATTTTTAATTTGTTCATCTCCCTAAAACAGAAAGGTCATCCCTTTTTTATACAAAGACTTTCTTTAAGAAATAATTCTTATTCTCCTTCCCAACTTCTTTGTATATCCATGCTCTTTAATTCACTCTTTCAAAACAAAGAAGTTACTAAATAAAACCGTGGGGTATTTTTGGATCCAGTCCTACTTTTTTAACTCAGTGAAAGATTTTCCTTTTAATTTGTTTTCAGTTATGAAAAGGTACAAAATAGATCCTCCTTCAATATCTAATTTATGTTTCCTTCCAAAAGTCTACCCATGCTAATTTTTTTCTGTAATTCCATGTAACCTTTTCAGATTGAAATTGCTTACTTTTAAAAAAGTATGTTCCTGGCATGCTTAAATTTACTTTGTAAGAATAAAATGTATATCCATGATACTAATGCTAAGCTTATATGGAAGACCCAGGTGTGTGCTTTGAGAGATTGGCAGTGAATACTTGACCTCTGAGGTAGGATGGGGAGGCAAGGGGTGAATGAGAATTGCCTCAAAGTAAGGCTCTCAGCACATTGCAGTGCCAATTCTCCTTCAGCTTCTCCTCTTGCTTTGACTTTAGTACCCTTCTTGGGATTGCAAACCAAAAGCTGAGCAATGTCAATTCCACCTATTTATTCTTTCTCCATCAGTTCTGTTTCTGCTACATTTTTTTTGAAATGAGGTGACCCAAGTTAATGTAATTTTCAGAACACTTTTTTTTTCCTTTTTACCTTTTTGTTCTTTGTATCTCACCTCTAACTGGAAACTTTCAAAGCACATTAATGGTGTTTCTTCTAGTAGAACATTTCACTGACTTTTCTGCAGTGTAGTCATTGGTAGGTCACTGAAAACCTGAGTTTGGTTCTCCCATGTATCAATGTCTGACTCAATGACTTTGTGGGTGATCTTTAACTCTTCTCTTATTTTCTTCATCTGTGTGATGGGGATAGTGATTCCTTTGCAACTTTAATAGTGTGAATGTGAACCACTCCAGCAGGATTCAGCATCATTACTTTGCTATTGACTCCATTCATCTGAGCTTTAGCTACTTTTACATAATTTCTTAAAGCCTCCCTAACTAAGGTTTTCCATTAGTTTTACTAATTGTTGTTTCAATAGTATCCTTTCATTCTTTTCCTCCTGAGTCTGCAAATCCACCCTATTACTGTTGCTGTGAAATTGCATACAATGACATGACCTTGACAGGTCAGAGGTTCAGCTCTCCTGCTCTGAGCATGTCAGCATTGCTCTCTGCACATTTCACACTTAATGCCCTGTGGTTTTCTCATTCCACACAAACATACAGAAAGCATAAAGAAATAGTTTGTAGCCTACAATATAAACATCCAAAGGGGAAAAAAACGGACAAAATCAGGGATGTTAAAAATGGGCACAGAAAGTTGAAATGGTTGGCTGTGAACCCTGGCTGCAGCACTGGAGGTCCACCCCTGCTCTTACTGAACCAGTGACTATGATTCCCCTGGAGCTAACCATTGAAATGCTGTTATATATAGATTTTTTGCTACGTATGTGAATGCCTACTCACAAACAAACCTAGCCATCTAATCACACTGTTTCCATTTCAGCAGCCAGTGCAGGCCTTTAGTTTTCTCTTTTTTCTTGCTCTTCTCTCTTCTGTCTCTGGTCTTCTCTAGGCAGAAATTCTTCATCAGTCATGAAGGACTGCAGCCTTCACCCAGACTTCATTTCAAACCTTTGCTCTTTACTCAATTTGTGAACAGAGAATCAAATTTATCTCCCCTTGTTATTATTTAATTCTGCAATTAGGTTACTTTGGTTTGCAAGACACTTGAGGCTGTAGACTTCAGGAGGGGTGGCATACAAAATAAATGTCTATTGACTTGGCAAGGCTGAGGATGTCTCATTGATTCTAATGTTCTTTGTATTATTCTCTGTTCCACACTCAATAACCCCTAGCTTTTTATTCTTTCTTTATTTTTTTTTTCCTATTGCTGCTGCAGGTTGAAGACATTGAGCTGTCCACAGTAATTTCTGTATCTTTTCCTTGGAGGTTACAACTAATTCAGTGCATATAAACGTTTACAAGTAGTTTTAAACTGTTTCCCACAAACCACATGCCTAGGCTGTTTCATCTAGTATGCTACTGTCCAATTACCTCTTTTGGTTCAGTTCACTTGGAGCTCCTCACAGTCTCATGTCTTGGCTGAGCTGACTTGTTTTTGTTTCATCAGCATGTTTTTTTCCTTCCTGCAGGTTAATGAATGTGTATTTTTATTACACTTTTGTGATGAGTTGCAGTGTGATATATGGCTGTTTCTTTGAAAGGGAAATGAGACAGCTGTCTATTGAGAATGACCCCAGCCTTGGGTTATAATCTTTGGACAGTGCTATTTGCTGATCTCCTGGGAATGGGTTTATTGACTCCTTTTTATGGCACTTTAAATCACAATTATTTACAAGCATAAGAACACATGTTTTTTCTTGATCTACATTTATCTAAAGATCTAACAGCCCCTTATTACTGTGGATATAGTCTGACAAAGTCCCTGCATTACTGGCACAAAAGTTGTCCCTCCATTTTACGGATAGAAATCAAAATCACATGGGAAAAAAGATTACAAAAGATAACAGAAATAAGGTCTACCCATCCCAGTCTCTCACAGTCATGGACAGAAAAGCAGTAATACTTTTATGATACTTTGCAGCCTTCATCCCCTTGGATTTCTCAGGGATTTTCACAGTCAGAGTCAATATGTTTGCATTTATTGTCCCTGCATGGTAAACATTTAACCCAGGATAAAGTAAATTCTTGTCAAAATGGTGGAAGTTTTCTGAGTGGTTCCTGCTCTGATGGCTGTTTCTGCTGGTGATGCTCTGGGTAGTTTCTGCAGCAGTAAGAAAGTTGTTCTCAGACAGGTTCAGGCCTGGACTGCAGGTCTCTGCTGGAAAGATATGCTGGGAACATACCTGTGTATCTTCCAAACAGTCATCATCACACCTTTGGCTCCAGGACAACTCCCATGGCTGAAATCCTGGGTGTCTATATTTTTACATCAGCTAGGAAGGAAAGAAGGTGGTCTTAACCACTGAGGACAACATTCCCTGAGACTTCTTCAAGTCTGCACAGCAAGCCAAGGACAGGGCTGGTGCAATCAGCTTTTCTGCCCTTAATTGTAGACTCTATCATTGCTCCTTTTTTCCTCACTTGCTGGTTAGTCTCTGTTCCTAGCCTTGTCTTTAATTGATATTGCTGCAGTTTCTCTTGTCAGGCACTCCAAAGGGGTTAATTCTTTAGCATGTCTAAGTTTCCAAGATCTAGTGAAGCCTTCCATTACTCCCTTCTCAGCTGGCTCATCTTTGAACTCTACAGATTGCAGGATAATCAAGGCTGAAAGGAACCTTAAGAGGTTTCTGGTCCAAACTCAGTGCAAAGAAAGGCCAGATGTGATATCAGATCAGGTTGCTCAGGGCTTTACCCAGTTAGTCTTGAAAAATTTCCAGGAGGGATACTACACAAGTTGTCTGGGTAACCTGCTCCAGTATCTGACTGTCCTCTTGGGGAAGAAGTTTTTCCTAATACCTTGCTTGAACTTTTCTTGTTCAAATTTATGTCTGGTCCTTCCCATTCCCCCACTGCCACTGTGAAGAGCTTAGTCATCTTCTTGATGGCCTTCTTGCAGGTGCTGGCAGGCTGCTATAAGCTCCACCTGAAGCCACCTCTTCTCTAGGATGAACAAATCTAGTGCTCCAGCTCCTAACACTTTTTTTTCCTCCATTTTTTCAATGTACTTCTTGTACTGGGAGGCTCAAAAGAGAAGAGTGTCTAGATGTGGCCAAGCAGGTGCTTAGTGAGAGAATAATCCCTTTGCACAAGCTCCTGGATGTACTCCTGCTAGCACAGCCCAGGATGTTATTAGCACCTTTGCTGCCAGGGCACACTCCTGACATGTGCTGTCTCTCAGGACTCTCCAGGGTCTCTGCAGTAAAGCTAGTCTCCCCCAGGGTGGCTCTGTGTAGAGTACAACCCATTAATCACTCTCCTCTGAGCCTAACCCTCCAGCCAATTTTTGTCCACTCAGTGGGTTGCCCACCCATCCAGAGCATAGAGTCCAAACTCAGATAAAAATGTTGTTGGAGACACTGTCAAAAGCCCTGCTAAAGTTGACATAAGTGTTGTTCACTGATCACTCCTTGTACTCAAAACCAGTTATTTTATCATAGAAAGCAATGTAAATCCAAGCTGACTCAGTTATAAGGGGCTCCTTGCTGTGCTCTTGCCAATGAGTGGGATGGGACCTGTTGAGTCTCGGAGTCTCAGAAACATTCTCAGAATCTAACCACTTTATTAGCTTTTATTCTTTGACCTTGAGTTCTTTTTGTGTTTCATTTTTCTCACTCAGGAAAGTGCATTTCTCTCTTTGGCAACAGTTCATCTTTCAGCCTCATGAACAGTGAAGCAAAAAGTTCATTTAATTTTTCTGTAGTGCCTACCTCTTCTGGCATCTGGTCTCTATTCTTCTGCCTCTGGGACATGTGAATGATTCCTTTGTTGACCTCTTCTTCATATATTTGAAAAAAGTTCTATTATTTACCTCAAGTTCTTTTGTGGTCTTCATTTCACCCTTTCATTAGCTTTTCAAGTTTGTTTGGTGTAGCTTTTTTGCTACAGCCATCACCCCATGCTGCAAGATTTCTCTGTCTTCCTTAGTGCAGTACCCGCTCAGTTTAATGATTTATATTCTTATCTTTGATCACCTTTTGTTAAATCTGAATTTGCTTCACTTCACCTAGCAGGAGCACAAAAACATTTGACTTTTTAATTATTTTTAGTGTAATTTCTTTTTTTCTTTTCCAAGTTATTTTCTAATACTGCTGTTCTCTAAAATGTTGAGTACTGGCAGTCTGATACCCATATTAGGAAACCTGCAAATGCACAAGACTCCATTTTCTCTTTAGTCCTGCTCCTCTCTCCTGTTTGAGGAATAAAGAACAGTGGAACAACCCAGGAGTTCTTCTGCCATGTGGACTCCATTGAGAACCTCAGCACTCTGCAGCACTGCTATCTCTTTTACGTGCATATGGCATCTCAGCTATCAGAACTCCTGGGTGTGGTATTGTCTGTTCGACGTCTTTCTCGCACAAAGCCCTTTGAGGAGGATAGCATTATTTCATCCACTTCACAAGCAAGCACTCTAAGGAAAAGAAGATTTAATAACTTACCTAGGTCTTGGGAGACCAGGATCACAGAACTGTATTCTCTGCCTCCTATGGGGACTGAATCCACTGGTTTCTTCCCATAACAAAAACTTAGTTAATATACAGTGAAGTATCTAAATATACTTGCCAAAATGGAGCAACTGGTGAAGCAAAGGGCTGATGTCATTCCCCAGTATGTCCAGAAGGGCTGGTGTGCATTTTTGAAAGAGTGGGAGCAGTTTTGTTTCCTTGAGTTTTACATAGGATTTACAAGCATGCAGTACAATGTTCTTCCTAGGAAAGAATCAGAGACAGATTTGCCCTTAGGTTTGTTTGTTATTTGGTGTTTTTTTTAAAAAGAAATCTCTGGCATGCTTTTCACTTCCTTAGTTCTTGCACTTGGGTCATTTAGGATCTCAGTTCTGTGTGATGTTTTCTTCAGTCAAGGCTATTTGTTCTTAGAAGTTCTGGTTACAGTGTAGAAGGCTGCTCCTTTGCTTCAACACAGAATTTTTCTCTGACTCTTTCAAAACATATGATAAATACCCTTGTAATTAATTCATGGAGCATTTTACTGAATACCTGTGAATTAGTAGGTCTTAAAAAAATAAAGCAGGATAATTGGGAAAAGACTGTTTTAAAAAAGTAACTAGTCTTAAATTAAGAGACACAACTAAGCCTGCTCCTTCTATGCTAATCAGGAGCCCACCCTGCTCTTGGAGATCTAGTTTTCTTCTTGTTCCCTTTCAAGAGCCTTTTTTCTTCCCTCAGTGAATTTTTCACTAGGGGAGAAGAGTGACTAAAAATAATACACAGCAGCTGTAAGTATTCCCAACTGTTAATCTATTCTGCATCTTTATACTTTTTGCAAATAGATACTTTCTTGCAATGTGTATAATATGCACATGCAGTATTTACAGAGAGACAGTTTTCTAAAAGCAGGCTGATGACCTCAGCTCCAAACCCCTGTAGACAATTGCTTGACATGGTTTCTAGATGTGCCAAGTGTCAGTAGCTCCTTCTTCACTGCTTGGAAGAGCCCATTGCTTGAAAGAAGTGTAGTTGCTGCCCTTACTCACATGGCCAATTCTAACTAGGGAAGAAAGTCTGAGGGTTCAGGGAACTGCTGGAGGCTCCCCTTGAAACCTCATAGCAAAATAGGAGGTGGCGCCTCTCCAGACCAACAGCCCCTGATCGAGCCATCTAATTTGTGTTTAGGGATTGCTCATACATGCCTTTCTCATTTCATAAAGGAAGGAATTAATAATTCCTGGCAGGAGACAAGTATTTCCCCCTCCAGCTCTTTACCACCCATGAGGAACACAGAATAAAGCCACCAGTGAAGGGCATTGTCTGGCATTCGGACTGTGGAGATTTTTGTCTGTGGCTCTACAGCAGTCACAGGGGGCAGCTCTGAGAAGATGCCCAGTCCTGGTATTTCTCATGCCTGCCCATGCTGTGACTCTGGCTGCCTCACTGTGCATTGCTTGCAGTGTAATTTGGGTGGCCTAATGAGGTGGCACAACAGCCTTGTAGGTGTCTGTGTCCACCCAGGGCTGAGGGACAGCACGTGCTGGAGATTCCTGCCAGCAGAGCAGCTGGTGCGTGGGCCATATGGCTGATGAACTCAGTCTCCCAGGCAGGTAGCCCCCCACCCCCAGCATCATGTGGTAGGCAGGATGGATGTCCCCTTCCTCACCCCAGCTCGAGGCAGTTTTCATGCCAACCTTGTGCTCTGGTGGGATTTTTGAGGAGCCCAGTTCCTGCCTCTAATGAGGTGAGCTGGTTTAGGTTGGGATGGAGTCTGGTTTTGCATCGAACAAAAAAAATGGATGTTGGTGGATTTGGGGGAGGGAGTTATCCTGTCCTCCCCAGCCTACACTGGGAAGAGACATCCCTCACACACACCTAGCATAAGTGTTACAAGACACAGATCAAATCTCAGACCTTGCCCTTATATTACCACTTTAATACTGCCTCAGTATTCCTTTGGCCAAACCCTTTGGATGACCAGCCGTACCCTGTTGCTGTATTGTATCTGCCATAACTGTCATCCTATCCTTTACTTCTTTACTTTATAACCCTTGACTCATTCCGTATGAAGGACTGTGTTTACCAACTTAGGAAACATTGTTTTAATTTCTGAAGCAGGGAAAAAAGGGTGAATAGTGAGTTTGAAATGATTCACTTGAATTTCCAATGTGAAGCAGAAATCCCAAGTGCTTATGATGTTGAAGCTGCCCACAGGGTAAGAAAAATAAAACTTGTTTTGTTGTTTGTGAATTTGAAATAGAGATGTTGCTCATGAACATAATAAGAAAATCATCAGACAAGTCTTTTGAATTTGTTTGGTGACCTTTCTACCCTGTCAGCAGTTAGTGAAGACATTTTAAAACAAAAAAAATTTATCAAATATTATGAGAATTGATATGAAAAATAGAAGAACAATTTTTTAGCATCTGAATGAATTTCTTGGCATGAGAAAAGAAGAACTAAAATGAAATCAGCCCATCCAGTGTGATGCATGCATTTAGACTGACATGACAGGGAAATATAAACTCCCACCAGTCACACTTTTTGTGTCTTCCGGGAGATGTTTTATATATATCCATAGTGGCTACACCACTTCTTTTCCCTTGGTCTATACTATATTCATGAAATTCTATGTGTCATTTTGGTTTACATAGAAATATTTTGTTGTAACAGAAACACAAACCCGCTGTGTAGCCTGTGGTTCTCTCTGTGAAATTTTAGATCATCAGTTTCAATGTTTTAGAGCTTCAGGCACTGCTTTGCAGTGATGGTCTAGAGAGCTATGTTGCCCATTGCAATTAAAACATGTAAGACTGCTTTAAAAATGTAGTATTTGTGAGAAATGAAATAGTCATTCAAATCTGTTGGGAAAATTTTCTAACCTAGCTACAATATCTTCTCATCTGCTTTCTGCTTCCATTATTGATTGTAATGGGGAAGATGTATTCAATGGAAATTACTCACACTGGATGACTGTAATTTTGTAAGGGAAGGTCACAGAATAAATGAAAATTAGTTTTACACAGTTTTGCTTTGTAATTTGAGACAGATCCTTAACTGGTGTAAAATGGTAAGTTTTGCTGAGATCAAGAATGGTAAACAAATTTACTCTGGCTGAGAAGCTCTGGATTACAAGACTCAATCAGAAATGTAATACTTCTGAGTGAATCGATTTGGAATTTACTGTTGGTCAAATTTATTCAGCTATCTTTAAAAAGAATATTTTTTCAACATCAGTTAAGTTTCATGGAAGAAATCTCGTCCTTACTGAAGCTGATGGAGAAAAAAATATCCTCCTCACTGGAGCATATGCAGAATTAGTGCCTTCATATGCTCATAACAACAACGAAGGGAATGGAGAGAGAAAACCAGGCAGTGGCTACAATGCAGTTCTCAAGACAGAAAAATACTGTGCTGCACTTAGTATTTGTGCTTGCATGACGTGCAAGCCTGATCTCATTCACACTGAACACTTCATGCCCACAGAATATAAAGGAAAGTTTTAATAGTCTCCATAGCCAAGAGCTTACACTTTAGTAGTATAGCAGGAAAGTACAGGAAAGAGCAAAGAACTACATCTACTGAGAATGTGGTGTTTTAAAGAGAAGAGTGGATTAGTGGCTAAAAAGATATGAAGAAATGCTGCATCCAAGTATGACTGCTGCATGCTTAGAGATGAGAATGGAAAGCAAAAAACAGTGGAGAGGGAATCATCAGTCAAGTCTGTCTGCATGTAGTACCAGTGCAGGAAGCCCTTGAAAGGTCATGTGAGTGCTCTGACAAACACTGTTTCACAAGCTCCTTGGGATGGGCTGAATTTGAATATTTTTCAAAAATTTGTGCACTTAAAAAAAAATGCTAATATATACCAAATTGTTTTTTTGAGTACTGATTTCTAGAATAGCACAATAATTTTTCTAAGATGGCCTTGCAGATGGACTTGGCCATAAATCTGTGCATGGGATGTACAAGGATGTCATATAAACCTTTCAGCCTGGGAAGTTATGGCTATTCTGCTGAGGGGAACTGCAGCTGCTGGTATCTGTGAGTCAAATAAACCTCTGCCTTATTATCACGTTGCTATTTAAAAATATGGAACAAACATCTTTCTTCAGATAATAATAGAAAAGTTGATTGTTCCATGTCTTGGGGGGAAGAGTTTTTGAGGTCAGTAGGGACAAGAAAGGAGAATTGAAATAAAATGAAAATGCTGGAGGTTTGTGGATCTCTGTGAAAGATAATTGAGCTCCAGCTTCATTTCACTGGGGCCTGGGGATCTGGAAAATATTCTTGATCTACCAGACATTTGCAAGTTAGTGCTCTTTAAAAAAAGAAATGTTTTCATATGATTCCTAATTATATTCTTTTCTAATGAATGGAGACAATTTCAGATGATTTGTGGCAGGAGATAGACAGATATGATGAAAAATCAAATGGGAACAATGTACACTGATGACTTTCCTCCAGTCCCTGTGGGATTATATTATTGCCTTTTACCAGACGTAGAGAGGAATGTGTATCAGTGAATTGGTAAAAAGTCATCCTACATTTCTTTCTCATTTCCCTAAGAATACAAAGGTTAATCTTTATTAAATTCCCTTCTTTCTGAAGTAGATCCATTAGCAAGTCAGGAATCAAGCTATCATGATAGACATCCTCAATGCTGTCACACACTGATGCTTTCTTCCCCCTCCATCCATGGCCTGTAGGGACCTGGTGGCATCCAGCACTGGCTCTTATGTGCACATACAGTCCTGTAGAGTCCAGGGCTTGTCCACACTGTCATTCCTATGCAGAGTCAATTTCCTGTCTTTCCTTCCCGCATCTTTCAGGACAAATTGCAATGATATTGAAGTGTTAATGTTTACCTGTCTCTATACTGAAGCACTGGAGGCTGTCAGATACATAGAATCAGCTACTCTACCCTACTAGTCTGAGCAGGGCTACCTTACTCCAAGTTTCTCAGACCCTTTTCCAAGCTGGTTTTGAATACTTCCAAAGACGGAGGTGGCACTGCCTCTCTTGGGCCCCTTCTACCTCTCTGAAATCTTCTTTCCTCGTGTTGGATTGAAGTTTCCCTTGCTGAAACCTGTGACCTTTGCCTTGTCCTTTTGCTGTGACCCTGAGCAGAGGGATGGGACCATCCTGGGATTGCAATCCGATGGGGATGGCAATGAGCAGAGGAAGCAGTCCACTGCACCAGATCTGATGGTGCATCTGGAAGTGCCCCATTCTTCTCCATTTAAAGGAAGGTGCCCAAAGACCTCCACTGAAGAGAGCTACTGCTTTAGGCACCCTCTTCATGCTACTCGTTAGAGATTGGCTCAAGCAATGAAGCAAATCTTCAAAGCAAGCATAAGAAAGACTACTACTCTTAGTAAGGGTCAAAACTGTAGCAATTTTCACTTACACCACTTTTAGCAAAGCAGTATGCACACGCAGTTCT
Source organism: Xenops minutus (assembly GCA_035221455.1). Classification (NCBI taxonomy): domain Eukaryota; kingdom Metazoa; phylum Chordata; class Aves; order Passeriformes; family Furnariidae; genus Xenops; species Xenops minutus. Next base: position 136,968,930 of record JAWWEE010000074.1, on the reverse strand, counting down.
TTCACCTTCTCGCATTGTCACCATCAACAGTGCCCTGCACTATCAAGGTCCATAGAATAGGTCTACTTGTCAGGAAGGAATTTTCTCTTGTATTTGAGTTTGTTCAGTGTTTGATTTCATTGCTATTCCCTTCTTACCACCTCCATTCCTGCCTTCAGCTAGTGTCTTGAGACAGGAAAGCACAAATAACCCTTCTGCCTTCTCTGAGGTCTTCACTTCACAGTCCAGAAGAGTCACTAGTGGTCCCCCCTCCAGCTGACCTTCACCATGGGGCTCACAGTAGCTTTACAAACATCTCTGATAACACTGCAGCACAAATGGGATCTTCCAAGAGGGCAGAGCCAACATCTAGAGGGCAGAAACCACATCAGCCATCCTAAACTATCTGGTTGCTATTCAGGAACTGTAACTTTCAGGTAAATAACTCCAATCATTGCAATTTCTTCTCCTAGAAGAATGTTTCCAAGACTTTTATTGTTTCTATTGACCTGCCTTGCTTTCCTATGGCCCTGCAGCTATGCAATATTCTCTCTGAAATAAGGGGACCTGTAATTCACACAGTGTTTATTTGACAGCCTTTGTAGTCAGGGTAAGGGAAGACAGTGCTGGGGAGGCAGATTTTCCCTGTTCCGCTTGCTGTGCTCCCAGTATGTTTTGTCTCTTCTGCCTGAGTTGATGGGGTCATGTAGTAGGCACAGACTGCAAATGTCCTGTGATTGTAATGTTCAGCTCTTTAGCTTCAGACTGCTGAGCCTGAATCATGAACAAGTTTAACAATCAAGCCAGGGTGAATATTTTGTCAATGCAACATTTTTAGAATAATAAATAGACCAGTAATTTATTTAAAAGATGTTCTAATTTCATAAATATTTCCATAAAAGCTTGAAGAAGTTTAATTATATGGCAATCGTTCACCCCATTGTGGAGGAGCAGAATTATAACTAGCTTCACTTTCCCTGCTCAGCAGCTCTGTGATTTCTGATCATACTCTAATTGCTCAGAAGCAGAGCCTGCTTTGCTTTAAATGATTGTTAAATGATTCAGGAATCATATTTACGTGGAGCAATTGTTCCACAGATCTTCACAAAAACTCACGATGGGAAAAGCATCATTCATTTTATAAATGGCAGTTCTTAAATCTGTTGTATTTCTTCTTTTCACCGAATGTGCATCTTCTATAATATGGCTTTGGGTCATTTTTAATTTTTCTCTAAAGAAAGCCATGCTAATTACAACTTGATTAGATAAGTAGTTAGTGAGACAGCAAGTTGCTTGCATAGCCTGGAAGAGCTGTTAGAAAAGGTTTTAGCAATTGAAGCTCATGGGAATATACAGCTTAAACTTTTCAGAATGAGAGCAGGCATCCAATCAATATTTAAGCCTATTTCACGACCTTTTCTCCCTGTGATTTTAACTTGCTGCTCAGCTAACCAAAAGCCTGTGATATGACACTTTCTATTTTAGTATGTCTCTTTCTTTTGCAAAGATTGAGAGGGGAATTCTTAATACTGAAAATCATTAGAAGTAGTTCACCTCTCAATTTCTTTGTTAGACTACAAAGAGAATTATAAATGGATTCAGGAACATGGAGTCTGAATACTTCATATTGACAAGAGATGAGACTCTCAGATACACCAGAGCAAATCAGAAGAATTTTTTATTATTTTTCTTTTAATTCAGTGTAGTTACTTTACTTTTAGCTGCTATAACTTTTAAGATTATTTTCAGGGAGAAAGTTTTCCAAAGAAAAAAGTGGTGCGTATATAAATTGCTATTGTTTGTATTTATCAATCTGCGCTTTTATTTTCCATCGAATAATCCTTTGCTGGTGAAGTTTAGGGTTTCAGACAGACATTTGGTAGCTTCACAAAGGGAAAGTATAAAATGCAATGAAGACTCCCTATAAGTTCCTTTAATCTCATGCCGAGTTACTACCAGCGTGACCCTGAAAGTAGTATTACTTCCTAAATGCACAGCCTTGATGAACAATAAATTTTTCTTTCATGACAGGTTCATTGTTTTGTTGAGGAATTGCTTGAGAACTATTTCATTGTATATAGTGAAGGTGTAATTGGGCTACAGCAGGCTTATTCCTTTAATAGGTTAGGCAATAATTTCATGTCACCTTTTAGTACACAGGGATTTCATTCTGTTAAACTGATTGATTACTTTAGCAGGATTCATTTTCTGGCATTTGTATAAAGCAGTGTCCTGCTGAAGGGAAACACTCCCCTTGCCAAGAGGGGAGGATCTGTGGGAGAGAAGACAACATCAAAGCAGCCTGTGCTACACAGAGAGGTCTGCAGGGCATTCAGACCAAGAAGTTGTCCAGTCTTTCTGTCTGTCCCAGACAGACATGATTAAGCCCACCATTTGCCTTATCTGTCAGACATTTATGTAAATTGTTCTTAATAGTCCTGATCATCCTTTGTGTCCTGAATCTGCAGAAATGCAAACCTCTCTCTTATGCCTCTTTCCACTGCCATGGGGAAGCCAATGTCGATGCCCAAAGAGGAAAAGACATACTTCTGGAATGACTGAGCAGTGCCTCACCATCTATGAAAAAGAAATTGTCCCTAAGTTCTGAAAAAATATTTATCGTTTGTTTATCAAAAGCATCTCCTGCTGTTCTGACAATCATCTAAATTGGATTGTGCTGAGGAAAAGCTGACCTTCTCTTTTCCCTAGTGAGGTCTTCTATTGGAATTCGATAAATGAAATCAGTCAAAACCCACTTAAATTTCCTTAGAATATTTCCCTAGATAGATGCCAGAGTGAGGAATATGAGGCTAAATTCTCTCTTGACATAAATCCATTGAACCTAAATTAATCTATATCTTGGAAAAACCTGATTGTTGCATCAGGTGAAGTATCCTTTTGACATGGCACCCAGGACCTAAACTAAATTTACATCAGCAGAGGACTTGTTATGCTATCACTGGAGTCAGAGAACCAGCTCTTGTTTTAGCACCACACTAATAAATGCTTCTCATAATGTTGCATGATGAGGACTCAGCAATAAAAAACTTATGTTTCCTTACAATTTTAATTCACAAAATTGATCCAGACAGAAAACTGAAGATTTTCTTTCAGAACCAAGAAGGATGTTCCTGTCAGGTTTTGAAGAAAATCTATTAAGCTCTGTTTGAATCTCACTTCATTAAACATTTAGGCTGACTTGCTGTTTTGATATTTGTTATAATGGCTTTTGTGTCTCACTGAAAAACTTGTTGCACTGTTGCTCTCAACCAGAATTTCCAGAGAGCTACAAGTTTCTGGAAATCAGAGTGCTAGCTATGTGTGAAGAAGCAGTCATAAATGAAAGCACTGAAGTAATTATATCTGCTTGGATATTTTTACTAATGTTGTTTTGAGGAGCCCAGTGCATAGGCTGCAGTAGTGAGGATTCACAGCTGTTAACAAACCTAAATTCCCCTGGATGAAGCAAGACAGACTTTTGCCTCTATATTGTCCACCTCATCTCTATGTTTGTATGTGTAAGGTCTTCTTATTGAGGTACAGTTTTCATGCACATTAGTCACCCTGAGCAGTCTGCACTAAGTTGATCCTGACCTGCACTGTGCCATCGCTTGCCAGCAGGCTTCACTGCTAATCTACCATGAAGGATGCTTCATTTGCCGCCAGGTGGGTTGCACAGAGGGGCTGTGTTGTCCCACTTTCCTTGCCCTTGTCCAGAAAATTGCAATCATGCTTTAAAATGGGCTAGTGGAAAAAGGCAGCCTCGCATACCATGCACACATTCTGCCTCATTTAGCACCTACATACAAAAAAAAAAAGTTAATAGAGCTGCCAAACCAATTACATTAGATTAAATTAGATTAGCGAGCCAAAAAATTAAGACATCATGGCAGACAGGTCTAGGAATGCTGTGGCAAAAGGGAGCATGGGATACTCAGCCCTAGAAAAAATGAATTTACTCAGTGAGCTACCACTGAAATAAAAATATTTAAAAAATGTCAGATGGAACTAAAACATTTTAGACATATGGTGCATTAACCAAGTGTTTAAACATTTGCCTTTAGCTGCATAAATGTAAAACTGATGGAATGAGTTTAGTGGGCGATACAGATTATCTTTAACTGCATTAAACCACACATGTTCATTGTAGTGCAGGCCAGTTACAAATGCAATACAGACCACATCTCTCTAATCTTATCTGTTGAGGATATCTACACTTTTCTCTTACTTTGAAAATTGTTGGTCATCTCTACCTTGGCGTATTACTTCTGTTAGCTGAAAATATCCCCCGATACCCAAACCAATCAACGTTTTGATTTCTCTAATTAGGCTACTGAACTTGGCATCAGATGGAGTCTTCACTATGCTTACCATAAATAATCTTGGGAAATCACTGCAATTCTCTAGGTTTAGGTATTGCACCAGATTGCAGAAATGGCCATCTGATAAAGCAAAAGAAGTTTCCTCTGTCTTCCCCTATCTGATTTATATAGATGCTCTGGGAGTTGTAGGGTGTTTGAACACTTCAGACAATAACTGCAGAAAATATGCACTCAGTGGGTGTTCTCAGATAGACAGCCAGCCCTCACAGAATGTGCCACACCTCCAGGGTTTTCATAAATATCCTCCAATTGTCTGAATAGAGACAATGAGACAGAAAACCAAGCTTCCTATTGTTATGAGTAAATATGTGAAGAAAAGAATCAACTTTTTCTGTTGTACAACAGTTATAATATTTCTAAAATTTTTATTATTTAAGAAATGCCAACACAAACAATTTTCTGGACTTTGAAAGCAGATGTCTTGAGAATCTTTATTTTAATTTACCATAAAAGCTTCTCAGCAAAGCAACTGTATGATGCTGAAGATGGTGTTTTGAGCTGGTTAGGATTCCTGCATCCTATACTGAAACCTTCAGACAGGCACACAGATTTGTTAGGTGGAAAAGGACAGGGGCTGGTTAAAGTCAAAGTGGAAAAACTGCAATTGCTGGGATACCAGTTAGGAAGTGAGTGAACTGACTGCAAGGAGAGGAGAGGGTCTGAGTTCACCTGTGGCTAAATAGTGGCTGCAGTCTATCAAAACCATCTGTGGGTGCTGCAGAAATGTTTGAGGAAGCCCACTGAGCAAAGCATGCTAGTAATTTATAGTCTGGGTCAGAGATGCTGTAAGTCTTGTTTTAAAATCAGGCAGCATGGGAAAGCTGGTGACACTGTGTGGCAGTGATGGATTAACCCTTTGCTCAACTGGTGATGAAGCTGAATAGGATGCTTCCTTGACCTGTTTGCCCAGGGAGAAGAAGTAGAAAGCTTGTCACACTGGCATAGCTGTGCTGGAAGTGGAAGCTCTGAGTAGGGACAGCACAGCCCCAGAGGGGTGGCAGGAGCTGCTGGGGGGCTTTGAGACCCTTTGTGCCTGTTCCAGCAAGGCTCTCCCCTCCTCTTCCTTCTCCTCCTCCTCTCTGCTCTTGTCTATTGTTTAAGTACAGGTGCTTTCTCAGTTGCCAGGACCACCAGAGGGAAGTTCTGGATTTTGTCAGTAGCTTGCCTTTATGTTCTGGGCTTTCTAGGAAAGATCAGAGGATCTTTTCCTTCCCAATTGTCTCACACCGTAACTCTGAACACCATACAGAGGATCTTGTTGCTCCAAAGAACATAGGCAGGTACACTGTTCTGGCACACGTATAAGCTTCAGGTGAGATGGCTTGATTCAACATGACTTCCAAACCAGAGGAAAGCGCAGCACGCTCAGGACAAGTTAAACATGGTTGGCAATCGTTCTGATAGTCTGTGCTTTCCAGCTGCACTCCCCAAGCACATTGAAGCCGGGCTCTGCAGGCTCACTGGCCAGCAAAGGTGGCTGCTCTGCCTGCTCAGGGCAATCCAGCACAGCCTGGCAACCAGCCTGCCCCTCCTGCAGACCTTGTGTCTGCCAGCACTGGCTGAGCCAGAGCTGGGCCTCTCCATGGGGCTCTTGGATAGAGACACCTTCCTCCAGATGCCCACGATGGGGATGGGAGAGCTGGGGCGGGAGGCGGAGGCCAAGCCCAGTGAGATCCTGGCTGCTGGACACACTGCTCATTCCAGCTGACAGAAACATACCCAAAGCAATCACTCACCTGCCTGAGGCAGAGCAGGTCCATATGTAACAGGATGGTTTGGCCGCTGGTTGGTTCAGCAGGTTTCCATCTCACACTAAGAAGTGTTCAACAGTATCAAAACTGACATTTTTCTACATTTTTATGCGATTCAGACAAGGACAACCCAAAAAGTAAGCACAAGAACAAGCTGACAGTTACTGGTTCATGTTACCCTCAAGAGAACTGGAGGGAAAGGATAGGGATACATGCAGCAGAGGGAAATGTCCAGAATGCCCAGTCACTTCACTTTGTCAGATCAAGCCATTGTCTTCCTCTCTAAGCCAAGTACCTCCAGGAGCTGAGCCTGGGTTCATCTCTTCAGATGGGCTCTGTGAGTCGTGATGACTCTGGACCCACAGGACACATCTGGTGGCACCTTGCAAGACGGTGGTCAGCTGAGGAAGGTCACTAGCTAAATTCATGCAATATAAAAGGACAGCTCATACTCTCATGAGCTTTTTCTTCAGCCTTTCCCCCCCCCTCTTCCTCCTTCTCGTGTAATTTGTCAGGCATTTGGACCAAAACAGACATAAACAATGCCCAAACAGTGAGCAGAAACTTAGACTGTGCAGGAAGTGGCCACTGCTCAGAGGAACTTAGCAGCCCTGTTTACCATGATACTGCCATTTTGGCAATTTCCATCCTGAGTTCTCAGAGCAGGTGCAAAGATGGGTAATTGCTGATAAGGGCATGGCAACAAGACTGGTGGCACCAAATGGCAATAAACTGCCAAATTTATGTGGCAATTGAACCTCCTGCTCAGACAGGTATTTATTTAGTTCTTGAGAGTAAATCTCTCTAGTGAATTTCAGAATCTCCTTGACAGAGGAATACCGAGCCCAAGAGATATTGGCATCTTAATACTGAGCTTTTGCAAGAAGTATTTCTGTGTGAATTGGTCTTGTTACTTCAGGTGATTACAGTTCCTTTCCCTAAGAGCACAGCTGTACTAGAGAAACCCATATAATTTAGAAAGAGACTACTAGAAGCCAGTTCTGTGAAAGGAGTGAGTTTTATGTGACAATAATAAATTCCAGTGTGACAGACATACTGAAGGAAAACTGCTTTAAAGTAACACGTGTGCCTCAGAAGCTGTGGCTATCTGCCCATCCTGTCCTGCTTGCACTAACTTACCCAGATGTATGTGGGCCTCCTGGCTTGGAAAATACGTTCTAACTCCACTTTAGAACTGACTGGCCTAAGTCCAAAGTCTCGGTGGTATCATATTTCTGTCTGCATGCCTCAGTGTTCACAGTTAATCTAATCATGGCCACTAGCATTGGGTAAGTATCTTGGTGTCTGGATGGATGGATGGATGGATGGATGGATGGATGGATGGATGGATGGATGGATGGATGGATGGATGGAAGAACAATAATGGAAATTGGTTTCTCTGTTAACATTAAAATCCATAAGAAGGATTTTAGTCTTAGTCTCTCACAATTAGACTATGCCAATGGACATTACCCTGTCTTATACAGAACGGGAGAGGGTGTGGAATTTTACCCATTTCGGTCAAGCTATGTGCGCAGTAGTTGGTATGTGATACTGGGCAACGAGGCAGATGGCACTTACTGGACACAAGTGGCTGCTGTCCAACAAACATTTTTCCATGAAATATAGTAAGAAGAGCATCTTTTTTCTATGAATGTGGATCCTGCTTTAATGGTGCCTTTATTGCCTCACAACTGTACCTTTCAGGTGGTTCCTTGGCATTACCCTTGAGATGTTGCAGAAGTTGAAGCAAGACCATGATGCAGAACACCATTTACTATGGCAATTGTTACACTGGCAGCATGGACAATTGCCTGTTCTTGAGCTTGTAAACTGAACTTGAAAGCTTGGGTGACATACCAGAGAGATGACTTTTCTTCTTGAAACACAGTTACCATTTTTTTTATCCTTAACCAAAAACATAGGGTTTATTTTTCTTTATTTTTCACCCACTGACTGCCATAAGCAGCTCCCAGCACAAGCATAAGTCTATAAACTGATTTCTCTTATCAAACATGATGAAATCTGTGGCTCTCTCTAGGCTCTGTCATTATTAATAAGAATGAGTGCCATTCTTAATAATCACTACTAAAGTTTTAAAGTTTACAGTTGTACAGTGGCAGCTCTGGCTTACTATAGCACAGTGCATCTTCAAACATTTTCACCTTCTGCCTTACCATAACTCCTTGTTTTCACTCGATCCTACTACTTCTCTAAAAACAGAACATTTTTGGAGGGTAACAAATCAGGAAGCGTATGATTTTCTGCCATCTTTAATATGACACTAGTATGTGATGGTAAAGCAGCTAAATTAAGCCAAAATGTGGAAATTGAAGTAAACAAGATAAATGAACCCATATCAGAGGGATGTGGTCTAGTGGTGATCACTTTGAAAACATTGGTCTTATGTCCATGAAGGTAGAATGTCTGCTTCCACAACTGAAAAGTTGAGGTGAAAGAGCTTGCCTGTATTTACAGACACACTGCTACATTTGGGTACCAAAAATTAAAAAAAAAAAAAAAATAAAAAAATCTGCTTACTTATTGTGATAGAAATGACACTGTGGCAAGCAAAACTAGAATAAAAATGGTATTGCTATGGTAAAAAACATCTGGTCAATAAGGAACAGTCAGTAGACCTGTAAAACAGATATGTCTCTTCATAAAGGGAATGTTTGTTAGAGAAGCCCTCTCTTCAGGAGGTGTGGGTTTTTTGAGACATTGTGCTAAAAATAATTTATTGAGATGGATCACAGCACCTTATTTATATCATAGTACATCGCTGTATTGTTTGCTTGGGTCTTTGGAGCTTTTGACACATCAACCTTGATATGCATAAGTTTATTACTTCTTTTGTTATGTCGATGGTCATGAGTTCTTAACTCCTTTGAACTAGATTTTTAAAAGACTGAGTGGAAAAAAGTGCTCTCAGTAAACATCTGTTAAAGAGCGTGAGACACAAGAAAGGAAACTTTGCTGTCACAGCAGCCGTCTTTGTTCAGTGTAATCTAACTAGTCATCTCCTGTACTTGGAGCTATCTTGTCAGCTAGGTATTGTTTCTCTTCTGCTGAGCAAAATCAGACTGACTTTTGTGTTACTAATTCCCTGAAGAAACCAGAACCCTTACACTTCTGAACCATTTCTCAAAGTATTACCACTTTATTTCGAATTCTAAGCCAGATTTGGGATTTCCATTTCTTATCTGGGTCCTCAGTGCACAGCCCCTGTACCCCCTTCATACCTACCATCACATGATACGGATACCATTAGGATTTCCTCTCCATTCACAGTACATACAACATGGACTTTTTTTCCTCAGTGGCCTTCCTCCCAGCCAGCATTTGCCTGAAGGAAAGCCAGCTGTATTTGAAATCACTGAGAGAAGAATAGCAGTATCAAAAGACACTGCCAAATAATGCAGGAGGGAGCTGAAAGAGATGCTCTGAGATAATATCTCAAGTCAGCCCAAGCTTTCTGCTACATTTTCTTTTAGATCAGCCTGTAACCCAGGTGAGGTTCAATCAGATTTCAGGATGTAGAAGCATATTTCTAAGTCTTTTTCCTTCCATACCTCATTATATTGTAGTCTTCAGGTGGCCGTTCTTGACCAGGTCATATCTTTGATTCTGGTAGTGAGCACTCTGCAGATTGCTTCAGAAGTGAGGCAGATTGCTGCACAGTCTCCTTTTCCACTCTTTTCTGATAAAACCTTTAATGTTCTTCATAAGCAAGCTGTGGCAGTATGTGAACCATTAACCTTAATCCATTTGACATTCTCCTTTCCATGTTTTAATTATATTTACAGATTTCCAGGAGGTTGTTATCCTTTCTCTTTTTATCATGGACTTTTCTCAGTGGATTCCAGATTTCAGTTCTCCTTTCCCTGTACTCAGTAACATGTGCAATGTACTCTCCTTGTGGCCACAAGATTTGGCTTGTAAGAAGTGATTTGAAGAATAGGAACATAGGTATATTTTTACACTTGAATTTCCAGGGCACTTATTTACTAGTGATTTTTTGAACCTTTTGCATAAAACCACATTAAATCAGGTAGAAACAGAAAAAAATCTAACCTGTGCTGAATGCTGTCCAACAGAAATGGCTCTTCCACTGTTTGCAGCTTGACATGATTCTCCCTTGGTTTCGGGAACCTGCTCCTTGCAGCACAGCTGCATCTGGTGGTTGCTGTAGCCCCAAGTAAAGCCACATATATTGATGTATATTTTTTCACATAGGTGCTGAGCTTTATATAAAATGAATCTGGTTTACACTGTAGAAAAGTAGCTCACAGCACATTTTTGAAAAGAAAAGGTCAGCAGCTCTGTGAAGCTGATGGTCCTTGTCAGTGGCAAGTGATTCAGAGCCAGCAGAGCATCTCTTCTGTCACTGCAGAGGACAAAAGTCCTATCCATGCTGACCGGTAGGGCAGGGCTCTGCTGTCATTCTGCTCCTCAGATGACAAAATCCAGCTTGAGTCATTTTGTGGCTGTAACACACTGAGTGCAGTTGATTGTGCCACCACAGATGCCCTCAGTACTTCTTCCTCTGCAGCTGACTGGGTGAAAGTGATAGGTCTCCTGGAAACTTGGAGGCTCATCTGGCAGCTTTGTGTGGTTGTCCTGGGTACCCAAAAGCATCTCAAAAGATAGTAGATGGCTTTTTGCCATATTTATCCCACACAGAACCAAGAAAAGGACCATGTCTGTATTCCTACAACCAATTTTTTCCTGCCTTTTCTATAACTATAGGGTATCTACCCTCCCTCTCAGTCCTTCACATAATGTCACTGAGGTAGGAAAGATGAGAGACTGCCATTAGGGTATCTACCCTCCCTCTCAGTCCTTCACATAATGTCACTGAGGTAGGAAAGATGAGAGACTGCCATTTAATGAGTTGGGATTAAAATCCACCAGAAAATTGAAAAAAGAGAGATCCAAACTCATTTCCAACCATATTTCTAAGTTTGTTTCATACTCTGATGATGATCCTTAATTGGAAATGAATGAAAAATGTTGAAATGATCAACAGCTGGATAAAATGGCAAACAGATCAAAGGTTTATGGTACTGTTGTGTGTGCCCATGGAATGCTTGTAAAACGAAGACTATAAGAATGAGGCAAACATGCATGTTACTGGGAGTGGCTTTCAATAATTTTTAGCTCAGAGATTTTTTGTGCAAGAATGATTGTTACTCCTTCTCCTGTTAACATGTTGGGTTTTCAGTGAAACCATGCAATAAAATTTCACACACATACTGCTTTGGCAAAGAACAAACCCTTATCAGCTGATCCCCTTTACCTCTCTGTCAGCTCCTTCAGAGGCCTATCATAGATTTCTAAGTCAGGAATTACATTTATAGTAACTGTGATAACTTCCAAAAATACATCACGTGTATTCAAACGTCCCCTGTTTCTTATTTACTACAGTTCCTCCTAATTTGTCTGTTTCCTGTGTCAGTTTTAGACATCAGTATCTCCCTTGATCTCTGCTATAGAAGGGAACATTGCAGTTTTCCCATTCCAAAGCGGTTTTGAGGGAGAAGTTGGCTGAATAGCTCAGAATTCAGACTTCTAATCTGCATTTGTCCATCTTGATAGTATCTGAATGGATTGCACTGATGCCTTAAGTGATGCAATTAATATCTATCATGCAATGTTTACTCTTTATCCCTGCTTTGGAGAGAAGTGTGTTCTCTGGAATGTCTTATTTTGGTACAGCTTTATCAGTTTTGGTTTTGTTTAGCTTTGCTTTTCTGGAAAAATGCACATGTTAGTCTGTATTTATTTTAGAGAAAGCAAGGTTAGAGAAACAGGGACCTTAGGTCCTAAGGGAGCTCATTCCACAGTCTCAGGCTGACCAGTTCTGTCTCCACAGATAAGCTTTGCCCTAGTTTTAGAGAGGTTCAGTTCCAGCAGAGGAGCAAAGTTACTGAGCACAGATTTTATTGAGGGCTTTAAGCAGTATTTAAGATACTTTGGGCTCAAGATGAGAAGTATTTGAATGATCCATCACATAGTGAACTCCTTTTTTGTAGTCTTTGGGAAGACAACACAAGACCTGAAGCAAAAATTTGTTTTCCCATGGACAGCTCTATTATATGAAGTGTGTGAACCTCTGGTGCATGGCCTGAATGTCTTACACACATAAATCACACTAGCTATATAGAAGTAGCTGAAGTGGGTCACAGCTAGGCCTGCAACACATTCCAGCCAACTGTAGAATCCATGTGGAAGTGCTCATGGAACAAGTTAATACTGACAGGGAATTACTACTCCACCAGCAAAGATCAAGAAGATCATCCCAGAGGAGGTGGGTTTGGGCTCCAAACTTCTCAATCCTGTGACACTCCAGATTCTCTCTTCACATGGAATCTGCATCTGGTTTCAGGTTCACAGAACATGGATTGGCTGAGAAACTAATGCTGAGAAGAAGTTCAGCAGAGGGAGTTTTCTCATTAATATTAATCTCTGTTCTGATGTGTTGTGGGTTGCCTGAACAATTGCATTCCATGCTGTTAAGGAACTGACTTTATGTTGGTGCTAGTGTTCTCTGGGATGCTCTGAGCAGCCACCAAAAGGGCTGTTTAAAAATAGCTTGAAGTCTTTTCATATTGAAGAGGCTGACTGGTGCTTTCCAGCCTTGCTAGCTCAGGTGCCTCTGCTGTGTTCATCTAAAATGCTCTCAGGCTGAAGCTGAGCAAGAGAAACCAGTAAAAACCAACAAAGTACTCACTAGGAATTTGGTATGAAGGGAGGACATCTCAGCTTGCTGGTGCACTCATAGATTTTTACGGGCATGCATCCAGTGTAAGACTCAGACTCTTAATTTCCTTTAGGCTATGACTTCATGTGGCTCAGTTTATTCATAGGCACCCAAAAAGTTTAAAAGTCTCATACAATCCAGAAACTTCCTAATGTCCCCAGACAGCTCCATAAAGCAATCAAGCACTGGAAAAGTAACAGCAACCATAATAGCTGCAGATTACTTTCTAGAGTTTTATGCCCTCCTTTCAGAGCACGCAGCCAGGAAAGGGTAGCTGCTTATCCATGGGATGGGATGCACCCAGGTGTCAGCCTGCACCAGCCTCTTTTGCAACCTACATTGCTGACTCCCAGGTATTGCCCTTTACTCCCATCTGAGCCAAAAAGGGGCTGTGCCGTTTAATATAAGGTGTAAGAGATAAATGAGGTTTAAGCTCCTTCCAACCACTGGAACAGTGCAACCACTGTTGTGCTACTGATAGTGTCGCCCCCGGCTCCTTGGCCTGGTTACAGCTTGGGTAGCTGCAATCTGCCTGCTTACAGTCTCCACAGAGTTCCTGTTGGCAGCATTATTCTTTTTCCACTTCTTGTCCTAATTTAGTTGGGTTATCTTGCTGTGCACTGTTAAATGCTACCACAATCCATATCAGAGGTGGCTACATGTCAGGTTTGGGTAAAGAAATCTCTCATTAGGGGAGCCTGGTCTTACAGGCTTCACTCCTGTGAGTAATCCAGAGGTGTGTAATTAGCCTTCCAGAGGTCCAGCGCTGTTACTGGGCAACGCACTCAGAAGAATAACAACACCTGAGTGGCTGGAGTTTTATGCACATCTATACAACATCCTTGCAGAAAACATGAAGTCTTTTTTTTTAAAATTTGCTGTTTTAAACCAATTGGAAAATAAACATAACATTGGGGAAAAAAATGAGAAACCGAAGGGATTTATTTTGCTTACTCTGAAACTATTAAAATCTTGAGGCTTTGAGTAGTCCTGTATACTGAACAATGATATCTGCAGCCTTTCAGCTCCATTTGGGTTCACTGGAAGCCAGAATTAAAAATGCAGCCCACTGGGCTTGAGCGTAAATGAATTAAAACCAGTGAAGCAAAGACTGCACTGTTCTTGGGAGTTTTGCACAGATCTACAAACTATAAGGATGCTGATTAAAAACTTTGACAAAATACTTTTTAAACAAAGACAAAATACTTCTTCATCTCTTTTACTAGTAGACATTCACTTTTCTTCCTTTCTGAAGTCTTTGGGCTAAGCAGCTCATTAGCAGTCCATGGCAAGAGCTGGGCACCTGCAGAGAGCAACCCCTCCTTCTGAAGGGAAGATATATGATAGAGAAGGTGAATTATCCCTAGGGCTACCTTTTGTTCTGCTCTGACTCTGGAGGAAGCTTTTATTCGTCAATTGACAGGATGGAGCGCAGGCACCCTGTCTAAGTAAATAATGGAAAAGGCACCTAAATTTCCTGCAAGTGATGTAAAATATCACCTTGATCTTTCTTTCTTGAGCAATGAGACGTATCAGCTGTGAGTTTTGTCCAACAGGAAATACATACAATATGTATGCACATATTTAAAATTCACACAACTTTAAGGTAAGTTATACATGCATTTGTTTTCTGATGCAGTCAATATCGACACTGGCAAGAGATATTTAGGTTTTGATATATGGCTCTGATGACTGCCTATGTACGGAGGAAAGCATCCTTAAACACTGTGCTGTCAAAGTAATATCCACAAATCATTCAGCCCCCATCACTGGCAGATAGTAAATATTTTATATATATTGAAAAATAATATTTCTTCTTCTCAAGTATTGCTCATGTGTTCCCTTTGGGCAACTCTCAGAATAGCCTTTTGGGATTAATAAAAACTAATAGTTCCCTTTATGCTTTTAAAGCTTTCGTCACATGGGCTCCCCAAAGCGCTTGCACAGCAGCAATCCTAGTCACTTAGTTTGAAAAAAGGAATATGCATTAAGGGGAGGATAGGGAGAGTAAAACTTCTTTTCTGTGTTCCAGCATGAGGATGTCACCTATGCTGTGCACAGGACCAGCATGGATGGTCTCTCTGCAGGGGTGCCATGAGGAATGGCCCTGCTCTGGGAAGACGTTTTGAAGCTATGTACAAAGAAAATGAACTGTGTGCCTAGAGCAGGCTGTTAGGCTCCGAGCAAAGGATATGAAAAAAAGGTGTTATATTTACTTTTGCTTTTTAATCTACATTTTTGTTGTTTCTTTTTATTGCTGTATTTGCAGCTGGATTGAATAATTTGGTTTGATGATAATTTTTTCTTTAGAGACAGATGTCCCTCACATTATTCCAAATAAGACTGACACCAAGCAGGATTGCTGCAGGGGCACTCAGGCTGGTCCACAGGCACCTCTGCCTTCCCTATATTCAGGTTTCAGGTTGTTGATGATGCTGGCCCAAGTTTCAGTTGCCATGCTTATGGCTTTGAGAAGCAGCAGTGTGGCATTATGTCCCTGGAATCTGAAGCTTATAATGGGAAGAACATTAATAATAATATTAATAATAGTAATAATAATGCTTCTAGAACACTGTGACAGCAGTCTAACATTCTGCCCTTGAGCTATTCCTCCAAACAAAATTTCTAGCATGTGTTCTTCCCTTTCAAACGTATAATGGAGTGTTGAGCCAGCAAGACAGCTGGGAAGTTTGAGTTTCTGCCTGCACAATGGCAGCAGTGTCTGTGCTGTCAAAATTAACTACATTTTTTCCTGCTCATGCTGGAAAAAAGATCTTTCTAACATTTGAAAAATATACCATGTGCTCAGAGATCTTATGTTCCTTTGCTGGTTTAGTTCAAGCAAAGCTGATTACAAAATTCAATTTTAGTGCCATTCAAAGAGCCAACGTTATTCAAATATTGGTATCATAAAGGTCTATTTTAAATACATAACCTCATGGCATGTGGAAGAATAAGCACAGCAGAACACTGTTTAGCTAATGAGTGTATGGGCACTGCATAAAAACCCAAAAGGAAGCATCAGCTTGGCTCTGTAGGTATTTCCAGACTAGGTTGACTCAATACCTGCACATACTGGCATTTGTCAGGTAAATCCAGCTCTGGGTTGCACTTATCCAAGGAATTTCATCATGCTCTGTGGTGTCTTGCAGTTAAAAGGGAGAACAGAATCTAGCCCATTTTATTACACACCTAATTGCTGTTGAAGAGTGTTTTGTGATTTATTTTTCAGCCAATGCACAAACTGCATCAAAACATCAGACAAGTGAATTGGCGCTTCTTGACCTGAGCTGATAGACAAAGAAGGTTTGTACAGATTTGTAATACCCATTTTGACCTCTCTGCCTTTGATGATAATAGCACGTGTTCAGCATGAGCTCAGTTTCTAAAATATAAGTGACCCCTTTGAGGATCTGTTCTAAAAAAACTCGGGTTTCTTAATGATGGAAAGAAATGTTTTTCTCTTTAAGGGAAGGAGGGAAGCAGGTAAGAAGGAGTGAGTACTCTGTTCCTTGGATATAGAAGGCACATGTAAATACAAGATGCCATTTATCATTATTTGATATATAGCAAAATACAGTAATTTCATTTAGCAGCAGGTTTTAAGAAGATTAAACATGCTAGGAAAATTGTTTTAGAATAACAATGTAACAGGATATTGTAAATTATTTTGCAGTAGGCTGTCATGCTATGTCACCATAATTCTTCAATATTTAATTAAAACTCGCAGCAAATTAATATTCAGGTCCTGTCAAGAAAACTAATTGGATACGGGGACCAGCTGCTGGAGAAGTTTGGATGTCAGCTTCAAATGGTAATGTGAAAGGTTCACACTGGCTTGTGGGTACACATTTGAAACACTCTTCATAGAATTAGAGAATCATAGCTAGAATGGTTTGCGTTGGAAGGGACATTAAAGATCATCTAATTTCCAAGTCCCCTGCCATGAGCAGGGACAGGTTCCATAGACCAGGTTACTCAAAGCTCCATCCAACTTAGCCCGTACACTCACAGGGATGGGGTATCCACAAATTCTCTGGGGAACCTGTGCCAGTGCCTCACCCACCTCACAGTGAAGATCAGTGCGGACTTATGGAAAAGACTGGTTTTGTTTATAATGAAGTCATGATATGTTCAAGAGAAAGAATCACATTTAATGACAGCATATACTAATACTATTTAACTAGAGACTGGAAGTTTTTTTAAAACAATTCTCAGATAATATTCTGTGATAGAAAGTTCTCTCTTGGGAAAGGTGACAGCCCCCAGTATCCATGGTCTTAGGCACCTCTGCTTCTGCATACCTGGTAGATCTTCAGTTTCTCTACTATCTCTGAGATAAGACTTTTAAGGAAAGGATGAATACTTCAAAACACTAGTCCCCTTTTTAGCACTGAAATCATTGCACTGGGCTAAGCCACCACTAGATCGGGCTACATGATTATGGTGCAGTGAGGATGGGAATTGTAGTAGCCATTGGAATGGGGCCAGTCACACTGACCAGGTTTCATGCTAAATAATAAAAGTCTGACATTAAAGGCATCACAAGGAATCACACACCTATTCAAGGAGATGTTTTATAGCTCTGCAGTTTCAAAGCTATGCAGGTTTTTTAAAAAATAAGTTTTAAATTACTAATGCTTTGTACAGCTCATTTGTAAACTCACAAGTACTGGGTATTGCAAGGTATCTGTATTTCAGTGTTTGTCAGAGCACAGAGCACTGTTTGCAAATGGCTCAGGAATAGAAAAAAGAAGTTTAAAATTATGGAAACTGGCATAATAGGGATTTATAAATATTGTGTTGGTATGGGCTATGTAATTCTCGTAGCTTTGCAGCACTATAAAATACCCACAATAAAAGATATTCGCTTTTCGAGTAAACTGTTATGATTTTTTTTCCATCATTGATTTATACTGAAGTGCTGAACTCCAACACTTTTGTTGCTAGCTAGCAATTAAGATGAAAGCACTGTCCTTTCTGAGAATGGCATTCATTCAGACAATACACAGATCTGACACAGTTTTGCTCTTTTACTCAGTAGTTGTTTGCAAAACAATAGAAAGGAACTCTATTTCATTGCCTTTAAAATAGATAAAGAGAAAAAAAAAGAAAATAAAAAAGACTGTAAAAATTCAGCTTACAAAGAGATGAAAAATGGGGTTTCAGGAAGCCAATGTCATGCTATATGGAAGCTTATATAGCAAAAATTCAGAGTAACTGCAAATTCAGTATGTTAAGCAAATTAGAGGTAGTTGAATTAATCTTGAGTAAGTGACCACATTGTGTTGCTTCTGCCTGGGGTCTCCAGCTGATGCTGATTTCTGGTTGTGCTCTTGTTGCTATTTAAGCAGATTCTTCTGTGGATTAATCCTGCAAGTACCTGAACTGCTTGCAGACATCAAGGACATGAAGAATTCTTTTGACACAGTGAGGAAATGCCTGTAGTGAGCGGGACAGTGCTGAACCCCAGCAGGAGTCCCGGCATTGGCAATTGCTCCCAGCTCCTCTGAGACAATTGAGGATGTCAGCCTAGGTCTTGGTGGCCTGGATCTAGCCTGAGGAGCTCTGTGTGCCCTACTGAGCCTTGTGCTGGTCTTGTGGCCCTCATCCAGTGGCTGGTAGACACATACACAATGGAAGAGTTCTAGGAGAGCAGAAGCCATGTGACTTCCCTGGCTGAGAGGTTTTCATCACCTTCA
The DNA here is from genome assembly GCA_035221455.1 of Xenops minutus. NCBI lineage: Eukaryota > Metazoa > Chordata > Aves > Passeriformes > Furnariidae > Xenops > Xenops minutus. The sequence continues at coordinate 136,950,353 of JAWWEE010000074.1, read as the reverse complement.
TCTAGAGAGTGATGCTGAATGAGCTGTTATGCCAAGTGGGTGAAACACTCAGTGTTAGTCCCCTTTCTGTCTTGGCAGTGCTTGGGCAGAGTCTCTTTGCAGGCCAGTGGCACAACTGCCATGGGGAGGGAGAACAGCTGTCCTTGTACCCTGTGATGAACATTAAGCATCCACAAAAGCAGGCAATGAGTGTTCTCTGAGCTTTTATCCCATACTAAATTCATTGGAGCAAGACCAACATCCTTCTAGGCTTTGGTTTGACATCAGGTGGCAAATACCCCATCTTGTAAAGCTTGTTTTGCCATAGACAACAGCATTCCTCTGCATTGTATTAGTGTATATCTTCCACGTGCAAATTCTGCTAATTCAATGAATTATTTAGCAGTGCCATGCTCACAGGCTCATGCCAACATGGTAATAGAATTCTGTACTGGCTACGGGTATAGCCAGATGTTCACAATTTTTCTCCCTCTTTCTGCACAGATTTTATGCAAATTTCAGGAAGAACAGCACTGCCATCACCACCTTCTCTGTTAATAAATCCCATAATGGGCCTCCACGCCTGTACAACTCAGTCCACAAGGGAGAAGCTGCTGGGTGCAATCCCTACTCTTTGTGAGTTAAGGATGCTCAGTGGTGGGAAAGTAGGGGCTATTGGGGACATTCTTTCCCTCGACTGCTCCTGCTGGTGTAAATCACATGTTACTGCAGCTGGCAGATTTACACTGAAGTGTTGTCAGGGGAGAACCAGGACTGGCAAACTCAGGAAGAATTAGATAAGCTACAAAGTTAAAGGGAGATCAGAAGTTGATGACGGAAGCACAATAGGAAATCCAGAGCTATAGGGTGTGACAGTTTTACAGAAACTTTTTTACTTTTTACTTTTTTTTTTCCCTAGGAATTGTTTTTCTGTTGCTGGTGTGATGTTACTGAGTACCTACGGAGACAAGAGCTGGCCTCACTCTCTCCCTATTTTTCACTATTCAGCCCCCTCCTCAGAGGATTTACTTGTGATTTACACTTGCAGAAGTGAGAAAATATTCAAGCTGTGCTCATGCAATTATAGTGAACAGGGGAAAGAGGTCAGCAGAACTGAAGCTGGTGGATTCTGGGCCTGGGGCTCTTTCTGCACAGCTGTGCTCCCTGTTCAGCCATTCAAAACACTCTAAAGTGAGACAGAGCGGATGCAGCCGCTCTGGAGTCAGAGCAGTTTCAGTCCAGGCCTGGTTTTCAATTCATAATGACATCCCTGCTCTGCAAAGTATTTATATGAGCTTTACTTGCATCAACTTCATTGCAGTAGTCAAGCTTAAGCACATGCTTAAATGTTTTTCTGAAGTGGGTCCCAGGTGTTTATACATGACGTTGAAGTTAATAAACATCAGGCCCACTACTCAACAGGGTGAGAGTTACCCATTTATAGAGATCTAGAAATGTAATTTATAATTCAAGTCTTTGAAGGGAAGGATAATTGTCCGATTTTGCACTGCTGTACAGGAGAAAACAAAAGCGAGTTACATGTTTATGTGCACTGTGCTTTTTGGGTTTATATCATTTTGCTTTATAAATTGTTCCAGATTTTGGGACACTGAAATCTACCCGATACTTTAAAATGTTACATATAAAGCAAAGTCTTGCACCTTGCTGTAGCTGTGGGATTTTGTGGAAGTGCTGTGCTTGGTCCAGACTTCATCTGTGGTCCTGCTCACCCTGAGTGCCCAATGATTACATGCTAACTTCATACCCTGGCACAGGGACAGATGATGGATGATCTCTGGCCAGAGAGACCCCTGCTCTCTGGTCACTTGAATTGCTTTGTCAGTGAGACTGCATTTCTGTTTACTCAGTTAATGAGGATCAGCATTACAAAATACATGGTAGGGATTCAGCATGCATGTGCCAGTTAATAGAGATAATTCAGTGAAAGGAAAACTAGTTTCTGATGTCACAAAATGTCTCTTGTGATAAAGCATTTGGAATATAATGGTAAACATTTCATTCAGCACTTGTGAATATTTGTGTACCAGTTAATCCTTATTGTTTGTGAAATTATAATGACATAATAATTGCTTGCAGATACATTTCTATCATATTGGGTGAAGACTTCCTCTCCATTTTTCTTGCTTTTCCAGTCTTACTAATTCTCCAAACATGCCATCAGACATCTGGTGCCAGGATTTGAGTATCTTTTTTTCTGTCTCCACCTCTAGACTCCTGAAAAGAAAGCCAAATCTTTCTTGGTTTGTTTTGTGGTTTGTTTTCTTTTTTCACAGAAACCTAAACACTAAGATCAGTGGGAGTTGAAGACTGAATAATATTTCAAATTGAGCAACTTAACTATGCTATAGCACATATGTTTGTAGCAGCTAAATAGGTAAGAGCCAGAAAAGGACACTCGGAGCATGTAGCATATTTTTTAGGCCGGTAGGACCACTAAAACTTTCTGTTGTGCATTGTACAGACTTTCTTTGGCACCATTAAAAATCCTGGCTCTGGTTTGGGAAAACAGCTACCAAATTAACACTGTTTACCTGATTGTTAACCATACATGTTCTGAGTTGACAAGTATTCATAAATGCAGATTTTATTTGGAAAAAAAATAAGACCAAACTGAGACAGCATTTTATCTTATTATTTTTTCCCAGTAAGTCCTCATATCAGTTTCAACTAAAAAGATGTATTTAACTCAGAAATGTATTTGCTTTTCCAGCATGAAAACCTTGAGAATAAAAGGAAAACAAGAATACATTAGGGGACATAAACAGTAGTTTCCTCTATATATAGAAATAAATAACATCTAAAAATCTTTTTGCCTCCTACTTGAGTAGACTAAAATCCTAAAAGCTTCTTCTATGTGCTGGCTGCCTAAAAATAAAGAGCATTTACCACATTATCATTCATACAAAAACTGCCTGCACAGCCTGTGTAGTCCCCAAGCTGCTGGAGGCAGGAAGGATATTTCGTGTCAGTACCAGTTTATGTGGCTGAGCTCTTCCCTGGCTTTTCCTCAGAAAGAGGACATTGGACAACACAGGCTATCAGACTGATGTGCTGTGACCAATGTTAGCTCCTCAAGCTTGAAAATGCAAGTTGCTATTCAAAATATGGCCAATTATTTTAGTACTCATGGTGGTTTTTTAAGTATTAATCAAAGTAAGAAAGAAAGAAGATACCAGAAAACAAAGCAGTTAACTTGAGGCTTTGCGTGCTGCATGGGTTGTACTTTGCTTCATTCTGTGCAGTGGCAGGCTAGGGCTATCCATGAGCTTGTCTTAGGAGCCAAGCATGTGTTGCTGAAAACATCTCTGTGACTCTCCAGGCTGCTGGTGTACACTAACTCGGCTTATGGGGGTTAAGGGGGCTGTGGATGGAAAGGAGAAGCTGATTTGTTCTACCAGGTAGAAAAGTAATAAGTAATTTTCTGGTGAGGAAGGGTCTGAGGTATGGGCTTAGGCACTCTTTGCAAGTCACGCTTTGTATACTATGTGAGCTGGACTTTCTGATGTTGCATCTGCTTTCTTGAGGTGCAGCTGGAAGAGGTAGGGAGTTCTTGAGCTGATGCTGGCTGGGCTTTGCCTCAGAGGGACTGCAATTGTTCCCACTGGCATACAGAGAAAGCTGACTTCTCCAGGATCACTTGGATGGAAAGGTGACCAGGGACAGGAACAATTCACAGAAAAGGAATAAGTACTGTGTACTGCTTCACGCAGGGTGGCAACACCTGAAACCAGAGCAATACACGGGTGAGTCCAGCCCATTAGCAATAGCTCTCAGACCACAGATGTCAATCAGGTCAAAATAACCTGTGAAGCCTCTGGAGCGAAATGTCTGTTACAGGGGTGATCAGGGCTGCTGCAGCATCCTGAAGCATGCACTGCAGCTGTCTGTAAGTTGTCCAGCCTTTGCTGATACTACCTGCTTATGAGGAAATTGCAGAGATGTAAGACAGGAAAAGAAGGCCACCACAAAAAGCTAATTGTAAAAACCATCCGTTCTCCTAATATTGACATGCATTGTAAAGCACTGAATTTCCATTCATTTGAGCAGACCTCCCTGATTCACTCTGGTAACTTAGTGCACCATCAGTTCTCATGATACCTTTTTAGTCTAAGTGCAGGTGGCTAACACTGCAGAAATGGATGGACTTGCAACCAGTGTTTTCTGCCTATGATCTACAAAGGCTTTCTGCTCATTTGACATAGGAAAATTGTCTTGTAATGCCAGCCCAGGCTGTCAGAGTCAGGCCTGCCACACCTTGGGGAACATTAACCTAAATATACTTTTTAAAATATATGAGAGTGGATCAGGGGATATCTCTGTCTCAGAAAAAAAAATTGAAGACACGGTTAGTACCTTCATTTTCCTTTGTTCCAATTTGGAAGTTTTGTCAGACTTGGAGACTGTTAATGGCCCAGGGATGAGGGAGGTGATCAGGATGCAAAGGCCAAAAGTGAAACAGAAAAACTTGGGTAAAAAACAAGAAGTAGAAAGGAAGCTACTGGTTGTGTGATCCAACCCATGCTGTGGCTCATTATTATTACTTGCAACAGCAAATGTTGATGAAGTGCTGCAGAGTGCCAGTAATTAGGAGGCATGGCTCTCCAACTGCTGCAGCATGTGGTCAATGAGTTCCTGCCTCCAAGAGATGTTCTGCACTGTAAGAAAAGAGATTTATGTTCTGATAAACATGAAGAGAGACTGAAATACAGCCTATATGCCACACTAGGAATGAGATTTCTCCTACACCTACACATCCAGAGAAAGAGCTCTCAATTGATATCAGGCTGGATAGCTAGTGAAAGGTGAGCCTCAGCATCTAGGGCGCAAGAGAGAATATAAATCTCTCTGTTTTCTTCTTCTCAGCCTCCCACCAATCTGTTCAGCAGTATCTGGGAAAAAGAAATCAAACCCATGTAACATGGAATGCCATTGAATGGCTTAATGACAATTAATTGCGCATGTTCAACAGCATTGTCATTATGGCTGATGCCTTCCAGTTTCCAAGTCTGTGTTGTATAGAATTCTCTTAATTATATTTTTAGTCAAACTCTTTCTGCCAGTTGTAGTCTATACACATTTTACAAGCCCAGTAAAAAGGGCATGAGCAAAGAAAGTGCTAAAGTTCAAGAAACAGGATATAGCACTGTGCTCACTAATGGTGTAGCCTTTAACAGGAGTTGACATGGTGTCAGGTTAACTGGGAGCAGTGATAGGGCTACACTCACATCACTTAGAGGCTTGCATGGTGTGCCACTTGGTGTATTGTATGGGGGAATGGGCCTAAATTCCCAGTTATTCTTGCTTGGGTCCCAATCCTCCTTCAATGGAGAAAGCAGTTTTGCACCACAGACCTATCCTTTGGCACATTGTTTTCCCAATATAGTGTCCAGCTCAGCTTCAGATACCCAGCCTACAAACTGGTGAACAAAGTCCTTTGGAACTTCATGAGGATGGAGAACATTTTGGCTTGCAAAGTCTAAGTTCTTCTAGTCACATACTACCATGTCAAATACCTTCCTGACAATCTTTTCTTAGGCTAGATCTTAACATGAATTTGTTATTTGCTCCCACCTGTGCTAACATGCAGATCCAGAAATTAACTCCCCTTCTTACTAGGTAACTTCTTTTGACTTCTGTTCTAATTTCAGATTATTTTACAACTGTGAGCATTTAGGCTGTTAATAATCTCCATATTTAACCAGTTTTCTGCCTTACTTATATTTACCCGTGATATTTTTTATAGAGAATGACCATATTCTCTTCCAACCTTCACTTTGATAAGCTAAAAAAGTCAACCTTTTCTAGTGTTCCCTCAAAAAATAAGTGCTAAAATCCCTGAACATCCCAGAAGTCCTGCTCTACTACAGTCCAGGTTGAATTCTTTGTTACCACACGGCAGTAGAATTGGGTATGGGACTCCAGGTACCATCTTAACAAAGTCTTACTCAATTTATAGCACTAATTGTGCCTTATTCATGTGGGAACTACCTTGCCTGTACACTTTTTGATGAAGATGTGGAACTATAGGAATATGATTGTCCTCCAGCTTTCAAATCTACGAACAGTTACACATTTGCCTCTTGTTCAGCTCTTAGAGCCCTCAGAGGAGGGGCACCTCTTTTTTACTCCTATAGAAAGAAGCAGATTCTAAATTAAGAACAGACTGACAAATATTTTAATAAACTACATTCTGCTGTTTTGTTTCACACTGGGAATGAGCAGCTTATAGATCAGAGAGCTTTTTACATATCCTTCTAGCCTTGGCTTCCTATGAGCCCATGCTTCTGCAAGCACGTGCTGCACGTGTGTGCGTGTATGTATGTGTATGTGTTACTAATAAATTTCCAACTTCTTGAATAATTTCAAACATATTGGACAACCTCAGTGGTACTGTATCCCTACAGATTTAATTAAAATCAGCAGCCAAGTAGAGGAAAGAAATATGCTGTCATCTCCACTGAAGGAAAGGTTGCCACACGAGCTTTGCCTAACCCTTTCCTAGATGCTGGGAAACCCTGTCAGGTTTCCAGACATGGGAAATAGTTATTTGGAGCTCACAGGTTGTTATGTATTGTATAGTCAAGCCAGGACACAAATCAATAGGCAACCAGCCTGCATTAGTTCTGCTGGTCTGAGCTATTTGCTATATTTGTGTATTTTGCCTGGTGTAGAGAATTGGATATCTCTGAAAATGCATACCCATCCTTCTCTTTCCTTTGTAATATATATGGAAATTATGTATCTGCAGACATATATTTGAATACATCTCATGAATGAATTTGTCTTTCACTTACACCCCCCCTTCTCTGTGTCTCTACATCTCTGTATAATCCAGTTGTTTAGATGCTCCATATTTACTTCCTCAATCTACAGATTTTATTGACAACCTTACAGACAACTACATTGCCACCATCTATATCTTCTCTCCGCTCACCACCAGCTGTTGGGCCTATAGATAGATATGGTGTAGTCATTTACAGGTTGCAGAAACAATAACATAAAGAGAAGGTAAAAGGCTCTCTGTGGAAGGGGGTGATGTGTTGGTAGTGTATAGCCATGGCATTGTACAGGTTATATCTACCCCAGTGGTTCTTCCTAGAACCAAGATTTGGCCCCAAGTTAAGTGATAGATCAATATCAATATTCTAATACCAATACAAAACATTGGTCCAAGTTACTTAGTTCAATAGTTCGGTGACTGCAATATTGCACATGGTGCTGGGAAGCTGCTCTCCCTTTTAAAGAGAAAATAACAGTCTTTCTTTGGTGCTCTGTATTTTCACAATAAACAACCATCAATAAGATGCTGCTAGTAGACTCCATTTTCTCTGATTACATAGCTACCTGACTTTCTATCAGTCACACAGTAAATCTCTCTCTTTCCATGGAGTACCTTACTTTGTGCAAAATCAATATGCTGTCAGAGCACTTTGCTACCTTACCAGTGACACCAGCATGTCATCTCCTCTGGGGAGCCTGACTTTGTGTGGGAAAAAAAAATCACCCTGTCTTAGGGCTGGATTTAGAAAGGGTTTGAGAGGTCAGAACCCCATAGGGACTTTGGTGGCATTTCTTTGGCTCCAGCTCACTTCATTTCATGTTCAGGATCCCTCCACCTGGCCCCTTTGGTTTACAGCCCCCAGGGGCCTCTGACATCCCATGCCTCAGCAAACTTGGCTAGACCACAACTACAGCAGCAGCACAGGGAGCTTCTGCCAGCTCCCAGCTCAGCATTATCAGTGTTAAAACATTTACTGCATGTGCAATTCTCAACAGCTCTTAACTCTGGCAAATCAAAACCAATTTTAACCGGAACACTCGAAGACACTTCTCTACAATGAGGGCTATCTATCTGTCTGACAAATTCAGGCTTGCTTCCCCCAGCTGCTTTGGCATTAAAGATGTTAAAAAAATAAAAAATGAGTTGCAACAATTCTCTTCTTTATAGATGTTGGGAAAAAAAAATCATTCTCTTTGTATTAAAAACCAGTGATGCCTTCATGCCAACAAATCAAATGAGATTTCAATTGCAGGAGCAAATAGAAAAATTTCTGCCTGATCAATAGACATTCAAAGTGTTATCAGGAATTAGCCAGAGGGAGCTGGGATGGAAATGCCTGCTGATCTCAGCCTATCTCATCTAATGTCCTGTCTCAGAGCAGTCTGAATCCCTCAGGGCTGTGGATTGATCTTGGTTTTAGGGCACAGAACCATCCCTGTGGTCTGCCAAGTCACTCACACATGTGATGCCAGGCATGTGATTGAACCCTACTCCTTCCAACTGAGCACCCAGGCATTCACTCAACTCACAGCTGGGGCATTTGATGAGCTCTTTGAGGGCTCCAGTCAGCCTAAAATCTGTAAAATTCAGCTTGTGTTTTGCTTCCCACTTTGTTTAGCTTCATTGCTCTATTTGCAGGTTCAGTGTGTGTATGACAAACCTCTGGAAACAGCAACCAAACAAAATGATACCCTATGGTCTGATCAGCAGCACACTGGGATTTACTTCTTTCAGGCTATCATCCTTGATTTTAAATTGGAGCAGGGAGCACAGCATGGTCATTTTATTGATTGGATTAGAGAAAAATTGAGCTGGCTGATCTGTATGATGACATTATTGAATTGTGTTTACAGCTATGACAGAAACAAAAAAAAATATTGGATTACTGGGGCACAGGAAGAAAAGGGGAAAGAAAAGGTAATACAGAGGTGAGCAGGTATTAGACTTGGTGCCTTTGTGCTTACTCTCTCCAGCAAAGGCTCTCTTCTTTTCTGCTACCCAGTCTACCCAGCTCACTGCTGCTTTGGCAGCTGCTGCTGCTTTTCCAAACACAACCATCGTGTATCCAAAGAGATGGGAATTAGTTGTGGTCTCTCATGAGTGGATGCTCACAGTATGCTTGTTCATTGCTCAGATAAGAATATTTGTGACTTTAAAACAAAACATTAAAAGCCGTTTGGAGGTGAATATTCTCTTGAAGGGATATTTTTGTGCAAGCCAGGTGTTTAAAAACCGTGGTGTTGCATGACACCTACTGACAAGCAGGGCATACCACAGTTCAGTGTGTGGGCAGCTGAGTTGCTTGGTTTATTTTTACTGATGATTTATTTTTACATTTGCTAGCAGTATATGATTGAAAAAGAAGTTGATATTTTGTACCATGTGAATATGTGACAGTGAGTGAGTGACTGGCATATATATGTGTGTGTGTATAGATGTACCCTACCTTATGTTTTATATACCTCTTTTAAATGTTTCGTTTATAGACCAGTTTTAAAACTACTGTGTCCAGCAGCCTCATTGATTCATTTTATTTGTGGCTGAGGAAGAATTTTAGTAGCAAATGCACTCAGCACAAGAGAGCAACCTACAGGTATGCTTTTGAAATGATCATATATTTTATTTATATGGTGTCTGTCAGTCATAGAAGCCTCCTGTGAAATATTACTAAAATGAAACACAGCTAAAGCTCCATATTAAAATGACACAGTCTGATTCTCCACTGCCTTGCATGCTGTGCCCTCAGACTGCTGAAATCAAACCATGTGGAGAAGAAAACTACATGGGTATGAAGTGGCCTTACAAAACAAGAACATTTTTCAATTGCTTTGTTCTGGTGTGTTTTGTCCTACTAAATGACCAGGAAGAATTCAGAGCCATGACTGTGCTGGGTTCCTACTGGGCTTTTATTCTCAGATCAAAGCATTCATTACCATGCCAGCTCTCCTGTGGCACAGGTGAGAGGTCTGAGGGGCAGATGACCAGGTGTCAGATTCAGAGCCCCACCTAAGGCCATCATCCTCCTTGCCTTGCCACAGCCTGCATCACAATTTCACCCAGGAGCTGTTTAAACATGAGGAGTTCCTGCATCACAGCTCAACCCTGTTCAGCACCAATGTCTCGACAGAAGACACTGAAGGAAATGGATCTTGTGAGGCTCATCAGCACAATTCAAACCTTAAATGAAACCAACAAGCAAACAAATGAGCTGTAATTTTATCAGGTGGAAACAGAAATCAGAGGAGCTATTAAGTTTGCAGCAGCTGAGATTCTGCTCCTTAAATAAGTTGCACAAAGCCACTGCTGCAACTGGAGTGTTTTTCATCTCAGAAGGCAGCAAGTGGGCCCAATGCCCAAGGAAAAGATATCGACAATGTACATTTTTGGAAACATCATTTCCATGCTGTGAAATTGCCCATGTGCTAGACTTGTATGGATTTCAATGGGAAAGCTCACCATCAAACCACATGGCACCCAGCCCATGCAAAGCTTTGAAAAAGATACTAGAGATAGTGTCAAAATCGCCATGAAAATGGGACCAGTGGCTAACAGTACAGCCAAAATTTGTTCCATAATTCATTTAAAATGCTGCCAAAATAAGGTTAGAGCTGAAAGAATCTTAACAAGAATCATCATAAGCTGCAGTTTTCTTCTAAGAATGAAATACAATGGGAAAAATGTGTCTGTGGATAATCCAGTGCTGCAAGGTAAAAAGACCCCTAAAAATTGCTCCATTAAGATTTAGAAGTTGACATCTCAGGCTACAGAATTCCATACAAACCACACATCTCCCTTTTCAAAGGAACAATATCAGGCCATGATGGCATATTCATCCAAACTGCCCAAACAGCTCTGTTTTCCCCAGTGCTGGACACATCTGTGTATACCCCTACACATCTGACTCTCACAGACAAAAGTACAAATTATACATATCAGCTTCCTCGGCCTCGCTGAAAAACAGGCCCAAACTGTTGCCCAGAATGACCCTAAATCAGAGTTCTTGGAAAAAAGCACACAAGTTTCCTGTTGGAAGATGAAACTTCACATCTCCTTATGACAGCAGGTCTTTCTGCTTTGACTAGAGGACAGGCCCAGGATGCCCAGACCAGTAACCATGCTGTAGTAACTGGGAGTGCTCCCACTCCTCCAGCAGGCACTGAACTCAGCCTTTAAAGACACCATTGATGTGATCAGTCTCTTACTGTAAAGGATACCAGTGATGGAGCCTGTGATGAGCAGTAAGATAAGATTTAACAAGAAAAATGTGAACACTGATAAAACTTTCCCATAGGTGAGGTCTAATTGATTATGGCATGATCCTGTCAGATGTTTCTTGTTTGATTCTCTGGAAGATGTCTGAAAAAAACAGCAAAAAGACTATTACAAAGAATTCTGTATTGGCAAGGAATGCTGCCCTTCTTTGCTTCATCCTTGCACTGCTAGGATCACTTTACTAGGAGATGTTCACCTACTTAATTCTAGTTTAAAAATAAAAAGAAGGCTTTAAACCCTCAGGGAAGAGTTATCAGCTTAAATATTAGTTTTTTTTTAATTAATGCTTGTGTTTTTATACTGATTGTTGAAAGTTATATGAATGCCCATGGGGGAATATGGGAGTGTTATGTTTACACTAGAGACACTGTGAACACAATTCCCTTCTAATTTACTCAATACAACTCCGTGGACTTCAAACAGGTTATAGAGGAAGGAAAGGAGAGAAGTTAACCCTGCAGATGTTTGTCTTGCTGGACTAGATTAGTTTATCTGCTGGCACTCAGCTGGCACATGGTTTGGATTAGGAGGAGCATTCCCTTGGCTGGGGACAGCCACGGTGGTGGCATTGCTGTGCATAGGGACAGTGCCAGCTGGGGACACTTGTGCTGGAACAGAGACCGAGACAGTACTTCAGCTGCAGTGCTGGCTAACCCAAGACTATTTTACATGTATAAAGTTTGTGTGTGGTAGTTAATTTAACTAACATGTTTATTTACTGTCTCGCTGGTTTTTTTGTGTTTGGAAAAGATGACTCATCTGCTACTTGATCCTGCCAATGTTTATTCTGCTGGTGGGCTCACTCTTTACTGGGTAATGATTGTAATCCCACTTGTATCAGGCCTATTAGTGAGCATACTTTCATGGGATCAGGTCACAGGCTAAATGCAAATAAAAATATTCACCTCCTTGCCCTCAGCTCAAGTGGAATTTCAGGGATGTCATCATGGCCTGTTACAAGGTCTCAAAAGCACCACATTAGCTGTGTCCAGTTTTTCTAGGGATAACATTTTAAAGGGCACAACATGCAAGAAGGGATTTTGCTGTTGCTCAGCTGAGCACACAACAGTGAAGCTCTCATAGGATTTTTTGCCTCATTCTCTGTGGTGTTTAGGTTCTTCCAGTGCCCAGAGGCAGATAAATGTCTAAGACAAACTGTGGCTGGCCAGCAAAGCAGGGAGTTATCTGAGGTTTAGATAAATAGCAAGGAAGCAGCTGCATGCACAAAATAGTCAAGGCTCCTGGGGCCAGGAGGGTGCACAAGCAAGCCTGCCATGCTCCAGCCTGGGAGTCAGGGCACCTGACAAAGGCAAGTGGAAGGTCTCTTCTTCCACCACTGCTGCTCCCTGCCAAGGGCTGTATTGACAGTCCATGACTCTGCACTGGTCAGCAGTGGAGTGCCAGAGGATCTCTAGGGAAACTGTAATTCAGTCATGGGTGCCTTTTTTTTTCCTGGAAACCTTTCTAGCTTGAGCCACCTCTTCATCAGAGAATGGTTTGGGTTGGAAGGGTCCTTAAGGTTCATCTAGTTTCAACCTCTCTGCCATGGGCAGGGATGCAACTAGATCAGGTTGCTCAAGGCCCCATTCAACATGGCTTTGAACACTTTTTAGTCTGCCAAAGAGCATCTAGCTGCAGCCTGGGAGCAGGAATGGTCCATGTCCTCTCCAAGGAGTCAGTCTGCTTGTGGCTCCCTGCCTCTGCAAGCTTTGATGCTGACTGGCCTTTGTAACAGCATGCCTCTGGTGATGTTTAATGTACCAAATGGCCACAATCTCTATATGTCCACTCTTTTTTTGGGTTCTGCACCAGGGAGATCTAAAAGCTAAGTATTTTGTTGCCTCACCCTCACTTGTAATCGCATGAGTCTTGCTCCTAATTGCCAACTACATGAATAACACTGAAAGTTTGGAACCCTTGATGATCCGTCTGGGCCTTGGATTTTTTATTACACAGATATTAAGCACCTAAGAACCAAAATAGATATTTAGTACTTGCAGATATAAATGTAATATTATAAGGTTTGTTGAAAAAGATCTGATGAATATTTAGCAAACATCAATGTTGTGCACTTTGGTACTTTATTAACTTGAACTTGGCATCATGCATCTACCTAGGTATTTTTGAAAACCTCTTTAATTCCCAGTGGGGTCAGATTTGGAATATGCTTTGGTGTCTAAAAGGATATCTAAGTCCACCCTGAGGACATTCCCAGGATCCCCCAGCTCAGGTACTGAGCACCCTCCATTCTTCATAAGTCAGACTATTTGTGAGCCATGGGGTGGCCCAGACAATATCCCTGGGAAGGGCTGGCAAAGCCCAAGAAACCAGCCTTGAGGTGCTCCCTATAGCTGGAGCACCAATCATCTGAACACCACTGAAGAGGGGAGATAAGAGGACACAGAGCACCAAAACAAAAAAGGCCTGAGAATAAGTTTCCAAATTATGCTGCGCACAGCAGAGCAATGCCACTGCTGTTTCATAGACTCATTGATTCATAGAATGGTTTGTGTTGGAAGGGACCTGAAAGATCACCTATTTCCAAAGGCCCTGCCATGGACAGGGATGCCAACCACTAGATCAGACCACGTGGACAGTCTTTTTTGATTCCTCCCAGGAACAGGTTTGGAAACAGGCTCTTCAGCTGTAGAGGGTGCTGGTCTACAAATCCCAGCCTGCTCAGGCAGTTCCAGCTCTTACCTCACCTTACCCATGTATCTCCCACCCTCCCGCTTTTAATCACAGACACTGCTTGCCCCAGACAAGGCAGCTTTAATTGTATGGCCCTTGCTTTGTGCACAGATTTACATATTTTCCTTGCTTTCCTTACACTAGGATACTACAGCACACAATATAATGGGATAATGTGCTAAAATAAGATGCCAGGGCTGTCTCTTCAGAGAGTTAGGCTGCCAAACATTACACCCACTGGATGTTAAATGAAGGTGATGACTAAGTGTTCACACAGCGGCTTGCTTTCGCTGAAGAGTTTGGCAGACTGACGTAAATTGAAAGTCTGCTGCGGGCAGATTTCCTCCTACTATTTTTGATTTCATGCAAATAAGAATTGCAGGACGCCAGGCAATTTCTACCTGTGACTGACATATTTAGTGTTGACAGTCCCACACTGTTTTTATATCTAGAAGTGAGGATCTAATGATACATGCAGGGCAGTTGCAGTTTGCAGTATCTCATCCCAGACCCATCTCCAGTTCCTCTCTCTCCCCTGCTCCCAGCAGGCTGCATCCAGCCCCATGGCATGGCTTCCTTTGACACACATGTGTCTGTAAAGTGTTGCAGTTTGCTGCCAAGCTGCCAAAGAAAACACAGCGGTGCAATATTTTCTGCTAACAAGTCTTTGTCCTGTGTGTTTCACTCCCTGGTTCTGCTGGATAAAAGCTTCCTGTTAAAGGATTAAGGGGCAGCTTAGTCAAACAAGCATTCCCTGTCTTTCAACTGATCCAGGCAAGGAAGCATCTACTGCTCAAAATCATTTAAGCTAATCTGGAAGAGTCTGGGAGGGAGGCTCACCAGGTGCAGGGCTTCTGGGAGAAGAGTGGGGACATCAGCTTTTACCGTGATGGGAAGACAGTAGGAAGCAGCTGTATGGGGGAGCAGTGCGTGTTGGAAGAGTTGGAAGTCACGAAGGTGCACATGTTTTTTCATTCTCTCAGCTCTGGGTAGCATACGAGTGCCAAAAAAGTGCCAGGAAGGCACAGCAGTAACATCCTGAGCATGAAGAGCCCAATCACCTGCGAGCAGCACTGCTGTCTCCCAAGGCCAGGAGGCTGTGCCTGGATAAAGAGGCTGGCTGCAGATGCCTTTGGAAAAGCTTACTCCTGGACAAATAGCCTATGAGCTTTTTTATGGTTGTCCCCACCAGCCCATAAATCTTCCTCCATGTATTTTAGTGCACCACCCAGCCACCATGAAATGTGGTGGTTTCACATCA
The DNA here is from genome assembly GCA_035221455.1 of Xenops minutus. NCBI lineage: Eukaryota > Metazoa > Chordata > Aves > Passeriformes > Furnariidae > Xenops > Xenops minutus. Next base: position 136,935,348 of record JAWWEE010000074.1, on the reverse strand, counting down.
TCTTTTCCCCACAGCCATCAGCCACGAAGTCAGAATCTCAAGAAGGGAAGCAGACTAGGTAGGCAGGATGTAGGTAGGCAGAGTAGGTGACAGAAGATAATGTTTTAATTCCCAGCAGCGCCTCATTCAGACCAGGACCATCCACCGCAGCAGCTGCCTATTTGGAGACATGCGCTCCCCCTGCAGGTATTCTGCAGCAGATGCCTGTCTTTCCCCACCATGTTTTAAACAAAGCTTAGGCTGTGCCTGCTTGCCTACAGGCATTTGCAACAGGCTACACATACCTCGGCCATTGGCATGGTGTGGATTGCAGCCTGAGAGTTCAGGGCTTGTCCTAGAGGCAACTGGTAATCCACACATCTAGCATGCAGCCTCAGTCTCTACCACCTCTTCATGGGGGACCTAATACATAATAATTTTTGGTGGTTTTCCTCCAAGGCTGTTTGAACTGATATGAGACTGTTTCCCACAGTGGTGTTTTGGTATGGTGTGGTCTGTAGCTTGAGGAGTAGAAGGGAAGCTTCAAGAAAAGCTTTCTGGGATAGTGGTAACTAATGGATGGTGGACAGATTCAAACTTGGGGGAAGCTTGCCCATAATGCCTGTGAAAAAGTGTCTCTGAGTGAACTATCCTTAGACAGCTATTTAGTAGCACATATATCAGTGGGAAGCTAACTGAAAAGGGACCCGAGGGCCACTGTTCCTAGCAGAAGGTGGCTTCCTGGGTACCTAACCTCTTATTCCATAATTCACAAAGGCTCCTGAAACATCTCATCCCTCCAGGAGCAGGAAAGCAGGTGCCAAATCAGGCTGAGGGTGTCTTTGTCATTGTGCCTCAGAAATAGCCCTGGCACTAACCTTGTGGCCAGCACCGTGTCCCATGATTTTGTATTCACATTGATATGCTCACAAGACTACTGTTTACCTTGAATTTTCCAGTTCCAGTTGGGAGAGAACAAGTAGAACAAAAGTGAGAAAACTCATGAATCAAGATAATGATGGTTTAACAGGTGAGAGAAAGAGAAAAAGACAAGTGAGACCAAGGAGATTACTCACCCTGTCCCACAGGCAGACCAGCTAAGCAACAGCTCTATTGGAAACCAAAACTCCACTGTTTTCTTTCTTTACTCCAGTTTTAATTCCTGAGCATGTTAATCACTATATGATAGGGAATATACTCTTGGCCAGTGTGGGTCAACTGTAGCTTCCAGTTCCACTGGAAAGCTGAGTCTGACTAGACCTAGTGCCAGCTGGTTCTAAGCACTGCAGTTCAGGTAATGGACACAAGATTTCAGTGCTAACATTTCATGTGCAAAAGAGATGCACAAACCAGCTAATGGTCAAACTACCCATGCCTGGAGGTGGCTAAAATGTCTTTTTTATTGTTGCATATTTCATAGGATAATTCTTTCTTATATGTTTGAGCTGTTCAACCAAAAACAGTGAGTCAGGGCTACAGTAGTGGGGCCACAGGCTTCAGTAAGTGTTTATGTTTACAGTCCAGCTTTTATTTACATTCTTCCCTTCAGCAGCTGACATCAAAGTGGGAAAGAGAAGTGGGTGGCCTGTCCCAAGGCTGGTACTAATTATTGCAATTAAGAAACTTTGTAAGAATACACTCAACATTCAAACAGAGCATCCAGAGTTTTGTAGCTTTACTACACTACTTAACTGTGAGTGTTAATTTAACAAAATGCTTGACCTGTTGTTGGGTTTTTTTTATTTTTTTTTTTTTTTAATCACAAATATCCAGTTTGTTTAGAACTCTGGATTTCCAAGAGCTCATGAACAGAAAAAAAGTTTCACGGGATCCACCATGTTCATTATTTCTTCTGATCTAACAAGTTAAAGTTTTTCTGAGAAAACAGAACATCATTCAAGCCCATTGCATGCATCACACCAGTGAGAAAACACAGCTGCATCCTGTCACCATGCCTGTCTGTGCAGACTGTCTGCCTCTATATTGACATTGAAAGCATTGACAGGAATCAGCCCACCTTGCCTCAGCTATGCCCCCTAGTTCATAAACTTCATTGTTTAGTATCTCTTCTAGTGCCTACTGCTTATTTTCCATGCTCCTTGCATCCACGTATAAACATTTCAGTACATTAATATTCTTCATCTTCTTTTGTTGTGCTACTCCAGCTTCAGTCTTATCTGTAGGCTGAAAGTACATGTCAGATTATTTGAGTTAGGTGAAAATTTCTCCTCTTTCCTTCACAGTGAGTTTTATAGCTATCCAATAAACTTGACTGGTTTTGAAACTTGGAGTTTGGTACCCTGTTCTGGAAGGGTAACATTAACCACAAATTGCTTGCATCTAAAAATAAAACATGATAATTTTGTTCTCTTTCAGAAACTGGCACACTGCATTCCTAAATGGAGACAAATGTATATGTGAAAACATTTTCAGAACAGTTGCTTGTCTATAACAAGTCAATATGAAATAAAGATAGAATTTATACTTTATCTCTCCATAAAGGGTTATTGAGATGTTTCATTCATCATGAATCTTCCAGAGGCCCAAGAAAGGACTTAATCTTTCTAGAGCTTTCTATACGTAGGGAGACAACAGGTCTGAATATTTATCTCCTGGGCAGCAAGCACAGATTGCAACTCTTGCAGAATTTCTCTGTGAAGTGAGGAAATCGTGACCATTTTTCATTTTGCTTTCTATTTCCTAAAAAAATTCTGGGTATACAACACTTAGCAATTTCCTAGAAGCAGTCCTACATGTTAATTAAATCTCCTCAGACTCATCTCTCCCAGCCTGAAACAAGAGCCAGATATTTGCCAAACTACATTACTTCACCATGAGCAACTTCTCTAAGTCTCACCCATGTCAGCCATTGACAAAAATTGTGGTCATGCCCTGATCATTTCTCCTGGAGACTACCAGAACCTCCTCTTCATTTTCACCTTTTTCCTTTGCAACCTATTTCAAATGTCTCAGTAAATCATCTGCCTCAACAGCGGCACCTCTGAATTCTTCCATCATTTTCTTTTGGCCTCCTGCATTAAATTTGAGCTACTTGTGCTTCCCTTCAAGGATCCCCAGAACGCTGCTCTGACCTATAGCATCAGCTGCAATATTTCCTGCTCTCATTTCCACTCAGCCAGTACATCACATCTCGGTGATGTCTTAATCGTCTCCTCCATGCTCCAGACCGTCCTCAAAAACTGAATTCTTGTTTTATGCAGTTTAGAAATGTATGCACTCTTGTTTTCATACATCCTTTCTCAAAGCATACCTTCCTCTGTTGATATGTGCTCCTTCAGCCCTCCCTGCTCCATGATGACATTCAGATAAGGGCAAACATTGCCAAAACTATCACATTTGGGCCACTGGTGAGCTCCAGGCTTGTATTTACAACTCATTGGTTAAAAACCCCTGGAGGCAGCAGCATTCTTCAAGCCTTGTGCAGTGCCAACCTACTTCTAGACATCAATAACTGATAAAACTAAGGGTCTTGGAACAAAGTTTTATTATTGTTCTTATTTTATGGGTGGAGTCATGTAACATTTTTCCAATCAAAGACCCTTTCGAGGTACAAAAAGAGTCCAAGTGAAGGTCAGGATTTCCTGGGAACTCCTCTATCCTTAACTGGCTGGCTGAAGCTACACCCAGGACACTTTTGTTCTCCCGCCATAAAGTGTCTCTCATATTTGGTCCTTGCTGTCTTCTTCCTTATTTAGAGAACACCTAGAAGACAAGAGGCACTGCAGGTTCATCCTTTCAGTGAGTGGGGAGGGTCTCACTGGGCTATTGGAGTCCTGTCAGACCTAGTGGCTTAGCCAAGAATGTTTATTGCCATTGGAAATGGATGTTTTTTCTGGCATAATGTGAGGTTGGGTTTGTGATTATATGTGTGCAGCTGGTGGTTTACAGGTGTGTTTGTAGTGAGAGGAGTTATAGGTATAGTTATATATATACTCTGTTCCTTATGTAACATTTACAAGTGTGTGAAGAGAGCATAAGGAATAGGATGCGTTGCATATTTTCTCTAATGGAGTATTATCTGGCAATTTTGCAAAGATCTGGTGAGAAGGTATTGAACCATGTCTCACACTCAAGCCCATAACTGCAAATCCTCTGCCATCACAGAAGCAGTGCTGGAGTTACTCCAATACCATGTCTCTCTTTTTCCTTTGGCCTTAGCTGCTGTAGGCCACGGGGAGCAGTTGTTTGTTCTCATTCTGTAATTATGGTGGGTTGACTCTGGCTGGATGCCAGATGCCCACCAAAGCCGCTCTATCACTCCTCTCCTCAGCTGGGCAGGGGAGAGAAAATAAAACAAAAGGCTTGAGGGTTGAGACAAGGACAGGGAAAGATCACTCAGGAGTTAAAAAGCAGACTTGGAGAAATTAGTTTAATTTATCACCAATAAAAATCAGAGTAAAATAGTGAGAAATAAAATAAATCTTAAATCACCTTTTCCCCCACTCCTCCCTTATTCTCAGGCTCAACTTTACACATAAGTTCTCTCTCTCTTCTCCGCAGCAATGTAAGGGGATGGGGAATGAGGAACATGGGTGCAGTCAGTTCATCAGACCTTGTCTCTACTTCTCCTTTCTTCCAACGAGAAGGACTCCTCACATCTCCTCCCCTCCTCCAGTATGGGTCCCTTCTGCAGAGTGTAGTCTGTCAGGAATAGGCTGCTCCAGTGCAGGTCCTTTGCAGTGTCACAAGTCCTGCCAGCAAACCTGCTCCAGTGTGGGCTCCTCTTTCCACAGGTCCGCTGGTCCTGTCAGGAACCTGTTCCAGCATGGGTTTCCCACAGGGTCACAGCCTCCTTTGGGGATCCACCTCTTCCATCGTGGGGTCCTTCATGAGCTGCAGGTGGACCTTCCTGGGCTGCAGGGGCACAGATGCCTCACCATGGGCTGCACCACCAGCTGCAGGGGAATTTCTGCTCCAGTGTCTGGAGCACCTCCTCCCACTCCTTCCTCACTGACCTTGGTGTCTGCAGGGCTGTTTCTCTCAGATTCCCACTCTTCTGTCCACTGCTGTTATTCTGAGCAGACTTTTCCCCTTCTTGAATACGTCATCCAAGAGGTGCTACTACTGTGGCTGTTGGGCTCAGCCTTGGCCAGTGTCAGGTCCATCTCAAAGCTGGTTGACATTGGCTCTGTCAGACTTGGAAGAAACTTCCATTGGCTTCTTACAGAAGCCACCACTGTAGCACCCCACTGCCAAAACTTTGCTACATCAAACACAGCAGTGTTTTATATGCTTCCTTTTTCTGGATAAGGCTATTTGATTTGTACTCAGGAACTGTGTTTTCCAACAAATATAAATTATGCATGTACTCTGTGTCATCTCTCAGTTTTCATGAAATACATGTTTTCCTTCTCTCTCTGCAGTGAGGCTTCTGTGTATGCAAAAACAAAAGACTTGCTTATGAGAGCACCTTCCAGACATAATGTTGGCTCCGTTCAGTCATGACTCACTCTACTGCATCCCTCTTTGCCTCAGCTGAGCCTGATGTGCTCCCAAAGGTTGAAGACCTGAATTTGGGTCTTTCAAGGAAGTACTTTAATCACCAGTGGGATGGGTGTTTCACCTCCTTGTGCAGTCTCTCATGCCTCACGTACAAAATGCCTACTAGTGCCAGTTCCTGCAAGTGAGAGGGGACGAAAGGGTCAGTATGGGAGATTTGCCAACACTCAGGTCCTATCTAGGGATCACAGCAGCTCAGTGACATCAAGGTTTAGCAAGGCTTGGAGTTCCTGTAGGCAAAACATAGATTTTGTTACAGTAATATTGACATCTACAGGTTAAAATGGGATTTGAACACAAGATTTGCAACAAGTAGTAGTGTCACTGTAGTTGTTGGACACGGCACTCAAAGCAGCCATACAGCTCTTGAAGTACTCAAATTTCAAGAGCCCAACACTCTAACAACAAAGTAATTGCAGACATAAATGGCCAGAATTACCCAGGTTTCCTTACTAGCTGTGTTATGTACTGATGCAACACAACATCCCAGTTATTGTGTTTAACAGACTGGTCCCTTTACAGTTGTTCCAGTGAGATGTAGGCTAATGAAGCTACTTTCTGTCATGGACTCAAGTGGCAAAAACTTCTCTATTTAGATATTTTAAAAAGAATCTTGCCTGAAGCATCCATGCCAATAGAATAAAATCAGAACATGCTCTCTAGTAAAGCAACTCTTCCATTACAGGTATCCTTTACAAATCACATATATGTTCCCAAAGCTTTGCCTTCTGGAAATTTTGAAGAAATTTATGGACCTTAAAAGTCAATGTTTAGACACTGTTAGACCCAGAAGAGAGGCAAAATCCAGCACAGAGGACTCTCTCAATTAAATGCTTAAAATGTTCCACTAACAAACTCCCCCACATTAAACTAGATGACAACTAACTGAGCTGATGCACTCAGCTGCTTTGGTGCTACACAAGCAGAGATCATCTCTAAAATGTACAAGATCCATCCTACAAAGGAGATTTTGTGCAGTGTCTCTCTGAAAAAAAACACTTTATAGCAATTACTTAAAAATTAAGTTCTACTGCATTTGCCATCAGCTTCAGTGGAATCCGGCTTTTATCAGTTTTGTATCAGCTTTGTCAGCTTTAGGGCTGGGGTTTTTTTTCTGTTTTTCCATTTCTGGCATGATCCAGTTCAGAGAGTAGCTGCAATCTGTCATCTGGTGGTGGATACTAAATGTATGTTGGGGGGAAGGGGGAATTAAAAAAAAAACCCAATCTGCCAAGTCTTGCAGCCTTCAACCTTTGGTGCAGTACAAGGTTTACAAGATGATTTAAAATCTGCATGTGTAGGAAATAAGGAAGATGGGCTGACTCTACAGAGAAAATAGGTTTGGGACAGACTGAGATTGATGGCTTTGTGACAATGACACTAAAGTTAATAGCTGATATAGGCAGACAACAGAGTCTATTTTAAATTTAAAATTGAACTGTGTGTCACTGACAGCATCATACTGACCATTCATTGCTAGACCTAATTTCTCTCTGGTAATGACTACAAGAAGCAGAATAGATAATGATGTGCACTGCAGAACATTTGGGAAATGGGATTAAATGATCTGCTTTTTTTCCCCCCTTGTTTTAAAAACAACTATTTAATGATTAGTAGAGGTGGCTATCCTTGAACACTCCTGAAGGGTAAAGATTAGTCACTCCTCTGGGAAGATCTCTGTCGCCTCTATTTTTTTCCTCTTAGGAGACAGAAGGGGTGTAAATTGTGCTTGCAACAGACTGGGAAGGCTGACACTGTTAAAATATAAGACCTTGACAAAAACCCTGGAGATGATGTATCACCAGTCTCCTGGGCAGTTGCACTCCACGTTCACATTTGCACACTGCAGATAATTCCTGCCTCTCACCAGCCTGAACCCAAACTTCAAATGCAAATTGTCTTGGAGCTGGAAATGGAAACTTGCGTGCACTGAAAGGAGACGGTTATTCACATATTTAAATAAAAAGCTGTCAAAAAAAAAAAGGAGAAACAAAGGAAAAACAAACCCTTCAGTCCAGGGGGATGCATTTCTTTGCTGTCTCTTTCTGTCATTATTCCGTCCTGTTTATCTATCCTTTTCATCAGGGACAGAGATGGTTTTGTACATCTCCACTCATACAAATAGAGGTTTTTATTGGCATACTGGTATAGGTTTGATCACCAGAGACTTGACTTTATTATGTGTCAGTGAAAGGCCTTTAAAAAAAGTGCACAAACTATAATACAAGGGGCTTCTGAAATTTTACGCACATGGCACATGGAAGCAATCAACTTCAAGAATAAATATTTGTGCCTCAAACCTGAATGTAGCCAGTGGGAGGATGAATGTTGCTGGCCTTATGCTATAAATCTGAGCTCTGTCCTTGAAACCACCTTTTTTTTTGGTAGGTGCTTCGTTAATGTGAAGCAAAATGGTGGTAGTACATTCCATAATCTGCTCGGTAACTGTATTTTGAAGTATCAGTGGGCTTAAATTTCCACCTGTTTTCCTTACTTCTGTCTGTGACATGAGTTTGCAGACCTGAAGGATTTACTGTTTCTCTGTTTGCTTTTTTGTTCGGCAGGAAAACTAGCTGAATTGTTCGAGTCAAGTTCAAAAGCTCAAATCTGAAAGCTGCATACTCTGCTTGAATTAATTCCAACTCCACTCTGGCTTTGCAAAGCTAATTTAAATTATAGTGGTCTCTGCAACTTCATGCTGTAAAATAAATAAATCTAATTGTATTTGGCTTAACTACTGTGAATCTGCTTATTACTTTCCAAATGGTATGGCGGGGCTCATATTTTTTATAAACTAAGCTACCAAATGATTATGATGAGAAATTGTGACTGTGGCAATAGTAATCATGCATAAACCCCCCCATTTTCTTCCCTATGAGAAAGTGCAGTGCCTGTGTTCCATTTCCATCCCTTACTTCTGTGAGTGCTGGAGGGCATTTAAGATGTGGTTGCTCAGACTATTCAAGACCTTTAAAAACACTTCTCGTTTCCTAGAAAGTAATTGAAAACTCCTTCACCAAACAAAAATATATGTAACATATGTAAATGCTATAAAAGTAACATGTGGTTTACATAACAATGTATAATGCTACTTCATATCTGAGGCAAAATACGATCCCTATGAGATGTTTTATGTTTTACAGTCTTAGATCACCCCTGTGTGTCTGTGCTGGAACAAACATGTTCCCTTGGTGCAGACTGTGACACCAGCTCACTCTGCAAGGCATGCAAGCACCACAGCTGGTTTTGTTATCAGCTGGGGGCAGGGTGGATAAAAGCATCACGTTTTCCATTAGTAAAAGGCTTCCTAAGTTCTACTGAGTCAACAGACAGTAATCAGGTATCAGTTACTTGACTAGGAAATGAACCAAAACTAAGAGTGGGAGGCTTGAGATGTGGGGTGGGGAAACAGGGAAGGAGGGAGAAACAAGGTACTGCTTCATTTCTTTGTCTGCTCTGATTCCTCTAATAGGAATTCCATGAAGGCATATTAACCTGAAGAGGAATTTCAGCAACAAATCATCACAAAGAAGCCATGAAAGCCTATTTAATGCTTGCAGGTGGCACCTAGTCCAGGTGCTCTCAGGAGATCATCACCTGACAGTCATCCAATAAACAGATGCTCTACTACTGTACAATGTAAAGGTGGAAAAACCAGTCAGGTCACCTCAGTCCAGCTCTCACTCTGCCAGTGCAAAATACGATTCTTTTTTTCCCTTTTCCCAAAGCATTTGTTTAGCATTTTGTGCTGTTTAGTTTTAAATTTTCCAAGTCAGCCAAGAGGCATCTTCGAAATTGCTATGGAAATTAGTATTTCATATCTTGGCATTAAGAGGTTTCTTTTTCCCATCTCTCTTCACTAATGCTTGTTGAAATAAGTTCTTGCTTGCCTTCTTTCCCTCTTCTGTACTCTAGCCACTGCAAATCACTCTAATTACCTCCCCTTTGCATCTACTCAAGATTTTCTGTATTTGAGCCTTTCACACGTTATTCCAATGATTATTCATATGGTAGCACATAAGTATTCTTCTCTTTCACTGTGTTAGTAACATGCTGACCCCAGAACTAATGCAGTATTTCATGCAGAATTATTGTATCAGAACTACCAGTCTCAGAGCAAGAGCTTTCACACTCACACTCCCCACTATGCAATATTTGGACATACACCCCAAAGCTGCAGAGATTTTTTCCCTCTCACTGCATCCAAATTTATCTCTTTAATGCAGGTTTAAAATGGGTTTTGCCAAATCCCCTTTCATTGCCTCTATTTTATGGACAGTGTGTACTCCCCTAAGTTTTGATTGTTGCTGTTATATTTCTTTGTATTTTCCCCTTATTGTTTGAAACTCTTCCCACTCCAACAATGTATTTCAGTGACAGCCTGCCTTCATGAGCCTCTGTCCCCCCCTCCAGGACTGTAAATAGCACTAAAACTTCTCTATGGTTAACAACTGCATTGCTATCCATTGCTACTCAGACACCTTTAAAATCACCAATCTTATTTCCTATTTAGGCAAATCTGAATTTACTTTTCAAGCAAGATTTCATGATAAGCACGCACAGGCCTAGAAAAAAAATTAGCATAGATGTGTACGTCCTTCATTCCTTTCAGCCACTCAGTTTCAACTCCATTCCAGAACATTGCTCTGTAGCTTTGAAGTAGGGGCAGTCAGCTGAAAGTGAGAGCACAAGAGGCCAAAGAGGGCCTTAGAACATCAGGCCTCTTGTAGGATTTGGGCAGAAAAATCAGAGTTCATACAACCTCAGCAGTGATTATATCAGATATCATCAGCTGCTGGGAACACGTGCAGAAGCAGAACTCTAAGCAATTAGATAGCTTGCAAGTTGAACATGAAGGCAGACAATGAGCTGTGATGCTCTGAGAGTTAAGGGGACACACAAAAATGTGCCTCTGCTTATTTACCTCAAATATGCTGATGGTCCTTACTGAGCTAGTCTGGTGAGGAGTGCTGGAAAACATTGATTCTGCTTCTGACTACATTCAATCAATACAAACACTGTTTCAGGCTGTTAGTAGTGTCATTTGTTCTGTAGTAACAGATGCCAGAATGTGTCCCCTATGCAATATGAGTAAGAGAAATCCTTACAATTTACACAGAAGTTAGACCTAACAAGACAAAAGTTTTACTATACTGTATTTATTTACCTCTTACATTTCACTTATCCATTACATTTTCTTAACTAAAAATTGACATTGGTACATATTTTTTATAATTTTCATTAATATCCTGAAATACAAATCAGCCAGCTTGTTATTTTTATGTATAATCTTTCAACTCAGAAAAAAACCCCTTCTCTTTTAAAAGTCTGATGCTCTGCCATATCAGTCTTCATTACTATTAAATAAGGAGTGAGAAAACTACTCACTTTCTTGCCCAAATATTTTTTCTGCACTGATGTGTCTGTAAATTCCTTTATAATCCCCCACTTCCTTGTTAGCCTGAAGCAATTAAACTAATCCATTCTCTGTGAACCTCAGTCGAATCAAAGTGTCCTTGGGTGTCACTAAATCTATTTTTTTTTTTGACATTTTTTCATAATTTCAGCTCTGCAAATCTACATCTGGAGCTTACTGTTTCCCACAGCAGTTGTCAGTCACCCTTAGGCTGTAGCCTTTTTGGCTTGTGCAGCCACCAGCCACTTTGTACACCAATGAAATCTTGGTTCCTCTGAGATCAGAATTCTTGTACTCCTCCCTCTAAATGCATTCTTTACAGTGATTAATCTAAGTAGCATTTGTGCACAAGTTCCAGTTTCTCCATCAGTATGAAATACTACAGAGCAGGGTTTTTCTCTACAGGACAACAAGAATGATCGTGGTTTATTAGAGCACTCTGGATATGGCCTTCCCGTCTCCGTGGAAGACAAGAGGAAAGGTAAACTCTTTGCATCTTTCCTGAACAAGGCATAAATCTGCTCCACACTTTTATCTTTTTATGTAAGAAAAACCTTGAACCTTTGCATTCTGCCCAGCAGGCATCTTCTAGTGTTGTGACACTGAGCTGCACATTCAGTATCAGTTATTTTGTCTACAAAGGTGTTGGATTAATGGTTATATTTTGAGAGGGTGTATTAACTTGGAGTGCTCCCACAAATACGCTATAAAGTATTCCGCATGGTAGCTCCACTTCCCCAAGTCTTATCTGGGCAAAACAGAGCTCTAAGAACCCCAACCTCCTCAAATATTTTTATATTCCAAAAATATAACGAACTTGCATTCTGGTGTTTGCACCTGGGACTGTCTGTACGCTTATCCAGCTTCTGCCTTATCAAAAATACAAATATAGCCACAGAATCACAGACTCATTTAAGTTGGAAAAGACCTTTAAGATCATTGAGTCCAACCATTAATAAGCAGCTGTATTTATTACCAGTCACACAAAGATGACCCTCGAAGTGAACAGGGGGTGCTTTCAGAGAGCTCTGTGTGTTCAGGAGGGACAGAAAGTCCAGCACTGTTGCAGGAAGCAATTTCAAGAGCCACCAGCCTGCTGAGGAAAGTAGAGGAACACCAGAAGCATGAAGACAATTTCAATGATATATAATGATAAAACAGTCAACAATAAATATAAAACATCTGTGTTGGTATTGCATTACTGGTGTTTGTAAATACTTCATCTGGCGCCATTTCATTAACCAGCAGTTAGTTCTGTTAGCATTAACTAAAATATTAAATTTCAGCACATGTGGATGCCCAGTAATTCCTTCAAAAGTGTTTCACAGCTGAGGAATTGCCACTTTTCTAAAAACTGTCATCTTCTTGGCCAAATCCTGAACCTATTCATGGACCTGGTAGCACATGAATTACATTCACTACCCTTACTTTCATCTGTGTAAGTCAAAGTGTATGGTTTAGGTCCAACACCTCGCAAAGTTCCTGCTTTGACAGTATTTACTGTGATAATTTACAATTCTGTCAATTTCTGCACTTTGCAATTTAGCTACTGCCCATCTATTCTGGTAGTGGTTTGAAGTGTTTCTCCTCTCAGATGACAAATTGTGGTAGGGACCTTGGCTACTGCTAGCAGCTGCACAGAGATGGCTGAATATTTTATAAGCCAGACATATACTTGCAATAGCTGCACTCTTATTCACATTTTAGGTTACTTGTGTACTGTTTGTATGCAATAAAAAAGTGAAAAAACTTTAAACACATTTAGGAAAAAGACAGACAGTACACAAGAAGTAGAGCAAAGTCTAGGCTAATCTCCATTTTCCATAATTGTTCCAAAAATAGAACAAAAATTCAAAGAACTGAGAATTTTCCACTCACAATTAAGATGATGGAACTTTTTCAAAATTCACTTCAAATACTTCTAGCCTCAATGCACACTTATACACACACAAAACAGAAAGCTGCCACTACATCTTGCAAATAAAAAAACTCATTTGCATTTTAAACCAACAAAATAAAATCTCTACTTGCAGTCATCTTTTCAAAGGCTTTGCATCTAAAATAGTTACTACTCTCACAGCTGCCGAAATCAGCTATTATTTCTGACCAACGAGTCTGCCATAGTGGCCAATCTATATGGGAAACAAACAGTTCTGCTGTTAACAATGAGTGAAGTAAGACATCTGCTCTTTCATTTGTAATGTGGGAGAAAAGAGAGAGACCTTATTTGTAAGGTGTTTTGACATCTACTCACATCTAGGTATTGTCATAATTACAGACCACTTTCAACTCTGCATAAACTAATAAAAATTAACATTTTCTAACACTTTATTTGCAATTATAAGACAGGACATCCATTTATTTGTTAATATTTACAACCTTCAAAAGGAGAAACAAAAGACAACTATATTGTACTGAATTTCACAGATAAGTCACATATTGTTAGCCAGGTGTGATCAAATCTTTTACCAGTGATTTTTACCTCAAGGAGTAAGCAAATGGGCTGAAATTATTAAAAAAAAAAAAAAATAAAATTAAAAAGACAGAACAACAAAAGACCTGTGAGGGTGACGAGGTACTGGAACAGGTTGCCCAGAGAAACTGCGGATGTCCCATCATGGGATGTGTCCAAGACCAGGCTGGATGAAGCTCTGAACAACCCAACCAAGTGGAAGGTTCCCTGCCCATGGTGGGGGGTTGGAACTAGATGGTCTTTTAAGGTCTCTTCCAAACCAAACCATTCTATGATTCTATGAAAAGCACTACAACATTTTTAAACCCATGAATCCCAAATCAGTAAGTATGCAGTAATAAACTCCCACACTGTAAAAAGGATATCTTTTAAAAGGATACCATTTACCTGGATGCCTCAAACGGTTCTGAACAAATCTTTCACAGAAAACTGCTAAGGAATCTGACCGGACATGGAATGAGCGTTAAAAGTAATACACAAGAAGCAAATTATGAGGATGGGCAGTTTGTAACTTGACAAATGTTAATAAAATGCCCTATGAGTTTGTACTGAAACTGTTGTCTTACATATTCTTTCATCTGGAAAAAGAGACACATAGTCCACTGGCAGCACCTAAGGATACCTAAGGATAACAAAGATTTTTAAGGACAGTTTTCAGGGCCAATGAAAATTGTGAGGAACAGCAAGGGCAGAACAAAGAAAGATGAAGATTGATGATTAACTGAAAATGACAAACTGCTTGTATACACCAAAGTTTTCTAGGACTGATAGTCATATGGAAAAGATTAATGCGATGTTTATTCAGTACATTCTGGTAAACAAAATCAAAGCATTTCAACCATAGATATTCTACAGGAATACATTACCGGTCACAGTCAGTCACAGCCAGCATGGCTCCATGAGGGAGAAGTCCTGCTTGTTGAACCTGATCTACTTCTATGATAGGGTAACCCAGCTAAGGAAGCACGTAGCTGTAATCTTTTTGGACTTCAGCAAAGGTTTTGATATTGTCACTTACCTGGACAAAACACCCAGCACACAGCTGAATAACCATGTTAGGTGATGGGTGAGCAACTGGCTCATGGGTTGAGCACAAAGAGTTATAGCGAATGGGGTAACATCAGGATGGTGTCTGGTCACTAGTGGCGTTCTGCAGGGCTCCATCCTCAGCCCAATTATCTTCAACATCTTCATTAATGACCTGGATGCAGGAGTCGAAGGAATACTAAGTTTGCCAACAACACTAAATTGGGAGGAGATGTCAACTCACTTGAGGGCAGGGAGGTCCTGCAGTGGGACTTTGTTAATTTAGAGGACTGGGCAATCACCAACCATATAAAGTTCAACAAGGGGAAGTACCAGATTCTACACCTGGAATGGGGTAACCCTGGTTGTGTACAGACCAGGGAATGAGAGGCTGGAGAGCACTGCTGTGAAAAGCCACCTGGGGATCCTGGTCAATGGCAAGTTGAATATGAGTCAGCAGTGCCCTGGCAGCCAGGAGGGCCAACCATGTCCTGGGGGGCATCAGGCACAG
>JAWWEE010000074.1:136904373-136920323 GCA_035221455.1 Xenops minutus | reverse complement strand
AGTCAGCAGTGCCCTGGCAGCCAGGAGGGCCAACCATGTCCTGGGGGGCATCAGGCAAAGCATCGCCAGCTGGTCGAAGAAGGGGATTGTCTGGCTCTGCTCTGCACTGGGGCGGCCTCACCTTGAATATTGCGGCAGTTTTGGACATCAGAATACAAAAAAGACATTGAAGTATCACAGATTGTCCAAAGGAGGGCAATGAGAATGGTGAAGGGCCTTGAGAAGAAGCTGTATGAGTGGCTGAGGGCACTTGGTCTGTTTAGCCGGGAGGAGACTGAGGGGAGACCTCACTGTGGTCTTCAACATCCTCCTGAGGGGAAGTGGAGGGGCAGGTACCAATCTCTTCACTATCTTGACCAGTGACAAGACTTGAGGAAACATGAAGCTGAGTCAGGGGAGGTTTTAAGTCAGATATCCAAACAGAACAGAACACGCCAAGCTGGAAGGGACACACAACAGGCTCCGCAGGGCAGTGGTCAGAGCACCAAGCCTGCCAGAATTGAAGCAGCATTTCAACAGTGCTCTCAGGCACATGGTGTGATTCTCAGGGAGCCCCGTGCAGGGCCCGGAGCAGGACTTGATGTTCGTCCCAGCTCAGCATATTCCATGATTCACCATAAAATAGCTAGACTAGTACTTATGAAATCATAACAAAATTATTAAAGAAGTTAATGTAGTCTTCCCTTAAAAAGACAATTATATCTGTAAGGATATAGGCATAATTTTTATGTGGCGTTTGAATTTTGCTCTGATTTATCTAATATATCATATATCCAGTGACAGGATAAGGAATAAGAAGAATTTGATATGGCATTGTAGCCTGTAGTGTGTGTTCCCACAACAGAAACATATTGAAGTATCTGATCACTGATTTCGGCCCTGTAGCTTACTGGAGCAAATTTCCTCTCTTGCAGCTTTTCCTGTCTGCAGAGGCTGTTTGCACTGCAGAATGGCATACAAATACAAGTTTTAAAAATTTTTAATTCCATTATAAAGAAAATCCAGAAACACTTCATTTACAAAACGCCTCATGTGAACAGCAATTCAAATTATTACTGTAAGTTAGAAGACGTTGTACAGCGTAAGTGAATCACACAGGTAAAACCTGTGGGATGAATTTTCCATAAAAACAAACCCAACACCATTTAGCTTATTAGAAAAAAACCAACATTTTATTCTTGAAAACTTTTCAAACATTACTGCAATATGATTGTAGGAAAACATGTTGCTTCTTAGAAGGAAGTTATGTATATCCAAACTGATTTATATCTTCTTCAAATACAAAGTTTGATTTTCCTTGTTCAATTCCTCATTGCCAACATGGCGTTTATGTCCCAAATAAGATTCCGTAACTGATCCATGATCTGCTTCAGCTGCTGATTCTTCTGTTTCAGTTTCTGTGGGAAGAGTTTATTACCAGGTTTTTTTGTGATCAGTTCAAATAGCGCACTCAAAAATTCAACAAAAGTTACAGTTTTATGAAATGTTAGATGAACCTTTTTCTCAGAGAGCACTATTAGTGGGATAAAACATCCCCTGAAAACTACACTCTAAAAATACCAGCAATACTCAAAAGTTAAGGACCACTGCTAAGGGGGGAATGCTGTTTCTCTTCTCAGCAGTCTTTCTATCAAAACACCTGATGGCTTCAATAGCTGAAGGTTTGTGGGGATCATTCCTCACTTTTCAAAGTCCAAAAAACTGCATCCTAAGTGGAAGAAAGAATTTGGGAACAGGTAAACTTATGTGAATGCATGTTTTGTAACTTGGGTTTACGGAAAAATGCGGGATTAAGAGTAGAAGTTTCAATAAAGCGCAAAGTATAGGTGAGTCAAATCAAGCTTTTGCAGCCCTTCTGCCTATGTAAGTCAATTGTGATGTGCTTAAGAGTCCTGTCTTGAAAAAGGTTTTCCCAAGCATGCTGAATTCTTTTAAATTATGTATTTGCTTTTGCAAACTGTAGAAGCATTTGAAGGAAAAGAAGAACAGCAAACTCACTTTTATTTGATTGCATAGCTAAAACTTAAAAATTATGTCTTTACAGAAGAAAGATTTAGGCATTAAGACATCATACAATTTCCCTTACCTTCCATATTTCACACTAATACCCATATTTATTGTCTCATTTATTCATTTTCCTGTTAAAATCAAAGCTGTTGAGAATTGAGTTAGGTTGTTGTTAACAATACACAGTATGCCCTTCATTTCAGTCTGATCTGACAAGATGTCAGCCTTCTCACATTAGAGATCAAACTACTTATTCATTAGGGAAGTCCGGAGTTCCAAGAATAGTGAAAGTACAGGAAAAGGCTGCTACCATCAAAAGTGAACAAAATGTTTCAGGTTTGACATAACTTTGTTATTTACGCTACACAAATGGCAATACATTAAAAGGGTGACTCAGATCAGTAATACAGCCAAAGCAACTGGAACAGTGAAAAAATGAAGCAACAAAAGAAGCAATATCCTGAAAACTGGTCTCCTGAATTTTGACACAGACAACACAACACTTTTAGGTTGCCCAGCTGGTCAGCTGGGAAAGAAGTCCACAGTGAAAAAGGAAGCCTATTCACTTCAGACATATAAAAAAAATCTGAAGTAATATGGTAATTAAGCTTAGATTACCTGGGGAACACAGTAAGGGAAATATTCCTGAACACAGACTTTGGGAGAAACATATCTTGGAAGAAGAGACAATATTCAGTTCCAGATTCCTGAGAATGATGTGGAAGCAGAGGGAGGACAGTTCATGTGCAAACATGGAATTTCTAATCAAGCATTTGACAGACTAAAAAGTCTTCTAAAGATAACTACATGTATTAGCTAATGCTTCTTCCTTTTCCATTTGCTGATACAAGATTTCACAATATACAGCAAAGATCCAACTCCTAAAGACAAGAGAAAACTAAGAATCATGTAGTTACCACAGCATCCAAATGACAGAATTTCAAGTGTCTTTCTAAAAAAGGTCATACTGTAACATCTCGGTGCTTGAGAAAGCCCAAGAGGGATGAGATAAACAAGCGTGTTCATACCTGTGGCATTCTTAAACACAGTTCTGTTTGCCATCCTCAACATTCAATCTTAAAGATATCAGTGAATGTTACATCAAAACTACTAGTTTAATGCAAGCTGTCACACATTGATACTGAGGGCATGCCATTTTAAGACTTTTCAAAACCTTCATCAATAGAAATGAAGGCTGAACAGTCAGTGATGGCTATTCAAGTCAGACAGAAATAAGAACCATTGACCAGACTATATTCTCTCTCCATCCATGCCTAATTGTATTGCTAAATACTGTTACTTAGGTAATCTCACAGGAACTTAACGTAAGTTATGCACAGAAGACTAATTTTGTAAGATTGTTTTCCTTTCCTGTACAAGCATTATGACACTGTAAATGGCTTGATCTTTATTTGATGCTAGACAAGGGAACCATCAAACGGGATTTCATTTCTTTTCAAAGCATCTGTAAAGACAAGAAGTATAAAACTGTTTATTTATCTGAAGATACTTTTAGATCCTCATCTTCAGTGAAGAGCTATTTTCTTAGCTCTTCTGCTTTTTCTAGAGACAGAAAAAACAAAGATGAAGGATCATCCCTGGATTGCCAGGCTGTTTAAAGAACACAGAGAGGAGAAAAGATCTACTTCAGAGAGCATGGTCTCCTAATTGAAATGCATATAGTGATCTTTGCTACTGATCTTTGACAGGCAGTGGTTCACACCACAAAGTAATACATAATTAATATGTTCTGCAGCACTGGAAGTGCTGGCCTCTCTTTAAGACTTTGCTGAGCCAGTAAGAAGATCTCAACTCAGATCTAACCTTGGAAAGATAGGTGAAATGGCCTTCTTGGGAAATGGGCAAGTTCTATAAGCAGCTTCTGCAGTAATGACAAATTTTCATTTGAACAGATTGCTTGCAAGTTGTCTCCCACTCTTTCCTCCTTCTATTGAAATGACTTAGTTGAACTCTGGACTGCTTTTCACGATTAACAGTTGTATGAAACAAGAAAAAGTACTTCATCCTACATATATGCTACAGCTTCTGACTTTATCTGTTTTAAGATATCACAGACAAATTATCTTATATGAGGCAGTTTATAACGAGTTTGAGACCTAAATTTAAGTTTCATCTGACAGGCATGTTTCTGTTAGTCCCCTTCTGTCAGAAAAGGGATCTGACTGAAAACCAATACTAAGAGGTCTTCTTTCGTGATACTAATATTCGATGTGATTACCTACCTATTTTGACTGACCCTGCAAGTACTATGGCCAACATGATGGAGTTGGCAAGGACTGTATCTTCCAGTAACCAGTGACACCCTAGTAGGCGTAGGTCAGGTAGGTCATTTATGAAAGCATGTACCCACATAAATGAAATGAAGCGTGAGAACAGTAACATGCATCCAGAAAATAGCTGTCTTCCAATGAAAAAAAAAAGCTACCATAAAGAACCTCCCATGTTTCATACAGACTTTGGTTCAGCAAGACACAGTAATTTCAACTTTGACTGAAATTTTCTACTAAAACTAATTTCTGGTTTACTTTCATTTAATTTGAAATCAGTGCTGTCCAGACCAATTCACAACTTAGTATCAGAGATGTATCAGAACTTTCCTACACACACTGTTCCATCTTCCTTCCTCATTATAAGCTCACCTATCCTTCAAATTTTAAAACTAAAATATCACTATGGGTCATTATGCTGTACTCATTCCATTTGTTAGAAGACCGTTCTTCAGGTAAAGAAATAGTGTAAACATTGTGGGAGAGTAAGATCATATTGTAACTGGTGCCTGTAAAAGCATCAACAGTACTGGCCTATGTTGTACAGGCTCTCCTGCTTAAGAAAAAAAAAAAAGAGGTTTTTCCATCTTGAAAATCTTATATAAAAGACCATTCTCCTGAGTGATGTAACAGCTATAGTTTTTACCTGCTCTATTCATGATCTACAACAGTAAAAGCCAGAAGGACATCTAAGTGTAATAAAACATTAAATATTAATAACAGTAGTACCTTAATTTGCATAAATCTTGACAGAATTAAAAAAATATGTTTACTTTGTTGATTATGTCTCTAGTACAGAGAACTTTTATCATGTTCTTTTTCACAAGCATAGCATCATGGAGCAGTTTGGGCTGGAAGGCACATTTAATGGTCACCTAGTCCAACTCCCCAAAGAGCATCTTCAACTAGATCAGATTGCTCAGAATGTCATTCAGCCTGACTGTGAATGTTTCCAGGGATGGGGCATCTACCTCCTCTCTGGACAAGTATTTCATCACCCTCAGCACAAAAAATTTCTTCCTTGTATCTAATCTATCTTTTAGTTTAAAGCCATTACCCCCTGTCCTATCACAACAGGCCCTGCTAAAAAGTCTATTATCATCTTTTCGGTAGGCCCTTTTAGGTAACTGAAAGGCTGCTATAAGGTCTCCCTGGAGTCTTCTCTCCTCCAGACTGAACAGCCCCGAGTCTCTCAGCCTTTCCTCACAGGAGATGTGCTCCATCTCTCTGATCATTTTTGTGGCCATCCTCTGGACCTCCTCTGACAGGTCCATATTCTTTCTGTGCTGAGGATCTCAGAGCTGGAGACAGAACTCATGTTGCTCCTTCTGACCATTAAACTGCTGTAGGAAGTGATTGTTGAAAGCCTTTTGAAGGTGACAGTGGCCTCCGTGTTTCCATGTAACACAAACCCAAGAAATTTCTGCAGAAACACAATGTTTGTGATAAGAAAGTGCAATTTATACTGTTCCTTTTTTAAATGAGTCCTTCATAGTAAACCTCTGAAGTAAGGTGAGAAAACCTTCTCTTTTCTTTTTTCCTTTGGTTTTATAGTCAAAAGAACTGCAGTGTTATATGCACACAGCTGGGCACAAATATGACAGAAAAAATGCCCTCAACACTTTGTTCAAACTCTCTTAAAACTGTCAGGTGACGCCCTAACTTACGTCTGCTCAACTGATACCAAGGGCCACTTTCCATCATAAAAAATTCATTTATCAATCTATGCATAATGTTTTTCCAAAGGGATAAAAAATATTCATCACTAATACAGTAACTGCTGCGCAATTAAACATTAACACAGCTTTTCCTGATGTCATTCATAGGCATAAATGCTCAGCCCTTAGAAGAAATGAGAGACTGGGTTTTCTGCCTCTCTCCTCACTTCATAGCTGAAAGGAAAACTGCTCCTTCTGCATGTGTAACTGTTCCTAAACATGCAGAGGCACCAGTGACAGTCTGTGCTCCACTGCGTGCTCAACACTTTTCACCTATTGACACAGAAAGGACTGCATATATCCACTGCTTTGCTGTTGGAGAGGAACAAGCACGTTCATTCAAATAGATGGATGTTTGCTTCATACCAATTATTTATCATTCAACGATGAGGTCTGAGGTCTTACTTAACTGAGCTTGTAATGGAATTATCCATTCCCCAAGGTGCTTCTCCACCACACTCCTCAGTGTCACGTCCCTATTCTTAACATGAACATCACACAGATGTATGATCCTCAGTTACAGATGGCAAACTAAGTCACACGAACACCACAGATAAAACTGGAACGCCTACTAACTTTGTCCAGAGACATTAAATTCATCGCTAAACTTCATACTTTAACAGCTTCCCGCATATTCAAAGCTACCACAAACTGTAAGAGGAAGAATGAACAACTGACACAGGTATTTTGTGGCAGAGAAAAAAAAAAAACAACAAACAGTTCTCAGGAGCTGCCTTCAATTAGTTACTCACTACTCAAAATAAATCTTTACTTCTCATTCCCAAATTCCCTGCTTATTCAATACCCTCATGCCAGTTACACAATACACAAACCAGGATTTTTATAATCTTATTTACTACAATACTGATTCACTCTAAACCGTGCCTAGACTGCAACAAAAACAGAATAACTCAAGGACTCTTTCAGAAAAGAAAGCAGGGAGGGACGAAGAGGAACCAAGTGCGATAATGCTATAAAAGTTGTTGTACAATATGCACCCATATGAGGACAGAGGGGGGACAACTGGGATTGTACAGGCAGCTTTAAGATCAGTTTTTAACTTTTTTCAACTTTGTAACTGTGACAGTGTTTTGATATAGGATGCAATGTGAAAAACTTTGCATGCAACATTTTATGCAAAACTGGAAAGGAAGTATATCATTATCTGATATACAATGCCTCTGAGTGCTGTGAGAGCTGTTTGATGACATTACAAGACCACTCTACATATTTTCTACTGGAGAAGGAAGGAGGCTCCTGATAAAAAAGGAGACATCTCAACTCATCTGCGAGAAAGTCAAGGAGTGGTATTCAGAACACTACAGGCTGACTCCAGAAAGACTACGCAGCAAATCCCTCTGGAAGTCATGTCCAAACACATGAGTGATAAGGTCATGGTGACTGGGAACATTCATCTTGGATTTACCAAAGATGTGTTGTGCCTGACAAACATGACATCCTTCTACTGAGAAATAACTGCCTGTGTGGCAAGGGGGGAGCAGGGGTTTTTCTTTACTTTCATAGTCAGGTGTTTGACACAGTCTCTCATAGTCCGGTAGCAAAATCGGAGATACGTGGTTTGGATAGGTGGATTACAGGGTTGATGGAAAATTGTCCGGGCTATGGGATTCTAAATGGCTGGGATCATCAGTATTAAGACCAAGTGGTAGCTGGTCACTCTTGAAGTTTCTCAGAATTGATATTAAAGTGAGTATTAATATCCTCATTAATGACTAATCCACACTTAATGACCTAGTTACTCAACCAAATTTGTGGACAATGCCAAGTAGTGAAAAGTGATAACTATACCCTGACTCAGAGGGACCCATCTTGGGAACTTCAATTAAAGTGAAATCCTATATCTGCACTCACACTCAGAGGGCTGACTGAGTAGAAATCAAATTTGCAGAAAAGGATCCGAGGTCCTTTCTGATACTTTTTCTCAAGATGAACGTGAGTCAGCAGCATATCTTTTTGCAACAATGAAGACTAACTGCAGGCTGTGCTATATTAGCAAGAGTTCACCCATCAGGTCAAGTGAAATTGTTATTCCCCTCTATTTGGTTCTAGATAATGACTGTCCAATTTGGAGATCAATATGAAGCACTAACATATTGAATAATACCCAGTGGAAGGCCACCAGGATGATTAAAGCTGTAAGCAGAGAACGCCATAAGGCATGATCACTGTCTTCAACTATCTACTGAAGATCATAGAAAAGACAAAGCTGGACTCTTCCTGAATATACATAGCAAAAAGATGAGGGATAGTGGATATATGACCTACAATAAAATTCCAGTGTAACATTAGGAAAAATTTCACAGTGAAAGTCAACCCTTAAGAGGGGCCCAGAAAACATAGAATTTTCATCCTTAAAGATGTTAGAAATGGTACTGGATAGGAGTTGGAGCAACAGGATCTAACTTTGCTGGTTGACCCTGCTTTGATCTGGAGGCTGAACCAGGTAATCTCCAAACTTCCCGATGAGTCTAAATTCCTCTGATTCTACCATTTTAGAGAGCCAGTTTGGGTACTCAAAACACGATGGATCAAAACATGATCCAGTGCAGACTAATCGGCCAAGAAGGTTTCCAAATAAAGAATTCTTCCCCTCTTGCCAAAGCATTCCTTGGTGCACATGAAAAAGGACTCTACACATACAAAACAAATTAAAAATCCATGCAAATAGTGTGAAAGGTAGTTTAAAAGGAATTTAGGTTTTCAGCATAGTTCAAAAGCAGTTATCAAGTAACATTTTGCAAAGAGAAAGACTAACTGAAAATTGCCCTCATTTTAAGGATACTTTCTGAAATAACATCAGGTGCAGCGCACAATGTTTGTGTCATCAAAAAAAGCTAAATCTGTAACAGGTTAACTTAAAGTCTGTCACGTAGACTGTCTTTTCCTCTCTTAGCAAGATCACTGTTAAACACTTAGCAAATGTTAATTATCAAATATGATTGTTTTCTAAAGGGTCACCTGGAATGTTCTAACGCTGTTTCACATAATTTCATTTTCATCCAAATGTACTGAGAATACCAATTATGTGATAGTTTTCTTAAGTGCTTCACTTGAACCCAGACCTACAGCATCTAAGAAACCTAAGCTGTACTTGCTCCACACAAATTAAAGCATTCTCCATTTCTGATTTGATATTTTCTAAGTCCTGTCAAATGTACTACCAGATCACAGACGTAAGGTGAGCCTGACACCTTGAAAATAATGATGATGCTATACTTAGAAGGTAAAAAGCCTGTAGACAGAACATTAAACACTCAAAAGATATGACAAGTGAGGAAATCTTCGTAACAAGCTTCCACTTGTTGCAAATAGATTAATTTCAATGAAAACTGGATCAAGATTTGTCCTAGTAGACCAGTGCAAACACTAAACTGATTCTGGAACAGTAAATTATTTATTCCAAAAAGTAGTCAAACATCCCAACAATTTATAAGCCCAGAAAGCAAGCACAGTTAAAAAAGAATAAGCTACATTTTTGGGAACTGCAGGAGAGAATTGCTGAGTACTAAAGGTAGAGGTAGTTCACTGCTCAAGAAATGGTTTGTTTGTTTGTTTTATAATAATGGTACGTGCTTTTTAGTGTTGGCAAAACTCCCTTGTGGTATTAAGCTTAATGCGTTTTATTTAAACCTACAGTTGCTAA
Organism: Xenops minutus; assembly: GCA_035221455.1. Taxonomy (NCBI): domain Eukaryota; kingdom Metazoa; phylum Chordata; class Aves; order Passeriformes; family Furnariidae; genus Xenops; species Xenops minutus. Next base: position 136,910,646 of record JAWWEE010000074.1, on the reverse strand, counting down.
TTATTACTCAATTGCTAGGACAGATATTCTCTACCTTGTAAATTGATCTGTATTTTAAATTCACAAGCAAGTACTTCCACAGCCAAGGTGAACACATTAAACTTTCTGACCTAAAATGTAAGTCTGATATAGCAGAAAGAAGTCACTACACAGTAAAGCAACACCAAAAGCACCTACAGTATTTAGGAACTCTGCTACATCAACAAGTTTTCCTGCCCCACAAATTAAATGGTGAGTATAGGAAGTTCCTCATGGTTCTCTCCTCCTCCACTGGGGATGCCCTACCCAGAAAACTGTGGCAGCAAAGCACAGTTGCCATGTTTCAAGTCAGTGGTTCATGGAATGAGGGACATTTTTGTGTGAGAATATTTGATCCACAAGATTTGTATGAGCTACTACTAGTTTTGTCTGTGCTCCACACTGAGGCACAGTTAGTGCCTTTCACATACATCCAGAGCCACTAAAAAAATCTGACGGCTGGGATATCACAGCAAGAAGGGTAAAATTAAGAGATCCATGGCAGGCCTAAGAATTCAAATATCTCAGTAATGTCAAAGTACTGGGTTATTGCAATAATGCTTTTTTTGGTACCAAGAACATCCAAGACTGAAAAAAAATGCCTATCACAGCCAAAAAGAATTAGGTGGGAACAGGACAATAAGCTGAAGGAAGAAAAGACAGTGGGTCAAGAAGCTTCTTTATCTATGTTATCTTTATCACAGCCTCTCTATTAGCATTTTGTATTACAAAATTTTTCTAAAATAAATTAATCCCATTGAGGTGGAGGTTACAGAGGAACTGAAAAGCTGTCAGGAGTGCCAGCTAAGAACCAGAGAGGGCTAGTTAAGCTCAGCAGCCAGTGTCAGAAACTAGACCAATTAATCTGATTCTGGTGATTTTTCTTTGCAAAAAGAATTTCTTTATTTCTAGTCATAAACCCCAAAGCATTTCATCATAAAACCCAAAGTATTTCCTATTCTGTAAAGTACTAAAATTTGAACTTTGAAAGTGGTAGAGGATGTGCTTATAGAGGTGGAGGGAGATGAAAGGAAAAAATCAGTGCACTTTCAAAAAACAAGAAGCTTAACTTTCTTTTGCAGCAGTTACTAAGTATTTGTCCACAAGAATATAGAGAAAGTTCAACTATCTTGTGAAGATTCACCATGGAAAATCTGAAAAACTAGGTATAGGCATTTAAGTCTAAATACAGGATTTCAGACAAGATTGAAGTGAAGGTTTTAATGCATTCTTAATTACCAGTTTTCTACCAACGTCCTGTAACACCATCAACCTTTTTAAGGTTCAAAACTCATCATAAAAATTTATGAAACTCTTTTCACAAGATCACACCAAGGAGGTTTAAAAACATATTAGCATACAAGTACAACAACAAGGGCAAAAACATGTCACGGAACTATTAAAACCACAGCAAATATGGACAGTTAAGCTTATTAACACTTAAAGATTGCAAATAAATGTGCATAAATTCACAGTACAACATTGCATGTAATATAATACATACAACTCTGCTACATCAGCACTTAAGAGAATGATTACAACAGGAAAGCTGACAACTGCTTTTCTCTAAATTCAAGTAGTCCCCATTTTTCTAGATTAATGGGTTATGAAAAATTCAATACATCTCTGAGTGCTGAAGAGAAAATATCTGAACTATTTTAAAATCTAAAAATCCACCAATGCTTCTCTAAATAAACATTTCATGCATTTATTTCCTTTGTTATTTTTGTAGATTATACCTCCTTTTTACTGAGCATTTACAGACATTACAGCGATAGAAATATTTAATTAATCCTATCTTTGTACTTCAAAGAAACAACATTCAAAATTGTGGTATGGTAAAACTACATATTTTTAATCTCAATACTATATTAGCATTTACTACAGCATATTTATTTTTAGATTTGAATCTCTCTTCAGTAATTGTACCCAACTACATACTGCCACTCAAACTGAAAATTTCACAGCATCTTTATAATTCTTAGCACATTTTTTTCTGAATGTAATAAATCTTCCTCTTAAGAAAAGGAATGGTCTTCCTCAAACTGTTAAAATACAGAAGGTAGCCCTGAAAATCCTTTACTAAATCCTGTAATTGTAATAATATTTAACCATCTGGTGTTCAATATCCTTTTTTCTTAAACCTGAGGTAAGTTTTGAAGAGAAGTTCAACATGCACCTTACCTGAGTCTATACTGTTGATATCTAGTGGGCTAAGTATAAACATAATACACTGTATTCAGAAGAATATATATCTCAGTTTTAAAAGAGGCACAAGTAAAAACTGTCAGGGAATCTAAACTCTACAGCCAGAGGTACAGCTAAAAAAATTACTGTTTTCTAAAAGGTAGTTCTGAAAGAGTTACGTGCAAGAAATATTTATCCCCAGTTTTGATGGCAGTCATCACACATTCTGCATTTAGTAAAGCAATCTAGAAATTTAAGCTTTGTAACATCAAGGTGACATTTCCCATTTTATGCAAATTAATTTAACTTTGTTACCTTATTTACTTCCAGAATTTCCCTTCTCTCTTCACTAGCAAAACGAAGCTGACTTGCAGCACCACGATCATCATGCTTGGAGCCATCTTCTTCAACGTATGGAATAAGTTGCTGTGAAGACAAGAAGCATTAGCTTTACTAAAAATTAAAGAAAAAATAATCAAAAAAAGAAATCAAACCCAGGAGATACTTAAGGTACTACCACTTTTTCCACAGGTTCAAACTGCCCAAGAGAAAGTGGACACAAGCTTACTTTGTCAGCTCAAACCCAAAGGCCTTAGAATTACCTCAGTCAGGTCTCCAGGAAAATTATGTGCTTCAAAAGGACACAATCCCACCTATTACCACACTTAGACCCAAGCAATTTCACAACTGCACACAGAACACAGACTTTCCTTTTCAAGGTGTGCATCATGGACAATTCTTGTATTCTTGAACTATGCAGATATTTATTTTAAAATTTACTATTTGACAATAAGAAATACTACAAACAAGAGGTTATCATTATTAAAAAGTATTTTAGCAGAGGGGCAGGTACCAAACTCTTTGCTCTCGTGATCAGTGACAGGACTTGAGGAAACACTATGAAGCTCAGTCAGGGGAGGTTTAGGTTGGATATCACTCGGGAGATGGTTGGGCACTGGAACAGGCTCCTCAAGGAAGTCGTCACAGCACCAAGCCTGTCTGATTCAGGAAGTGTTTGGACAATGCTCTGAGGCACATGGTGTGATTCTTGGGGTGTCCTGTGCAGGGCCAGGAGCTGAACTTGATGAGTCCCTTTCAACTCAGCATATACTATGATTCTATATTAAACACAATTGTGACTGGCTTTACATAGCTACTTGGTTAATACTCTAGTTATGACTTCCTATTTTAGTGTCTGTTTGGCTGTTTTTAAGGCCAGGCCTACAGTTACCTAAAAGGAGTTTTTCCGTAAGTATTTCCCACTGTGATCTCCTCAGACATAGAGAATCATAGTTTTGTTTAGGTTGGAAAAGACAATATTGTATGATGTTTTCTGTAAGCTTCTACAAAGCAAAAAATCTTTGATGAAGTATTTCTAAACAAATACTACTGTATGTTTCCTTCCTAAAACCAAAATAAATTAAGAAGACTAAGTAAATGTAGTAGGTGCAAAACAAATACATGCCTCTGTGTCAGAACACTGCCAAGCTACTAACAACTTACAAAAAAAATAAGCTGTAACATTTTATACATAGCATACAGCCACAAAGTCAGCAGTCTATCATCATTTTTTTGTCCTGAATCGAGCAAAATTACATCCATGTTCACATACAGACAAATGGAAGACTAGTATTGACAAAAATGACCCTAGGTTACAAAAGCCCTCTGAGATCATCCAAGTCCAACCTATGACCAAACACCACCTTGTCAACTAGACCATGTGCTATGTCCAGTCTTTCCTTAAATGCATCCTGGGATGGTGACTCCAACCACTTCACTGGACAGTGCATTGCAATGTTTAATTACTCCTTCTGTGAAGAAATTCTTCCTAATGTCCAATCTAAACCTCCCCTGGCACAGCTTGAGGCCATTTCCTCTTGTCCTGTCACTTGTTGCCCAGGAGAAGAGGCCAACCCCCACCTGCCTACAACCTCCTTTCAGGGAGCTGTAGAGTGAGAAGGTACCCCCTGAGCCTCCCCTTCTCCAGGCTAAACAACCCCAGCTCTCTCAGCTGCTCATCGTTGTGCTCCAGACCCTTCACCAGCTTCACTGCCCTTCTCTGGACTTGCACCAACACCTCAATGTCCTTCCCAAACTGAGGGGCCCAGAACTGGACACAGCACTGAAGGTGCGGCCTCACCAGTGCGAAGTACAGAGGGAAAATTTCAAATTTGGATTCCATTTCAAAACCAGATCCCTCCCAGTTGGTAAGAATTGATGTTAATGTGAAAGTTTCACAGTCTTTCAAACAGCTCTAACTAATAAACAGGATTCAGTCCACCTAGTTCCAGTCTCATTAAAACTTGTTATGAGCCTCCTGCAGCTGAGAACAGACAAGATGTTATGCAGAGAGCGGTTATTCTCAGCTGTAGTGTATATACGAATAAAGACACTCACTTCTATGGGAACAGGATCGAGCCCAGCACAGTTTTCATTGCATTTGTCATAGACTAATCTCAGTTTTCTGAAGAGTATTGATAACTGACGGAGATGTTCCTGCAGCTTTCCCAATCTGTCTTGGTACGTTGCAGTGTGATAAGTAACACCATTTGGTAACTAAAGAGAACCAAAACAATAAAAATATTACATTGAAGTTTCTGGCACATTAAATAAACACACTAAAAGAAATCAGATGGGATTTTGTACATTTTAAAATCAGATAATCACTTTATTGCCAGAGAAATCAGTGACACTTTTCTTTACCAGCAAAATTCTGCATTTGATGTTCTCAATCACTGCTGTCAAACAGCTTCACTTATTCTATACTTTGGTCATTGTCAATCCTTTTAGCTCTTTTCAGTGAGTGTCTTCACAATGTTTAAGTATGATCCAAGTATTACACTTCGAGACTTCCTGTCTCAACCCCAGGCCACACAATTCAGAAACGCAAGAGTCATGAAAATAGAGGGAATGGAGGTGATTGTTTATCTTCTGCTCTCCACAGAGAAAACACAACGAAAGTTTGTATGTTTTCTCAGTACATAACCACAAATAAGGATTATGCCTATTTTTATAAGAAAAAAAAAGTCAGAAAGTTTTAGATGGGAAATATTACAAAAAAGATCAATGAAAATTCCTCTAAAATTATGTTGACAACTTCATGTTAACATAAACACAGAAACATGACCGGCATATAAACAAACTTTGCTATTCATAAAGAAAAACATAGTTACTAGTGTATTTAGTTTATTGTGTGGGCAATAACAATTCGGCATTTCTAAATATCCTACATCTTCACTTAATCTGCAGGAGTAAACAAATACATTAAGAGTGGCATTCACTTCTCCCACCAATTCCCATTTTTAAAGCAGTTTGATCAAGTTACCGAAGCGTCCTGAGCCATGTCCTCTGCCCATACACACCGTCAGCCCGTGGAGAGCACGCGGCGCAGTCCTCACCTGCATGTTCCTGAGCAGCTGGAAGATCTCCATGGTTCGGAAGACGATGTCCTGCACGGTCTCCTGGCCGATGCGGCACAGGGAGGCGGTGTTCACCTCGCGGGCCGCCTGTGCCTGCGGCCCCGAGAAGGCGCCCGGCGGCATCGCCGCCCCGGGCAGCGGCGGCGTCGACATCTCCGGCCCGCCCCAAGGGCTGGCTCTGCATGGATGGACCGACCGAGCGCTTGTTTGAGTCTGCCCGGAGGAGCTCCCGGGGCAGCTATCCCGTGCCTGTCCCCGCAGCTGGCCCTGCCGCAGAGAGCGCAGCCGGGCTGGGGCCGGGCCGGCCCAGCCCACCCTGCTCCTGTCTCTGCCCCTGCCGGGCCGCGGCTGCTCCTCCTGCTCCTCCTGCCCGACCGCGGCGAGGGCACCCACGGAGCTGGGCTGGGCTGGGCTGGGCTGCTGCCCGCCCCGGCACAGAACCCGCAGCGCTCCGGACCCGGACCCGGACCCGCAGTCTCTCCCGCCGCGGACCCGCCCGCGGCCCGGCCCGGCCCGGCCCGAGGCGAGGCGCTGCCCGGGGCCCGCAGCCCGGACCAGGACCCTGCTCCCCGCACACTCCCGGGGCCCGCACCGCGGCACTCCCGGCCCGCTCCCCCCGCACTCACTCCCGGTTCCTCCCGCTCCCCCC
>JAWWEE010000074.1:136857184-136904273 GCA_035221455.1 Xenops minutus | reverse complement strand
GTCCCCCCGCACTCATTCCCGGGTCCCCCCGCTCCGCCCGCACTCACTCCCGTGTCCCCCCGCTCCCCCCGCACTCACTCCCGGTTCCTCCCGTGTCCCCCCGCACTCACTCCCGGTTCCTCCCGGGTCCCCCCGGTCCCCCCGCACGGCGGCGGAAGCGCCTCCCGGCCGCGGTGCCGTCACAGCCGGCGGGGCGGGCCCTGTGCCCGGTGTCGCGGCCTGCGCAGCCCGGCCAGGGTTTGCGGGCCCGGGCCCTGCCGGCGGCCTCGTGGGGTGGGACGGCTTGGTCAGAACCCCCTAGCAATGCCCACACGAGTGCCACCACCCCTGCGGTACAGCACAGAATCACAGAACGGCCTGGGTTGGAGGTGACTTTAAAGAACACTGAGTCCCAAGTGCTCCTGGCGGGGGCAGGGACACCCTCCTCTAGACCAGGTTGTGCAGAGCCCCGTCCAGGCTGGCTCGGGCACTGCCAGGGATGGGGCATCAAGTTCTGGCAGCCTGTGCCGGTGCCTCTCCACCCGCACAGCAAAGAATGCCCTCCTACCATCTAATCTAAGCCTGCTCTTTCAGTTTGAAACCATTCCCCTTTGTCGTATCGCTACAGCTCCTGATGAAGAATCCCTCTATGCCTTCCTTGTAGGTGCCTGTCCGATACTGGAAGGTTGGTGTGGGGTCTCCAGGAGACCTGCAGGCTGAACAGCCCCAGCTTTCTCAGCCTGGCTTCATAGGAGAGGTGATCTGGTCCCGGTCACAGATAAGTGGCTGAGTATCTGTTCTGCAAGATAAATGTGTATATGTCAGTATGCACATGCACACCTGTATTATTTTTACAGCTTTATAGGTGTACTGATACTCCTTCTTGCATAGAAACATTATTGCTAATACAGAAAAGCCTTAGCCTTCCTGTGTCACAGTGTTTGGGTGGGTATAAAATGTCTCTGAGTGTTTGTACCACACTAGTACAATTGAATTGAGGCAGTATAAAAATACAAGACCTCCTGTGTGAGGGAGAAGGAATGCCCTCAAAAAGAAACTCAGTGAGGTCTATGAGGCCTGCAAGATAGGAATTAACTATAGAGTAGCTAGTGCTTACTGTCTGCCTAATGAAAAATTTCTTCATATGCCAAAATCAGTAAGTACCAAAGTTGTTTGGTTTTTTTCCCCTCCAGTTGACATCATACCTAGGACTCTGACTTATTTTGGCAATAAGTATCTGAAAATATAGAAGAGAGCATTTATATACCTGTGGCTTCTTATGAATTCTCAGTAAGTCTCATCAAGGTAGTTGTGCTGTATTAAAAATGATGTTACAAATGATCTTTTGTGTGAAATGCGTTTTTAATGCTGTAAAAATAAATTAGAAATTTGACACATGGTATGGGGAGGCAAGGGGTGACAAGCAAAAGAAATTGGGCAAGGAGAAAAGCTGAGCTGTTTAAGGATTTTCCTTTGCTCAGGAGACCTTCTGCATCTGGAAGGTTTAAGTCTAGAAGAAATAAGGTGGAAAACAGCAACATTCTGTCTTTCCCTCAGGCTGTTTTTGCCGAAACAGACGAAGTTTCTATCAAGAGAGATAATTGCAGGTTGTGTAAAACTTCAATGCATTCTTTCCCACAGTCTGAGGAAGGGGAAATAAGGAGAGAAAGTGAAAACTGTAAAAAGCAGCCCAGAGAGCATTCTGCATGTGTGTTGGGCCTTTGATACATAAGGCAGGAGCCCAGCTTCAGGATATTTGTGTATTCTCTTCCACCTGACAGAGTTTTCACAGTCTGTTCTAGCATTTCTGAATTTGGAATTAAACTTTTTTCAAGGCTGGAGCCGATAGCTTAGTTCTCTGGTTACCTGCATGCATATCAAATCAGACATGTGGTATAGATATACAGCCTTTGTTAAAGAAAGAAGAAAGCAGTCAAGGAACATTCAGGGACAGAATCATACAAAGTGTCAGAGGTGTTTTGCTGCAGAAAACATTTTTTACCTCAGAAATGGACTAATGAGGGTAAACACCCCACCCTTTCCTAAACTGAAGCCTTTTACTGCCTGGCTAAGTTCTCTCTAGTTCTCTGCCAGAGCCAGGGTACAATGTAAATAGTTGTATTTTAACAGAGATCTTTGTGTAAAGGATACAAAAGTGGATTCTTAAACAGATAGGAAAAAATTGTTTATAAAATAAGAGGAGGTTATTTTCAGACAGGAAAAGAACATCCCATGGTGTCTGGCTAGACAGTGCTTGGGGAGATCAGTCCGTGGAGAATTTCAAAGGGCATGTCTGAAGGCTTGTGTCTCAGTTCACTGTACATTGAGAAAATGATGCAAAAACTGTTCAAGAGCTGAGCACAAAGGATAATGTTTTCCTCTTCCGATTGCATGGCCAAGAGTTCTGTTCACACTGCTTAACCGGCCCCAGATCCAATGGCATGAGAGTAATGAGCGACTCAGACCACCTACTATTCAGGGCTGCCAGACACAGACTCCATATGCAGTTGTATCCTGAAGTATAGGGCTGTCACTTACAGTAGGCAGTTGAAATACAGAGCCAAGTCTACATGTGGAGAGTGCTGAAGGATGTTGCTAGGAGGCCTAATGTTCTTCATTGTCGGTCTGTGGAGCCATCTAAATCTGATATTTCACTTCCAGACAAAGGCATCTCTTCCTTTCAGATAAGAATGTTTTCTTGGTTGAATGAGAAAAGGATTAATATATATTTTTCTTTTTAAAAGCAATCTGTTAAGCAGCCACGGTCTGACTTCAGTTTGGGCCAAGTGCTTTATCTGGAAGGTGTCCAAATCAGAGATCATCTTTCACATCCATTTCAATTTCTGTGGCATCGGTTCCACCAGTGACTTAGAATTCTGCAGTCTTTGTTGTTGCCTTTGTAGAGAAGCTACTAAAAACCTAACAAAGAGCCTGTGTCTGCATGTAATATTCTAGTCCAATCACCTTTAACTGAAATTTGAAATTAGGGTTCTTTAAAGAGTAATTACTTCAGTGATTATTATTATTGTTGTTGTTATTGTTGTTATATCACAATTATAATGGCTTTTGATTTTTTTTTCAATTTTAAGAGGTTCTCACTCATATACCCTGAGCAACTCCAGAGGTGGTATAGTTGTGCTTTATCAGGAAAGTAAAAATCCTCAAAGTGAGTGAAGAGGATAATTGTTGCTTTTGTTCAAATAATTTTCTCTAAATCAGTTGATATGCTTGCAAGGCAGTATGAATAATTCTATTTTAAAATAAACAGAACTGGTGAAATCCCTGGATCATCCTCTGTTTTCCTTGAATAAGAGAGTGTACTCCCTCACAAGTTTCCTCACACTATTCCTTAGCAGCAGTGGTTTGATACTGCTCTAAGGGTGACAGATGGGCTTGGGGGAAATGTGTTAGCCCGGAAAGGACTTTCATTCTCCACCCTGTCCCATTCAGTGTTTATGTGTTCATTCAAGGAGAAATAATGGGACTTTATGGAACCTTTGCCAACAATAAACAGACAAGGCACAATTTACCGTTACCAAGCTGTGACAGATAATGGCATGGCACATAACTTTTTTAGTATGTGGCCAGCACAGACAGTTAAGGTAGGTTGAGCTTCATCAGAGATCACGTTTATAGGCCAGAGGAAACAGTTAATGGCTGTGATTAAGGGAGGAGGATTGGGGGTTTGGGGTTTTTTTGTGTGTGACACAGGGGTTTTTAGAATTATGTTTTTCTCATCCAGGCAGGTATTTTCATGAACTATGAAAACATCCATTTAGAAGGAAGAAGGATCATCTGTGGTAGTGCTACATGAGATGGGATAAATTAGGTAGGATCAGAGCCCAAAACATCAGAGCAGAGGGCAATACTCCATTCTTTTGCTCAGTAGGGGATGAACACAGCTGTTTTCTGGACCAAGGGGAATTTGGGTTGAACAACTAAGACCTCTCTGTCTTTATGTCATTCTCTTGCACAGCCTTTTGATGCTGCAGGTGGTAGAAGGACAGCAAGAAGAATAGGTGGAAGGGGTTCAGCCTCCTTGCTTGCCTCATCTCCTCCATCCTCTTTTTAAGCAAACTTATCTATATGTTATACATGCTAATGGCACCTTCTGCAAGGGCACAGAGAAGCAGAGTGTCATGCCTACTGGCTTTCATACAGATAGTAATCAGCTTCAGTGGTTTGCCACGATTCAGTCTCTAAATGTTCAGAGTGGTCAAACAGAATGATCTGTAAATCCCTAATTTCAGAATGGCCTTATGTGGTGTTGTGGCTACCAAGTGCCCACCACACCACTCCACCATCAAACTCCCTCATTCCCCCACTCCCTCATTCCCCATCCTTAGCCATACAGCAGGAGAAAATAAGATGAAAAACTCATGGCTTGAGATAGTCACTTTAATGAAAGAAAGCAAAGTCTGAATATTGAAGTACAGTCCTGCCACAGATGGATCCAAATGGCATTGCAAGGGGTGTTCTCTTAAAGCTCAGACCCTATTAGGACTTGCATTGGCTCCATAAGTCAGGGTCACACCCATTTCCCATGATATGAAAATAAGCATTAATGAATGATGAGGAAGTCAGATAAAGTGTGATAGTTCAGCCTACTTGTAGGGGGCTTAAAGCATGGTGTAGCTTTTTGGTTTTTGCTTTGGGGGTCCTACACACCCATTTCTTGATCCTGACAGGTATATCCTATCATCAAGTCTCTACTTCTCAAAAGTTTGCTTCTTGATCTTCAGCTCAGAAATGTTGCCCTTGGCCCCTTTGTTCCTTCAAACACCAAAGAACTAGTTTTGTAGTCAGTTCTTTCTGGCATGAAGATAGTTATCCTTCCCTACATTTTACATGATGCGCTGTTATGCCAGCAGCTGGTACTCTCCCTGTAATTGTGACAGAAGAAAAAAGGAGTAACAGGAAGTCCCCAGACTTCTTCCAGAGTATCCCAATGCAGAAATCTCATCTTTATAATCTTTCTGCTTTTGCAGTTGTTCACTTACTTTTCTTCAAAGAAACATCTGAAATTCCCCATATAATCTAGACATCGTGAGTTCAGACCCAAGTCCAGAAGCAAATGTATCATGTCTTCTTTTGGTCTCACTGCCCAACACCTCTCCTGCATCCTCCCGCTTATTGGTGCTCCAAATGCTGGCACTGAAAATTATTTAAACAGAACAATACCAAGCTTCTCCTTTTGCCACAAAATAGCTGTGGGCAGTCTGTGACTTCTTCTACTGGACTTTCAGATATTTTCCTGGTTCTATTTTTCCTGAGCAAATGGTCTTGTGGGACTCACTGTTTGGAAGAACAGGCATTCCAAATTGCAGTTTATATGAACTCTGTGTCTTCATCAGCCAAATGTGCATTAATGATGCCTGTGGATAAATTTTCAGCATGCTTGTTTGATGGCTTCTCTTGGGGCTTGCACAAAAATGGCTTGGAAATGGAACATTTGCAAAGAAGTGGATGCAGGCTAAAGAAAGCATTACAATGAGATGTAAAAAACGTGCATTGTAATTTATACAGGCAACTAGCTTCTGGAAAACTTGACCTCTGGCCAGTAGAGGACAGAAACATATCTAAAGAGACCACTGAAGCAGTGACTGGTACCCAGTGGGACAGCGATGGAGGGACTAATTATATTTTCACAGCTGTTACAACAATGCTGAAAGTATGTTGGTGACAAATGACTTTGTGGTGGACTTCACAGTAGTTAATACTGGAGAAAAGCTAGCCTGCCTTGTGGTTTGACTGCTTATGTGCTATTAACATTATAAGCAGGAGTGCAAGGGTATTTTTTCCCTTCAGGGGCCATTGCCAGTATGCAGTTTCCCACTGTTGCTCCACAGTTGGAGGCAGAGTTTTCTTTAAGGTGTTGACAGATGATACTCCTGTGACTCACTCCATAGTAGGACAGGGAAAGAGGTCCTGTGCTCTTTTCCTTCCCAAAACATGTCCTAGTTGTGTGAGGGGATCCCTGCTCTGCCTTGTAGTACATGGGTTTTTTTTTCCTAGACCCTAAAAAATTCAGGAGGGGTTTCTCTCTTCATCTGCCTCTACTGATGTTTTATTTCTCTCTCTAATTGTAAATCTCTAGTAGTAGGTTGTAGTGGGTTGGCCTTTTATGAACACCAGGTACCCACTAAAGTTACTCTCTCCCTTCTGCAACTGAAAGGAGAAGAGAAAATATAACAAAGGATTCATGAGTTGAGGTAAGAGCTGGGACAGTTCGCTCTCCTATCACCATCACAGGAAAACTATACTCAAAGGAGGGATATTAATTAAATTTATTACTAACAGAATCAGAGCAGGAGAATGAGAAGGAAAAATAAATTGTAAAACCCCTTCCCTCTCCCTCCTTCCAGGTTCTACCTCCTCCCACCCAGTGGCGCAGGCAGACAGGGAATGGGGTTTATAGTCAGTTGTTGTTTCCACTGCTGCTCAGGAAGAGTTCTTCCCCTGCTCCCCGTGGGGTCCTTCACAAATACTCCAGCTTGAGTCCATCCCACGGGCAACAGTTCTGCACAAACTGCTGCAAAGTGGGTCATTTTTCCATGGGGTGCAGTCGTTCAGGAACAGGCAGATCCAGCCACAAGTGCTGCCAGCAAACCTGCTCCCGTGTGGGCTCCTCTCCCCACAGGTCAGGAGGTCCCTGCCAGGACCCTGGTCCCGCATGGGCCTCCCATGGGATCACAACGTCCTTCAGGCATGCCCCTGCTCTGGTGTGGGCTCCACCATGGCTGCAGGTGGATCTCTGCACCCAATGGTCCTCCACAGGCTGCGGGGGCAAAGCTGCCTCACCATGGGCTGCAGGGGAACCTCAGCTCCAGGGCCCGGAGCACCTCCTGCCCCTCCTTTTCCACTGACCTTGGTGTCTGCAGAATTGTTCACATGTTCTCATTTCACTCTTCTCTGGCTGCAATATTCATCTGTCCCAAAATTTTTTTCCCCCCCCCCCCCCCTTCTTAAATATGTTATCACAGAGACATTGCTATAATTCGTGATGGGCTTGGCCTTGGCCAGTGGCCAGTCCATCCTGGAGCTAGCTGGCATTGGCTCTACTGGGCATGGGGGATGGTTCCAGCAGCTTCCCACAGAAGCCATCCCTGTAGCACTCCCACTACCAAAACCTGGCCACAGAAACGCAATATACAGGTGAAAATGTTCTCTGTGACTTTGCAGGTACAAGCCTACCTCACTGTCATTTGGGAGAGCACTGATCACTCATCAGCTGATTGCAAAGATTATCTGTATTCTCGAAGCATTAAAAGGTTCATTGTTGTTTCTTGTATCTGTAGCAAGAGATATTTTCTTTCACCTTAACTTCCTTCTTATGAGCAAAATTACTTGTGATTTATTCAGTGTCAATCAATTTGGATTCTCTAGCTTCGTTTATTATTCAGAGGTTCCACAACCCTTCCTGCATGTGAATCAGATATTGCACGCACACATGGATGGCATGTAAAATAGGTATTAACAAGATAGTGAGATCAGCCCTTCTGGTGCTGCAAATCTGGTCCTGGGAATTTTTGCATTTCCAGACATGTGTAACCATTCATGGACTCATACTCTGTCCTTCACTCAGTCATTTGGACATTCATTCACACAATCTATTCATCCCAATGTAAATTTTGCTCTTCTTGTTTTCTTCTTAGTACCTTTAGAATGATTTAAACAAACCCAGACATACATTATGTGATCATGTCAGATATGTTACGGTAGCAGCAGAAGACTCCAGGCAAGAATATAACCTCATTCTGCTCTGTGAGTGCCAAAGAAAACAGTTCATCTCCTCAGCAGTTTACAATTCAGATTGTATATTTCACAGCAAAGAAGAGGATAGATTAAAAAGGAACCTAATAGTTTCTAGATAAGGAGGTTGGAGTGTTCTAATTTACTATGAAAGTCATCAGCAGTATAGATGGCAATGCAGGAAAAGTTTTAAGGGCATGAAAGATATATAGTGCAGATCCTGTCCACAAAAGCCATCATGTCTCAATGCAAGTCAAATGCCACTTATGTCTTTCCAATGATATAAGACTATGTGAAATAGGGAATGGAATAATAGATAGGAAAAAAGCATAGCTGGAGGCAGATGTTTGAACACAAATCATTCCTTTAGGGTGATGCATTATTGCAGGATTCCTGGATTGACTCACTAACATTATTTATGCAAAACTTCTGGCTGCATTCCCTCTGTCCAATATTACAAGCAATACATTACAGAATAGAGGATGTCCTCTATTTCCCCAGAGTTTTCCATCCTGTTCCTGTGTAACCTTCCAGGTGTATGTCACAATTACTAGAAGCAGTATATTTCTCATTATAGCCTGAAATCTCTCTACAACTTCTGCCCATTTTTACTGACCACATTTCCAACTAGTGCAGGCTTGGATGATGGCAAAATTCATTGTCTTACTGGATTGGTATTAATTGCACATTAAGTTTTAGCCCTTTCTCTTAAACATTGTGTATCCTACTTTTATTATGACATGTTGGAAAGTGTTTTGTAACTTGTAGGGTATGCTGTGTGTGGAACAGATGCTCAGTAAACTCTGCATGTCTGCAACTATACTAATAAATTAAATACTGATCAGGCTGTTCTCTGGGTGCAAGGCCAGTTGGCATAGAACAGTCCATATGCATACTATTTGACTGGTTTAGACTTTGTAAAAGTGTAGCAACACACATGTTGCCTACTGGAAGTTATTTCTCTCTCCTGTTACCTCCTCAGCCATTTGTGGTAGAGTGCTACTGACCAGGGTAGGCTGCTCTTCGTTTTGCAGTGCAGTCTTACCTATGATACACCGTAACAAATGCATTTTTTTTTCATTGTTCTTATGACCAGTATCTTTGAAATGCAAAATGGGATGGAAGAAAAGTGAGCTACTAAAGAAGAAACTTCATAACCTTCTAATCTTTGTCAATTTTAAGAGGATGATGGAATTTGTGGAGTTATTTAGTTTTTTTGATTGTTAAAGGGTTGGTTTTTTTAAACATGAAATGTAGCACAAGTGCTTTCTCCATGAGCTGTGGGAAGTGAGAAATCTGGTGTTATTTCAGTTTCACAGGTTTGTCAGTATATGGAACAAGGCTTTTCCTGGAATGAAGATGATAATTAGTGATCTGAGATCTAAGCGTGTTCTAAGGTTAGAACTCAAAAAGTCTTATTAGTACAGTGAACATACTGTCAGAGGCAGTGTGACAGTATGAGGATCTCCAAACACGGTAATGTTTGGAGAATTTGAAGAATTCATGCTTTGGGCAGGAATGACTTACTTCCAGTTGTCTGTGAGGAGAGACTAGACTGGAGTTAGTAGCAATGCTTTTACTGAAAATAATGACAAGAGGCAAAAAAGGAGTGTCAGCCACACAGAGCTCAAATACCTGTCTCTGCTGCTGTATCAGGCTGTTATAGATGAGAAGTACAGTGATGTTCCCTTGAAATGAGCTGCCATAGACTTGGTTGTCGTGGTCTTTTGACAGGGACAGCAGAGGAGCTGTTTCAAACCTAAGAAAATTCTCATGGTGGCTTCTGATTTTACAGATATGTGAAGAGCAAGAATGCAGACAGACAAACTGTAAGGGTAGACAGATAGAACCTGTTAAAATTACATGGTATGGTAGTGAAAGATTCTGAGAAAATCGAGAAGTTTTAAATCAATGTAATGAATTCTCAAAGAGAAGGAGAAATAGAAAAAGCAGAAGTCCCCTCTCATGTAAAACCTTGCTACTGAGTCCTTCAAAGGGGTCTTCAGCTCCACTGCGGTACTACCTGAAACCTTGCTGCATTAGCAGGTGGCATGATATGCTTTTTATTTGTACTGACTGTGCTGATAAATCACCTTGCCTTCATCACTGTATACTGTGACTATTGCAGCAGGGTGCTACCATCCTCTACCTCCTTCACTGAACTTAAAGCAACCATTATGTGGCTCTTCAGCTGCAGTTACCTGCTTTCTGTAATGCAGGAAGATTTAATTTGGGTTTTAAAAGACCCTGTTAACAAAATTAAATTAAAAAGGCCCTAAATGTAGATCTTAAAAAACCAAACTATGCCAAAAGTCAATGAAGATATTACCACCAGACATTTACAATATTTAGTGAGAATGGCCTGTACCGTGATAGCAAACAGAATATGTTAAAAAAACATGTTCTCCTCCTTCCCAGTTTCTTCCACCTGATTTCCAATGACTCCAATAAAATGACTTAAATTATTTTTGTCTGTTTTTCAATGATTTTTTTACTTCTGAAATGTGAAAGAGGGAGGTTTCATTCTGAAAGTGCTCATGTTTTAATACATGATGTGAGGAATAGCTACAGATGTTTTCATTTAACTGAATAGAAGCTTTTCATTGAATGAAATTTTTTGATGGAAAATTTCTGGCCAGCACTGTCTGAATGACATATCACATATGATATTTATGATAATAATCAGAGAGCAAGTCTGAAGTGAAACAGACCATAAAGTAGTAACATGAAAAGGAGAACATGACTAATTAGTTTGATTGTTCAAGCAAAGAAACCACAACAAAGCAAGATAACCAAACGCCTTCAAGCTTACTGTTTATTGTTCAACTAGACATCTGAGAACTCTTCCATTTTAATGCTATAAGGGCATTGTTGTCACATGTGACAAGTATTGCAGATTTGGGGGTAAGAAGTGTGACTTTTAAATAATGTTATTTTAACCACTACTAATCCTCTGAAAGTTGCCTTTTTAGAAAGCATTAGCAAATACTATCCATGTGGTTATCGGCAAAAGAAAGACTCAATATGCTTTCTTGTTGTGAGGCTAGTAACAATAGGAACAATCCATGCATCATTGTGAAACAGAAAAGACAAAAGTAATGTTATTGTAGACTTTTTTTTTATTTTTTAATTTCTAGTGGTATTATCCTTAGCTCTCATTGCTTGAGCTGAGAATCTTCAGGCCTATATAGCTTTATTTCTCATGTGCATGTGCCAAATTAGTGTATAGAAAGAAGGCATAAACAATGCAGAAAGAATTATATTTTTTTTAAGTCAGAAAAATCTGAATGAAAGTCTGGTTCTAGAAGGAGTACTTACAGTTAAAATCTCTGCCATGTTGCTACTTCTTCAGCTGAGATTAAATGAATTTTTAGTTTCTTGTAGAAAGATTGTAGTATACCAGGCTGTATTCCACATACTTTAGGGCGGTCATTCGCTTGGACCTTTAAAAACACATTTTTCAAATACTCTTTTTTGTTTTGTCAACCTGTGCACATCTCCTCACCAGAGATGCAATGCTGCCATCCCATCTTTCTTCTTAATATTAATGTTTAATGATGGAATTGTATTTAGGGATTCTGCTTCCATCCATGCCAGAAGTGACAGGGAAAACATACAGTATTGAGGGCCCTTCAGCAACTGATATCTGCTGAGTGATACATGCAGGCATGAGGAGAATTAAAAGCTTATACTCAAGCATGAAGAGAAAAAATCTACAGTGCAAAGGTCAATTCAGTGTTTCATCATTTGTCATTTCAGTCGAACTACTTTTTCAAATCCATATCCTCTGATAGCATGAAATGTAAAGTTTTCTAGGTGACTTATCTTTTGTCTATATGGCACTATATGACAGCAGTGGCAGCATCTAGTGATTCATGTCTTTGGGGAAGTGGATAACAGGAGGGAAAAAATGAATATTGGGGTTGATGGCAATTGTCATGGCTCCACTGACGTCAAAGAGGTAGCTATCAAGTGTCAGGAGTCAGGAAAATTTACATGAGTTGAGCATCTGTGCCATCCTGTATTTTGTTAACTGACAATCCTAACTGAAAACTAATGAGGGATAAACTTAAAAAGATTTGATTCATACAGATTCAAAATGTGAACTGCAGAATTTTGGGGGACTTTGGAATGTGGGATTGATCAACATGGTCCAGCTCACAGTAAATACATGGCCATTTCTAAGATCCATATCTTTATTGGGATAACTATTTCAAACCCCAGACTGAGGGCACATTATTCCTGTGTTATGCAGCTAACACAAGTTTAGTGGGAGAATACTGTCTTCTTTACAAGACACCTAACTACTAGTGGGATCCTAGTAAAGTATGAAAAAGAAAAGGAATTCTATGATTTTATGTTCTTTCATTGAATTTTTTAAAATACTTTTGTTTATGGTTAAAATTCTTCAGAATTAATTAACCCTATCATTCTGCCTTCCATGACCAATAGAGTTTAAGAGTTGTAATATATCAGGTAAATTAATTAACACCAACCCAAGTAATATATTTCAGACGTTAATCACATCAAATCCTCAGGCTAAATGGGAAAAAAATTGCATTAGGGACAGAACTGCTGCTCCTAAAGTAAAAGAAAAGGCTGTATTGAATCATTAATGACCTTAACATCAGGTCTGAAATAACAGTGCTTCTCAGACTCATAATCCCAGAGGGACCAACAATCTTTCATCCTTATAGAGTAAATACACTAGGAGTCAGTACTTTGCTGTGCTTCAGTCCTTAGCCTTAGAATTTAAGTATCTTGTGTTTTATATGAACAGTACAGATCTTATGGAAAGAGCACGTTTTAGTTTAGCCAATTTGCCACCATTTTCACCATTTTTAAAATCTGCATATCCTTCTCTCTAGGTTTTTCAATGGTGCAGTAAAGTTGCAACAGAAGGGTTGTGGGATCTCTGAGTGCAAAGTAGGAATCCAGGTTTGTGTCAGTGCTAGTGACTATGGCACTGAAAATACTGAAATAATTCTGCATACAGAGGCTAATTAGTCTGTTAGACCGCTTTAGAGAATATGGTTGATATTTTTATACCATGCGTATACAAAATTGTTGATATTGACTAATAGGTGATGCTGTTGCATCACTCCAAGCTGCACAACTGGAGCATGTTTTTGGTTTTTTGAAGGAGCTCCAGACTTGGTTTCCGTTTCCATCAACATGACAATGTTTATGCAGTCCATTAATATTGAGTTAAGTGATGGATGCAATCCCCACTATTGCAAGACTACTCCTGAATCTCCTGGCTTGGTACCTTTCCCCATTACTAGGGCCGTGTTAATGTCAGGGGAAACCAGTAGAAGTGGTATACTCTTATATATGGCCTGAGGGAACTGAGACAGGTTCTTATTGGGATGCCTCTGTGAGATCCTTCTGACCTCAGCTTCCTGTCACATCCAACAGGGGCAGTTATTAGTGTCTCTTCTCTTTGTTTGTGCCCAGTTTTTCTATGTAATCTACTTAAAAAGGCTCCGTGACCAGTTCCATGCTAATGATTCGTAAGTCTACCTTTAATGAATCGCCGGTCTCAGCTGGTTTTATTGGCTCTGATCCAGTGAAGTACTTACACATGTGCTTAGCTTTGAGTTTATTGACATTCCAAACTCAGGCCAACATCACACTTTGGAGAGCTGTAAAAATAATAAGTAATTTTATTATTGAAATTGCCACACTTTGTACTGTAAGGTCTATAAAAAATTGGATTAGTATTGACCCATCTACATAAGGGATGTTAGGAAGTCATTCAGGACATGAGTGATTTCTGAAAAATTGAAGTAAGAGACAACATAAATTTAAAATGAAATGACACATCCTAATAATATATCCTATACAGATATTTACATTTAGGAGAATGTGTTTATAAAACCATAAGAACCATACAAGCTAATATTCCACATTCTATATTACATGTTAAATGTGTGTGTATGTGTCTGTATTGGTTTGTATGTAACTGTGTATCCATATGAAATGTATACATCTGCCCCATCATCTGGGTGTTGCAAACCCTTGTATTAAAAATGTAGATGAAGAAAATAATTCTTTCCGACCTCTCATGTATTTCAACTGCTTCACTAAAATTCTGAGAATTGTCTGAACAAAACTGTTTATCCATCTGTCTTCACACTAGGAGGAGAATGATAGCAGTTCTTGTCTTGTCTGGTGGTTATTTAGTAAATGTCAGCAGGATAATTGATCTGTAGGAATTGTGCTACAGCTGGTAAGGCCCATGCAGTGATATGTGTACCATGATAAGATGCCAGGGTATACTAATTGTGTTTATAATGGGGAGAACATTTTCAGAATGAATCTAACTCAAGTGTTCTCTAGCTAAAGCAGAAAGGAAGAGTAGAAAATAGCTTCAGACGAAATGTTCCTTAAGCACAGTTAGAATCCTTATTTGACCATATAAGGCAAGACCTAAATTTGAACATAGCCTTCTTATGAGCGTGAGAGCCAGGAACAGATTGTCTTCCTGGTGGAAAGTGAGTGAGTTGCTTCAGCAGCCTCTCTTATGTTGTTCCTGATGCCATAAACTTTGTTATAGTGATAATTGCTGCTTCTGGATTCTTAAGTCTTCTCAATATTGGACCAAGAGCTCAGACCAAACTGCCTGAGGCTCCTGATTGTTGCAACATTAACAAATTACAAGATCTGAACTAGACTATCCTTCTTCCTTACCACCTGGTTGAAAGGGTGAACCAAAAGCTAGTGGGAAATTCTAACCTATGCTGGATAAATCCAAAACATTCTGGATCTGTTCTTAGGAACTAGCTCTTGAGTAGCTTAATAATGTGGTATATGATGGGCATTTCTGAATTTTCGATATTCACAACTAGATACCTGGTGTGAATTTCATATTTCAATTTTCATAATCACTGGAATCAAAAATCTCAATTACAGATGTCTGTGAACATCTTAATGTCAAAATGAGAAAATATGAGATTGGAAGGTGAAAATAATAATAGTGACAGCTGAGCATAGCAGGCCAAACAATTGCATGTATTTGCTGAATCTATGCTGTGATATTAACAAATTCAGTAAATATGAAAGATTTGCAGAACATAAACTTTATATAGCCAAATTGAAAGAATACTGAAAATCATTCTCAAGTAATCTTCCTACTGGCTAACAGAAGAAAGCTGGATGGATGTGGGCAACTGCTCCAGAGCATTCCACCTGCCCTTGGAGAGTGGCTGTGTCCTCCTCTGTTTGGCCTGTTGTTTAACAGGACCTAGAGTGATGCTTCAACCTTTCCTGCTGTGAAGGCATGCATGATCCCTCCTTTATCTAACCAGGCACTCTTCAGACACAGAATATGAGTGTAACAATGTTATATATCCTGAACAGAGATGGCTGATAACAGAAGGAAGATTTTGGTTGTTATTACTGTGCTAGAGATCTGGGGTGGAGAGTAGGTAAGGATAGGATTTCCTTGTAAATATTAGGCATATGAAAGCTGTGGTGTGGAGACCAACCCTGTTTTTCAGACTCTACCACATGTCAAGGGAGAATGAAAGACATCTGCAGTGACTGATGCCTCCAGGACTGCTCTCTTGACTGTAGAGAAGAGCTTAGACTGAACAGCTGAGTCAGGGAAGGCAAGTCCCATTCCCAGTGACAGTAGCAAACCTCCTTGAGAAGGCTGTGGCATAGTTAAAATTCAGAAGAAGGTATCCAGAATCCCATGTCTTGTGTGCAGTGCTGTTCTTTATTTTTAGCGACGAATGATGACAAAGAAGAATGAAAAAGGAAGATTTCTGCTGAAGCAAAACTGGGGTCATCAGACCTGGAGTTTAGTTTTGAGGAATCATATCCATTTCAGAGATTTGAAATTATTCTGAAGCATGTATGGAAAGCAAAAAATTGAAAATGTGACTTTAAAGGCAGGCAAAGTGTGATTAGCTAGCAGACAGGCAGGTTCTAATTGCAGTAGAGAGCTGAATGTGACAAAACAGACAGTCCCCCTCATCCTCCAAAGATGTCCTACTGTGCTGTATGACAGTGACAGATAAGAGGGTGTCATTGGAAATAATATAAATTGAAAAGTGGTCACTTTGTGGGTCTGACTGATGAAACCACCCAGAAAGTGAGACCTCCTCCGGAGGGGACTAGTGATTTAAACATAAGACTTGGTGTCCTTGAAAGGGTCACAAAGGTGAAAGACCGTCATACCAAAGGAAAATGGCACTTTGGTACTTAGTCTCTATTCTCAGGAAGGAATACAGGCAAGGGAAAGGAGAGTGAAGATGTCAAAAAATACAATGTCAGTAAAAGAGTAACAAAAGGGAAAAAACTGTAAAATCATTTTAAGTTAATTTGTGATAAAATAGAATATATTCACAGAAATGTCTACAGCAGACTTCTTTCATCTGAAAAAACGAATACTCCTGCATCAGCCTGAAGTTAACGGGATTCATATCTGAGTAAGATTTGATTTTTATAAAGGAGCAGTTTCTTTGATATCATTTTATTTGTTTTCTGGTACTCTCTGCTCTGCCATGTACTTATATTCAATTTTGTCTTCTGTGGAACAGTTTTTTTCACTACTTGTACAGTAGTGTTTTTGCTTTACAAAACTGCTGACAGTCCCTATATGTGGGATGAATATGTGCCTGAGTACTCTGATTCAGTCCAGTGAGGGTTCTCTCTTTACAGCATGTCACTAGCAAGTCTCTTCAACTCTGATGCTCATCACTGGAATGGGGACTTCACTGTGAGCTGCCCACTGTGGTCTTCACAGCCATTGTAGGTCCTTCACTTTTCTTGCACCATAAAAAGAGGAGTGTGTAGGTAACCCTGTATTACTCTGACATGAAAGCTAGTATTTCAGAGAGCTGCTCAAGGAGACAGTGGGATTCATGCTGGAGAGTCCACTTGCATAACAACAAAGCTTCCTCCAAAGGACCATCTAGCAAAGATGAGACACAGAGATTAGTGACTGGAAGTGCCTCATTCAATGTGGGGACATGAGGGTTTTGTTTTTATCAGTGTCCTCACCTGTACCTTGTCCAGTCTTCATTTCACTTCCCCCATCTTGTCTCATAAAATGTTTAATCTGTCTCAAAGATATCTTAAGGGGACTAATGGTGTGATTTGATTCACTGACAATACAAGCAGCGTCAAATCTCTTTCAGGAAGTGTCAGGTGGTCCTCTCTAAATGCACCAGCTTTTTGTTGGAAATCCTCAAATCCAGTAATTCTAAAAGCCAACTCTGAGAGTTTTGGCCTTAGTCTGATGAGTTTTGAAGTCTGAAACAGGATCTCTGAGTGTAGTTCACATGGTGCTAAACAAAGGACACAGTTTTTGTTGTTCAGTGTGTTTGCATTATCTGACAGATACACCTGGCAAAAGCCCACACACCCCTTGCATCTCCTGTCCCTTCCCACTCCTGGCAGTGCTCTTTCAGTCCTGGTCAGGTAAGGGATTCAGTTTCCATTCCCATGCTCCCTGTATTGACAGATTATTTCAGATGAAAGAGACAAAGCAAAGACAACAGCAATTACGAAAAGCAGCTTGGAACGACAAGAGATATGTGTTGCCAAATGCCCAATCCATCACTATCAGCATCACTGAATCCAACATCTTTCTGCACTTTTGAATCATCACAGACTTTATCTAAATATCTTTGTTGTCCTGCATAATTTTTTCTTTATAGTGGATATTATTTTCTTGTGTTTTTCTTTGCTTACACACGTATTTTTATGCAAGTCAGAAAAGATGTTTTGTCACCTACAGCTAAGCTGACAACTGAAACTGGCTGGCATGTGCACATTAGGGCAGGAATCTGCAGGCTTCACGGGCTGCTAATAAAGTGGCAGATTGATGTTAAAGTTAAGATTATCTGACTTTTAAGTCCGTCTATATAGAGTCAGCCTTGTTAACCTTATTATTTATTTATATACTACTGAAGGTATACATAGCACTTTACTAACAGGCAGATGAAATCCCTCCACTACATCACTTATAACGGCTAGTTAAAATTGCTATGATATATAAAAGATTAGTGGACACATGCAGGAATAGGGGGAAATAACACTGGAGAGGAACTGAGTCATGAAAGGCTCCATGGACACAGCAAAGATTTAACACTGTTGGCTTTGAGGGCATCCTTTATGGTGACTGTGGGTAAAGTCTTTGGACTGCAGCTCCAGACAGCTGGATTTAGCATCTGAGTCTTCAATAAATCTCCTGTTCAAGCCTTAAGAATGCGTAGTGTGTACTGCTGTTGTGCTTCAAAATAAGGTGTTCACTATGTACTTTACTTAGTTTTAACTGTGGGCATCTTGGCATCAGTAGACCTGTGCCAGCTTACATTAGCTGAGGATCTATTCCTAAAAACAGAAAACCACAATCTACCTTAGCTGAGTTCCAAAGAGACATCTGCAAATGTTTGTGCTGTTTTGTCTGGTGTCACTAGGGTTAATTTGTAACTTATCTGGCAGAAGAAGGTAGAATACACCTTGTGTACGATTTCCAGGGCAGATATGTTAGAGAGTAAATCACTGTTAACATACTTTATTGTTTTTCAATCTTAATGTGCATTTCCTCCTGCTATTGTACAAGACACAAACTATTTCTTTATTTTTTTTTCTCTCTTTACTTGTTGACAAAGCAATGAGGCAGTTCTAACGCTGATCTCTAAAGTATGCAGACACTCTTTCCAGCAGGGAAAGGATTTGTTTATGACAACCTGTTATTCTTATCCCATTGTTCCACTTTCTGCCTTATCTGTTGATGCTTCTTTCTTCACATTAGACATTTGTTGCTGGTGGGCTGTGTTATCAAGTGCTCTAGGACATCTTAGCTAAGGGCTGCATCTCTCATGAGCAGCATGTCAGAGGGATCTTCAAAGAAGTCTTAACAAAGGATGCATTTGAAGCAAGAGAAGTCTGGCTATTTTAACTATTCTTCCTTTTGATCTTGGAAAGTAGATTGTGAATGTGACTGCTCTGTATTTTCCTGTCAGATCCCTTGACTCTTTTTCTAAAAGGTTATGTTAGTTACTTTCTACTCCAAAGGGACTCTTTCCTGTACTAAATGCATTTCTGAAAATGTCAGCTGAAACTCCTATGCCTTTTATTCTTGTTTGGTTTTAATATTCTCAGTTTCCTATAGCCTCAGTCTCAGAACACCATCAATTTTCAGATCTTTCAAACTTTTCAGAGAAGTTTGGTGCTATTGAATGTCTTGTTTGTCCTTACCACTTTGCTGACTGACAGCAAAAGTGATTCACCTTTTGCATTTCAGAATGTGGGTTATCACTTTATTACTACTGTTGCTACTCTTCCTCCTCTGCAGCCTCTCCTACCCTTGGGCAACAAACAGGTTTGAAAATCTTTCTGCCAAGCTTCAGTTTTCTTACTGATGCTTTGCTTAAATTTTCACTGCTTTCATTTAAAAGCAACAACAATGCATCACTCTATTTCAAGGTAAACTCAAATATAACTTACTGTTTAACACTGAAAAGCAGAATCATCTTCCTTTCAGTTTTAGTGGGTTTTACCTATAAATTGCCTAATGTTGTTGAATTAGGATAGGTAGATCTGTACAGGAATTGATTTATGGGGTATTTTATTATTTCTTCTAAAATCAAAGTAAAAATGGCAAATTAAGAAAAATTTCCATCACTAAAAATATTTCATTCTGGTCCACTGACACATTTCTTTCCAGTAAAATCAGAAATTCAATGTCAGTTTTGACAATCTTAATTCTCCAGAATTTGTTTAAATATCAAAGGGATTTGAAAAGTAAAACATGCATTTATTGCCCCAAATGGGAATTGTTCAATTTTTTCACTATATCCAAGCTTCTTCTTTTTCCTTAATTGCACCATCTGGGCTAATAAAATTTGTTACATCCCCTTGCAAACTGATTCAGTGATAGATATGGGTAACTTTTACTTTTTTAAAAATCTTAACTGGTGTGCTGTTTATAAAATTGTTACAGTTTTATCTATGTGATCAGCGGAATGACTAGTGTTAAGAAGGGTGAGAAAGTGACATGATTTTCTTGAAAGATGCAAGAGTGTTAGTGAGGGAGGCTGTACCAGAATGTGGGGACTTCAGAATTAAGACTAAAATGACTGTAGGCCTACATGTAAATGTGTTTGCTTCCCTGAAATCTAAATACTAATGTGGATTTCTTGTCAAGTTCTTTTATTAACCATTTTCAAGGTGGCTGGTTACTGTATCTGATGGGAAAATCTCTTGATGGCTGTAATCTGCTGCTTTGCTGTAGTCAAGTGCTTCCCTGGGACTGCTCGATTCCATTTCTTCCTGCTTCAGAAATCAGAGACAACATATCAGCAATCTACATGGGTGACGTGGTTAATCCATCCAGAAGGGAGCTGAGAGATGGGAAGAATTTTAATGAAAGGTCTATTATTCATAATAAAAGTAAACGCTCTTCATTTTTTTTGTTTTATTGCAGTTTTTCAGTCAACCTGCAGCTGAGTCCTAGCCTAGCAGGGTATAGCAGTGATCAGTTTACACAGGTGAAATCAGAGAGACACACAAGAAAAATCAATGTGTAAAACTGAAACATAGTACAAGACTTGGCATTTTCAATAGCAGACAATTTAACCTTGTGCTTCCTCACATACATATGTTTGTAGGGAAAAAAATCATGAAGAGGAACAGAGATTTTTCCACTTTGCCATGGGGAGTTTGACATACTCCCAAAATAACAGCAGAAATTAAAGTTAGAGAGATGTAGGTGTGATTTTGAGTACTAACTGCCCTCCACATAGTGTAACTGGGGCACACAGGGCTTGGAGGGACTGTTTTAATCCAGGTAGCCTGGGGCTTACAACTTGTAAATCAGTCTCTACCTGTGTCATATACTTTGCTGAGAATTAGTTAATATCTAGAAGGCATTTTGAACTACTAGCGTTCCCAATGCCTTAAATTAGACACCATTTTGCTGTTTGCAGCTTAATATTATATTATTTTGTCTTGTTCCTATTCATTCATTTTTAAGGAGAAGACAGTCATGAACAGAAATACTCAACATGAGGTTTATTCCTGGGGATGTGCAGGAGCAATTGCAGGTACCACAGAACAGTGACACAGTAAAAGAGTCATCGCAGGGCTGGAAGTTTCTCTATGGGGAAAGATGCATGTACTGGAAGGTCACTGTGCTAAAAGAGAAAACTCCACTGAAAGAAAATTCAGACTCTTATTTAATAAACGTCACTAACAGTGTGAAAAAGCTAGTAAGAATCTCAATTTAGAAGGCTCTACCAAGTTTCAAGGGGATGTACACCCCCCACCACCACTTTAAGTAATGCCAAAACCTATCAGTTAATCTTGAATTTCTGTTCAATCCAAAAAGATCATGTTCATCTAGTAAAATGAAGATACTTTTACCTCATGAGTCTCAGAAAATTATCTTACTATTTCTGGATTTGTTAATATATGAAATAGGTCCACATGTGTGGTATATAGGAATTTTGTTAATGAAATATGATTCTTTTTTTTTAGGTACAACAAAGTCTGTTTCAGAGCTTGAAAGGCTTGAAGAAACAAACCAAGCCAAAGAGCCAAGCATGTGTTTCCAAAATTGTCTTAAAAAGGAACATCTCCAAAGGGAAAGGTAAAAATTCTTTATAAGAGGAAGGAGATGCTTCTTTACCCTGGTCTTTCTTTTAAATGTCCAATCTAAGGGTGAGAACACGATGCAGTCCAAAAGTGTGATTTGCCTTAGTATTAATACACCTGAGTTAGCTTTTCAATTAGTGCCTTTGGATCTGAAGAGCTGCAATTATCAGGTGTCTATCAAAAATTTTATCAGACTTTATGCAGTCTGTACTATTGGGCAAGATGCTGTTTGAGCACCTGAGCACAACATTTACCTCACCTAATTGTAGAAAACAGCACTAGAAGGGACCCGGACAAGTCCTCTAGTCCTTCCTTCGCCGCTCTTCATCCTAAACCAGTCTCACTTGTTTCTGAAAACCAGTGTGATGAGATCTGCAGAGTCACCATGTGCAATGATTTCCAGTGCTTTAATCACTTTGTTACACCATTTTCTCTATAGTCTGACAAAAATACCCCCTCTGTTACTTTTTGTCCTATTCACAGTGAATGCAGGGGGCAGTGTATCCCTGCAGTGCTTTGTAAGGATTTCTTATGTACCTGAAAAATGTTAGTGTCTCTCTTTTCTCTCTTCTTTAGGAATAAGCCTCTAACAGTAGTACAAAGACAAATAACAGCAGTAATAACTCTAAGTCCTTTTTACTGATATGGCCTTATAAGTTATGTACATTGTGTATCCTACACCCTCACCATGAGATAAAGATAGACTAGTAACCTGAATTAGAGTATTTCTATCTGATCGGAGCACTGCTATGCAGAGGCTTCTATCTGATCACCTTTCCGGCACATAAACTGTGTGTGTCCAGGGCAGAGCCGCGGGCCGGTGGTGCCACCTGGTGCCAGCCCTGCCGCAGCGGGACGGGATGGATACCGCGGGAGGCCGAGGGGATGCCGGGGGGCGCATCACCAAACAGCCTAAGAGTAGCCTGATGAAAATAAATTCACTAAAAAAGCATGTAGGAAAAAATTTTCCGTTGCGGTAAAGAAGTCCAAACCCTCCGAGTTTCATTTCTTTTTCTCAGTAGCAGCAGCTATCTCTTCTTCGTGACCCAAGCTATGAAAGGCTTTTCAGAGCTAATCATTTCCCTAGCTAATTTGAAGTCAGTATGAGACACTGGCACGCAAGCCTCGAACCAAGGAAAATCTCCAGGTATAATCTCTGCCTCCCACTTTCCAAGTGGTTTTGTCTTAAAGTTGATTCAACACTAATTAGCAAGCAAACAGCTGAGGAAAATAAGAATTGCTCTTACTTTGTTATCTGTCTCAAGTACAGCAGAAAACTTCTAAGAGGTTTGATTTGGCCTGGAAAATTACAGAACATCCATGTTTTCCAGCTTCCCCTTGTGGATCATGGTGTTAACCAGGCTTAACACCTGGTATTCAGGTTCCTTTCACAGTCTCTAAAAGAGAATAAATTGCTGTTGCTATTGATGACACTCCAACAGGGAAATAATAAACCTAACTAGAACTGGCCAATAATTTCGATCAGAAAATGCTAATTTGAGGAAATAAAAATGCTAATTAGATGTATTGACTGCTCAGATTTTTTAATGAAAAAATATTGAAACATCATGTTCTGCAGAGGAAACATATTTTACATTAAGCTCATCAAAATGCTTATTTTCTATATGGCTGCATATTAGGAAAGGTTAAGAAAAAGGAGCTAAGACTACTTCAGCAATATTGAAATAATTGAGTGAAAAATCTTCTTAATAATTTTCTTTCTGTATTTCTAAAACTTGCATGGTGCAATGAAATCAAGAAATGTATTCCAAGTTTTTTAATATTTTAAACTATCTCTGGAAAACACATATTCTATATGGCAGAAAACTGGGGAAGTGGGAATGGCAGTTGCTGACGTTACATGGAGAACTGGAAATTGAATTGCATAAAGGAGTAAGAAGAAATTAAAATGATGAGTCAGAGAGATAAATAATTGAACTTGCAAAGGAGTGAAGAAGGAACATGACCATCTTTGAAAGGCCATGTACATTACTATTGTATTATGAAGTAACTCATATCTATTCCTGCATTACAGTATATGAATTTTACATTATATTTATCCAAGTACTCATACTGCATAGCAGCAATCAATTGTGTTTCTGCTTTATGTATGCAGTTCTGCTAGGTGTATGGAGCAATAGTCAGGGAGGGGAGCTGGGCCTTAAAGGTTTCATATCCAGCTATTTTTGCCTGTGCACATATGCTCTAGAAACTGCACAGTGCCCCTTGTCTTAGCACTCTCTGACCATCTAGAGCATCCGTGGCACAATGAGGTTAGCATATGAAAGTCGAAGGAACAACAGACTTTTAGTCATGAGCAAGAAAATGCTAAATTAGCTGCAATGGGAAAATTACCTGTAACATCACCTTAAACTTGATGTACCAAATCATTATGGCTGCTGTGTTTGCCATTTACTTTAGCAGCTATGAAGAATGAGCAACACCTGGACATAGCTTCATAGGAGAAACTGATGTTGTTCATTCTCCTGCCAGCGATTAAAGAAGATTCATTAGTAGATATGGACATAGAAAGTGGTTTTTGTTGTGAAGCAGACATGCAGCTGTGTAAAGGGGGTTTCATAAAGATAAATGAAAGTAGCGATTGTTGGATGGGCAAGATAGGGTAAGATAGATTTGGGTAAGATAGATTTTTGTCATGTATTGACATAACTTGTGACTTTTTAGAAATATCAGAAAGTAAATTGTCTGAAGATAAAGTTATGAAATAATGCATGTGTTTAAGACATGACATGTTTGACAATTGATGATCCATTGCTGTCATCTGGAGCAGTCTGGATTATGCAGATTGTCTGACTTGAGGCAGGTGCGTTAGGTAGCAAGCTGTTCTCTCTAATTCTTCCACCCATATAGAATCACAGGATATCTCAAATTAACAGAGACCCATAAGTATCACCAAGTCCAACTCCCTCTTCCTCACAGGACTATCTAAAACTAAATCATATGACTTAAAAGCAACATCCAGATACCCCTTGAACTCTGACGGGCTTAGTACAGCAATGACTTCCCTGGAGAGCCTGTTCCAGGGATTGATCAACCTCCCAGTGAACCTTGTCCTAGTGTCCAGTCTGAACTTCCTCTGGCAGCTTCATTCCATTTTCTTGGGTCCTATGACTGGTTGTCAGAGACAAGAGCAGTGTCTGCCCTTCCACAGCTCCACTTGAGGAATCTGTAACCTGCAATGAGATCACCCCTCAGCTTTCTTTTCTCCAAGATGAACAAAACAAGTGACCTCAGCCTCTCTTCATAAGCCCCTCCCCTGTATTCTTTCACCATCTTGGTCATGGTCCTCTGGACATTCACTAATAGCTTTATATCCTTCACATGTTGGAGCACCCAAAACTGCACACAACAGTTGAGATGAGGCTAAACCAGTGCAGAACAGAACAGGACAATGACCTCCCTCGACCAGCTGGCCATGCTGTGCTTGATGCACCTCAAGATATTTTTGGTCCTTTTGGCTGCACGGATACACTTGACTCATAGTCAGCTTGCCATAGACCAAACCCCTCAGATCTCTCATTCGTCAGTTTGTTTTCATATGGTTGCTGATTGCCCAGTTCTCTAGTCTATCCAGATCTCTCTCTAAGACCTCTCTACCTTTGAGGGAATCCACAGCTCCTCCTACTTTAGCATTGTCAGCAAATTTATTTAATGTACATATGATTCCTATGTCAGGTGATTTATAAAAATGTTATGGAAAGAACTAGCCCTAAAGAGAACTGGTCCTAAAACGGAGCCCTGTGGAACCCCACTGGTGACTGGCTGCCATCATGATATAACCCCATTTACTGTAACCCTATGAGCCTGATCTGTCAGCCAATTGATCACTTGCTTACAATGGACATGTCTATCTGTGTGACGGCCAGTTTATCCAGAAGAATACTGTGATGGACAGTATCAAAAGTTGTGCTGAAATTCAAAAACATCACATCTACTGGCTTTACTTGGTTAACCAGGTAGGTGGCCTTGCTGCAAAAGGAAATTAAGCTTGTCAAACAGGGCTTTCCCCTCCTTGCTGGCTATGATCAATGACTGCATTGTCTCTCAAGTGTTTTTCAATAACTCCCAGAATAATCTTCTCCATGATTATACCAGGCACTGAAGTGAGACTGACAGGCCTGAAGTTTCCAGGGTCTTCCTTCTTACCCTTCTTGAAAATTAAGACAACATCTGCCAGCTTTCAGTCAACTGGGGTGTCTCCAGACTCCCAAGACAGTTACAAAATAATGCAGAGAGATCCCAGTTTTATCAGTACCCTAGGATGAATTCCATTGGGCCCTCTATGCACATCCAGGTGGAGTGGCAAGTCTTGAGCTAGTTCAGAGTTAGCTGAGAGCTTTGCGTCTCCCCTGTCATAGTCTTCTAACTCTGGGCCCTGGGGGACCCAGGGTCCATCATCAGTGTTGAAGACAAAGGCAAAGAAGGCATTATTATGTGGAAAGTTATTAAAAATTAACTCATCTTAAACTATTTGCTTAAGTCTGCTTTGTATTACTTATGTGAAAGATAGGTAGCTACACTAAGCTACTCATCCAGCTTCCCTCTTTAGTGAGAGAGGCACTTGAAGAGACAAATCAGTCTGTGGTGGGCTTTTGCTGAAACCCTTAGGAGAAGCCCATTTCCATTAGCTACATGAGAACACTGGAAACTAGTCCTCCAGTTGCCATTGGCACCTACAGTTAGGCAGTGAGAACTCTTACTTGCTCTTTCATGACATTATTTTTATGACAGAAACCATTAGACAACAATTTATAAACTTTATATGCAAGTCTCTGGGACAGCTCAGATAGGAACTCTCAGGGATATCCAACAGAGCTGCCCTCCAAATGATAACTACTTCAGACCCCCTCCCAACAATTGCTCCGATGTGAATTTCTCATTTCTAGAAATTCCCTGACACTAGTGATGCCATCTCAGATCTGCTTCTTCCTTCAGCCTCTAAGACTTTACACTTCCCCAGGTTAGCCTCCTTCTAAAGTGCCAAGCTCACTGTGTACCTCCAGAGTTAATACCTCCTTTCCATTGAAAACTCTGATGTAGCTTCATTATCTCTTACTTTTAAAGTGTGTTCTGTGGTATCTCTTTAGCAAAGCCTTGTCTCATGCCTTGCCCAAGGACCATAGTACAAGGGGCACTACCGGCTTGGTTATCAACTGGCTTCTCCAGTAGTCCACAATCTCTGCTTCTCCATTTTAATGCCTGTGGCAAAACCAAAGATGGGACAAAAAAAAAAAGGTCTCATCACAGGGCAGGGGCTGTTTTCACTTGAACTCTTCCTTACACTCCAAGTGTCCCCATTCTTACCCAAGGCTACAGTGAATGAAGCACCCTTAGCCCTGTGTGTCTGCCCTCCTCAGTTCTTACCCCACCATGCCATCATTAGGAATATTCCTAGTCATTCTAGTTCTGAAGACAGACATTAAAGTGCTTTAATCATATAAATAATTGCAGAAAACAGGTTTCCTTTACCTTCCTCCCCCTCTTGCTTTCTTCTTGCTGTAGGTATTGCATTCAGTATTCGGCTTTGTGCATTTGGCAGCTGGCAATGCCAAAGTCCAAGTGGCTGAGAGGGTGAAACCTTCAGGACTGGAAGGAAGATGTTGTGCTTCTAATTGATCCCTGAAGCAGTGTGCAGGAATGTAGAGTAGGATATTCTGGTGATTACACAGCTTAAATATTTGATACCCAGTGTAAAGTTTGGAAGTTTGTTTGGCTTTTTTTGTTTTAAATTATAAGCAGAAAAGTCTCCAAAGTGAAGTCTGGCTCTGAGGGGCGACTCTGAGCTCTTATCCCATATTCCACATTGCTGTATCTCTTGGGTTTCCTTATTGATTTTTCACCTGCTTAGAAGTGTTTTTTTCACCTTCAGTGTTACCTCTGATATCTAATACAGGTCTTTTTTGCTTTCTCAGTGACAAAATTTATGGGATTCAATCATTTATAACTTGGTTTCTGTTTGTTGGACATGGAAGTGTGGTTGCAGATGAATCACAGCTAGTTTTGCCCCATACTGCAAGGTTAATAGTGGCCATCAGCTGGAAAATCTTTTCCTTTCTTAGATACGCCCTTGGATACACACCAGAGCTGATTTCTGAATAAATATGCTTGCCCAGGTTTTTAATTTTGTGCTTCATTTTTATGCGTCTTCTTTTTCCTGCACTTTTACTACATTAACTTTGAAAGTGTTTTTCCTCATGTGAAAAGAGTCAAGATGTGAATTTCTAATGACTTTAATATGAAAGAAAAGATATCACTGAGTCTATGGCATAAAGATGTCAAATAGGTATTAAATCTTGCCATATTCAATATTTTTCAATTTTATCTTCCCCATTTTCCACACACCTTCCCGCTCTCTTGAAGTCTGGTATCACAATTTGCAGAATGCTATGAAGATTAACAAAATGTAGCAATAAAATTGTACTAACAACAGTCTAAGGAGTTAGTGTCCCTGAAATATTAGTAATGAATTAAAAATAGTCATAATAAAAGAAAAACATTTATGAAATCTGAAAATTTTTTGCATAATTATTGATTAAAAAATCCATTTATTTTCTTGTTGAAAGAAGGAGAGAGGAATGAATTTGGGTTCTGAATTTCTTTTACCTGATTTTATTCAGAAACTGGAATAAAAATTTAAATATTCTTTTTACTAAATAAATAATATAATAATTTTATTAGTTCCGTTTATAATTCAATATTAATTTATTTTACTTTATATTTCCAGGCAAATATTGCCCCAAATAAAAGACATTTAAAACATATATATATATATTTATTAGATGCAAAAAAAGAGTTCTATGGGACACTATGTTGTACTGATGGTAGTCCAGACTGGCAGAGATGCCATTAGTAGAAGAAATACCAAGGTAATTAAAAAGGATTTCACGGTGCTGGGTCAATTAGTTAATGGAACAGGAGCACAGGTGGTGTTTGCCTCAGTTCCTGCAGTAGCAGGAATGAATGAGGAGAGGAGTAGGAAAATCCATCTTATCAATAGATGGCTAAAGGATTGGTGCCACTGGTGGAATTTTGGGGTTTTTGAGCATGGTGCAAACTCCATGGTACCTGGTCTCCTCAAATCAGATGGGCTTCATCTGTCTTGGAAGGGCAAATGGACTATAGTCCATAAGTTGACAGAGCTGATCAGGAGGGCTTTAAACTAGGTTTGAAGAGGGAAGGGATTGAAACAAGGCT
The DNA here is from genome assembly GCA_035221455.1 of Xenops minutus. NCBI lineage: Eukaryota > Metazoa > Chordata > Aves > Passeriformes > Furnariidae > Xenops > Xenops minutus. The sequence goes on along the minus strand of JAWWEE010000074.1, from coordinate 136,875,713 downwards.
CTCCAGAGATGAGCTGAAGGGTGGAAAGCCCAAGTTAAGAGTGAAATCAGCAGCCAGGCTGAAGTGCATGTACACTAATGCACACAGTATGGGTAACAAACAAGAGGAGCTGGAAGTCATCGTGCAGCAGGACTGCTATGACATAGTTGCCATCACAGAAACGTGGTGGGATGATTTGCATGACTGGAGTGCTGCCATGGGTGGCTACAAGGTAGGAGAAGTGGAGGGGCCCCAGTTGCCTCCCCCAAGGCAGTGCACAGGCATGCAAGGCTGAGCTCCCTCCCCAGTGACTACCCCAGGAGTCTAAGCAGAGTCACAGGGATCCTGTGACCTTCAAAATTTTGCCATGGCAATTTGACGTGGCAGCTGGCGACTTTAGGTCCACGCAGAGCCAGTTCATCTGCCATCGCCCAAGAGCTCTGGGCTTGTCCACCACGACAGTTCCTGAAGAGTTAAACTCCACAACAGCAGTATAGAAATAGTAATTCCAATTAAGGTAATCGCCAGGGAGCAATTGAAGGGGAAATAAAAATGTGGTGTTCTCATTTCCATAAGCAAATGAAAATAATTTAGATGACTTTTATCTAGATGAAGGAAAACGCCTATGTAAAAACTAATTACCCTCTGTGCTAATTATGACAAAGAGGATAAAGGACAAACCTTTTGAAAAATATCCAAGGATATTAAATGGAGTTTTATTAATAGATGAAATAAGATGAAAATGAGAGTTGTGATATATTGTGTTTGGGCCTAGATTCAATAAAAACTCTCTCTGGCTTCCGCTTCACAGCAGCCCCATAAAATCAATTTATTATATGAAACCAGATGGGTCTTTTATTGAACCTGGACCTTATTCATTAAATAAAAGTAATTATCATCAGAGTTAAAAGAAACAATACGTACTGCTTCATGAATCAGTTACTATCCCATACACTTAAGTGACAATAAGAAAGAAAAATATATTTTTAAATCAATAGACATACGGTTCATCAAATGTAAGAGCAAGACCTGTAATATATTTTCTGGTGTAATTTGTTCCTAAGCACAGGGTTCATTTAAATCCTAATATCTGCTTTGGCTGGTGAATATGGATCAACCCATGGCACCAGCCACATGGAGTGTGATGTTCTTGGCCTTTTCCCTGGGCCTGCAGTTCCAAACACAGGAGTAAGAACTGGGTCTGAGATGAGGAATGTGAAAAAGCAGAAGTAGTACCAAACAGAACTCACCTTTCTTTACACCACTCTGTTCGATATGAGCTTTGTTTTGCCTCCTGTGCTGGCAATGCTTTACCCCAGAGACCAACCCCTCCTGATTGCTCAGGTCCTCTCAATACCTACAACACTGTTAGGAGGAGGACCTGGTATGAAACACAAAGATACTGCGTTGGGTTTGTGTGATAGGGTTTTGGCAGCAGATGGTGACTACTGGGGTGGCTTCTGTGGGAAGCTTCTAGACTCTTCCCCCATGTCCAACAGATCCAATGCCAGCCAGCTCTAAGGTGGACTCACCTTTGGCCAAAGGTGAACCCATCAGTGACGGTGATAGCCCCTCTGGGATAATGTATTCAAGAAAGGGAAAAAAACAACAGTGGAGAGAGAAGTGAGAATATGTGAGAGAAACAGCTTTGCAGACACCAGTGTCAGAGAGTAAGGAGAGGGAAGATGTGCTCCAGGTGCCAGAGCAGAGATTCTCTTGCACTCTGTGTGAAGACCATGTTCAGACAGGCTGTGCCCCTGCAGCCCATGCAGGTCCATGGTGCAGCAGATATCCCCCTGCAGCCCCTGGAGGCTCCCCACACTGGAGCAGAGTGATGCTGAAAGGAGGCTGTGAGCATGGAAACCCACACTAGAGCAGGTTCCTGACAGGACTTGTGACCCTCTGGGGAACCCCATCCTTACCTGGACCCACAAGCCTTTAGGTATAATTTCTCTTTCCTGTCCAGCTGAGGGGGGGACTGATAGAATGGCTTTGGTGGGCACCTGACATCTAATTTATCTTAGGTGAGACCTCAGATGGGACATCAGTAGATGCCAAGACGTAATGTCAGGAAGGTTGTAGCATGAAGGTATAGCTATCTCACACTGCCTGACCTAAGTTACCATTGGGATAGTGAATAGAAAATGGCCACGCATGGTAGAATTTTTGCTTCACACAACTACAAATGGTATATTATGGAGAAAAATTGGAGAAAGAGACAGAAAAGGGCTATCCATGCTAAGCGACTGATTAGGACCATGATGTTTCAACAGGACTGGGAGAGCAATTACAACTGGACTGAATTCAGACCCTTCCAGCAAGGTTTTGTCATTGCTGCTTGCACAGATGAACAGGCACAAATTTTATATATGTAACCAAATGGAATTAATAGACTTAGATTTTGGTATTTTTAAAATTTGATATTTTTAATATTTAATTATTTCATTGTCACAAATCAATCACTTTCATGAATTTAATAATTTCAAATCAATACCAGTGACAATAATATAATTCCATTTATTAATACTTAAAAAATAGAATACAGGTCTTGAAATTCTATGCATTGTCTACAGCTGTTGTTTCTAACAGAGTGCCTTTCTCCTGCTTCGTTGGAGAAGTTTTTATTTGAGTTATATCTATTTAGTGACATCTTGCTGTGTATTTTATAACACACTGAGCATTTAAAGTTCCTTCAGTTAAATCACAACACACTGAAGTGCAGCCTCTAGTTTGAAAGCTGACCTGGAAAGCATGCTTCCCTTTTCAATTTCAGTCCTTTAGGTATTTTTCCCTCTGTCTTTCAGGATGATAATAATGATGATTTGTGTTGCTGCTATCCCACTGCGTTAGCCACTTTGTGTGCATTGAACAAAAAGATTACTCTACAGGATGTTTCTACTGCTTGTTTATGGCCTTTATTCCTGGGACACCAGTAGCTGGATTCCTGCTTGGCAGAAGAGCTGAAGTGCTTAACAGGTCAAGATGCAAGTCAGTTTTTCCGAAAACTTTAAAGCACTCAGTGGGGTCACACTTGAGCACTGGGAGGCAACCCCATAGCACAGCAAATCCTTTAAAGGCTGATGAAGTAGATGAGCTTAATCACTCACTGGACTAGTCCCTGGTGTCTGCAAAAGAGGCAAATTTCAGAGACCCCATTCCTCATGCCTACTGGGACAGATGCACTTTGTGCTGGTGAATGTTTCCTTGTCTCCTCTATCACAAGAAAATGAGCAAGGTCTTTCTCTGGTGCTTGTGCTTCTTCATGAACCTGAGCTGGCTTGGGGCTGGCGTACAATGAAAGCAGAGGCCCAGGAGTGTCCCACTTATTCAAACTCTGACACCTCTGTGCTCCTCTTTTCTCTCCCATGTTTTCTTCTGAGGTCTTTCCAGCATTAGGGCACTACCTATGCCTGATTGACTGTATTTGTTTTATTGGGCAGCAGAAATAGGTAACAGGTTCAGAGTATTCCTTCAGGTCACCAAATACTTCATCTAGATCAACAGGTCCTGTACAGCAAGGGATTATTTAGGACATACGTAGCCTTCAGAATTGAAGCCAATATTCAGTATTAAGGTATATAAATCCCATACATTGATTGAAAATTTATTGGAAGTGACATATATGTAGCAGGGTGGGATACAGAACAAGCCAGCAGGAATCTGTAACATAGGGCTGTTACTGAAAACTGCCCCTTCAGAGCCTTTTGAGGGGGCATGTTGGTGTCCAGGACCCAAAATTTAATCATGAGAGTGGACCTGGGCTTCTGTTCTTTCAAAAGCAGAACAGAGGTCACTTTTATAGTGCAGATACTGAGGGGCTTTGTTCTTCAGTGCTCAAAGCATGCCCCCAGGAAGGTGCACAGTGGGTTGACATTGCTTCCCAAGCCTTCTCCTTGCACCATGCTGTTACCTATAAACCAACACTACAATGAAAATTCAGACAACCTCCACCACCTATGCTATTAAAAAAAAAAAAATAAAAAGGAAATCTGCAATCCTACATTTGTAGGTTGATCCTGTTGTGCATTTACGATTTGTCAAACATGGCTCTTGGCTGTGGTTGCTGAGGGCACTTGGACCTTGCTCCACACCAGCTTCAGGGTTCAAGCAAGGCTCCAGGAGAAGTAGAAGGTTTTCAGACATAGAGCTGCGGGCAGATCCAGATCTTCCAGGTGAACGTTCAGGTGAACATGAATTTGGGGGTTTTATTTTAGCTGAGGTGGCTGACATTTGAGTGAGTATACTGCATTGCATTTGATGGGTGGATAGATTTGATGGATGCACAAGAGCAACTAGGAGCATACTGGCTCATAGTCCACTTGCCTTCTGACTACCTCATGCATAGCCTGAACACAAGCTCTCTGTGTGTGCTTGACAACATGCTGCCAGATGTACTTGGCTCACAAACACCATCCAGGACAGCCTTTAGCTGTCCCTGGAGCTCAGCTTTCATATTTGCCATTAAGGCAGTGCAGAGTGGTGTTGAAGGCAACCTTGAGGCAACTCTCACATCTCAGTACAAACATGTATCCTAACCCCTGATTTGCATCCTGCCTTGGGGCTTTCATCCTGCCACACTTACCTCTCCTGTTCAGTTTTCTCCTGTGTATTCTCTCTCCTAATGGAGCGGTGAGTAGTTCCTTAATGAGAGAGGAGGAGGAACAGACACTGGCTTTTAAATAGAAAATGTGAGCATAGCAGTGGTGCTCAAAGCTTACAGAATAGTATGTAGCTGAGCTAATGAGACTGTCTTCTTACTTGCATCAGCAAATGGGGATGTTGAAAGATGTTCTAAGTATGTCTTGGGGTTCAGAGTTGCCCATGTGAGGTGGGTTGTTGTGGGATGTGGTGGCTGGAGGGATTTATTATGTAAATAACCTTACCTTTATGTTGTTAGGGATGTTTAACTGCAGTGTCTCAGCAATGCAGTTTGTAAAAGGCTTGTATTATCACAGGATCAACCTTCATTACAGCTGTAATTATTTATAATTATTTTGTGTGTGATAACAAAGGTTTTGATTTTCCAGACTCAGAGACCATTAAATATTCAGGTGTCTTGCACTGGGGTTTTTAGAATTTTTGATTTAGGTCTCCTGTATTATCCCCTTTGCTTCAAAATGTTTTATTTCAGAGGGATTGTGATGAAACCTGCAGTCCACCTAAGCCATGATTCAAAAGAAACCTCTTTCGTATTTCCAACCTATTCTTAGTTCTAGTTTAGTCATATGTGATATCAATCTTAGCCTTGCCATCCTTTTATCAGAGGTTTGATACCTGATTAAAAATGTTTGAGATAGATACAGAAGGGAAAAAAATCCCTCCTTGAAGAGATTTTCAGCAGGGCAGGAAAGCCTCTAGATGGCAGAAGTGCACTGTAGAAAACTCCAAACCTTAATTAAGCAACAAGCTGCAGAAGGGTTGTGTGCCAGCTGCGGGGAAAAGGTGCTCTGATTATTGACTGGTCCACTGACCTCTTCCTCCTCCTCCAACTTTAATTGCTGCTCCAGATGATCTGTGCTTTACAGCCACACAGACATGATGCCAAGCTGGGTCTGAACAAGTTTGCTCATGGTGTAGTTTTTGTCTTTCTGCAAAGTGACACTGCAGCTGGTTTTTTTTTAAAGGTGAAGTGAAATGTTCTGGCAGCTGGCACTCTCTGGAATTTGGGATGACTTCTGTTAGGAGTTAATGCTGCCCCTAAAACTTCACAAGGAGCTGCATCCTTTAGGAGGCTTCGTGACTAACCCTTGGGAGGTGATCAACAGTCTGCAGTCCTTCCAAAAATAAAATCTCACTCTCTGTGGAGGTGGGCAGCACACATCTTAACTTAAGGTATTTTTGACTTAGAAATAGTGCAGAAAAGTTTCAAGTGCCCTTATCTGTTTGAAAGAGCTGTCAGCAACTCTTGTGGTAATCAGTTATACAAGAAGAATCCAGTGAATTCTTCTGAAGCACAGAGAAGAAAATCCTTGTGTAAATCTGAGGTTTAAGCAGTATTAATGGCTGACACATCACTAACTTCTGTGTCTGTGAATACTGTTACAGCTTGGTCAGGATCCCTCTGCACAGTCACCTTGAGAGAAAACCCAGCTGCTCAAGCTTGTGTGGTGCCAGATAACTGAATGTAGATAAAAGTCCAATTTCTAGTTCTGCAGTCTTACATCTCAGTCTGAGTAGGAAATAATTTGAGATTTCAGAGTATTCTGTTTCAAAGGAAGGCCTCTTGATGTAGGCTTTTGGTTGCTGATTAAAAGCAATTAAGTGGTACTCAAAATACTTGGATGGGTCTTCAGTCCACCATATGGCAGGTATGTCTTAACCTTGAGGCAGCTGCAAGGATAAGACACAGTCTTGGGCTGGAACCTTTTTCTCCCATATCTAGTGGGAATTCATATAACACATGCTCAACAAGCCAGAGTGAGACTCAGTTCCATGGTCATATGGGAGTGTGGGACACTCGTGAAAGTGAAAGATCCTGGTGTTAGTCCCTGATCCAAAGCAGAAACTGGTACCCAAGGCAATGTCTGGCCAATTTTGATTTGGCACTGACACATATTCCTGCATCATGGACTGAAATAAGTCTCCCAGACTGCAGGAGCCCCAAAGCCTTCACATATGCCTCCAGACATTTGTGATGGCTGCGAGTCATCTAGGCTTTGAGTTATCTGCAACAGGGTGGCAAGAAAACAAGCACAGGAAAATCTTTGTTGCTTTCAGACCATTGCTTTTGACAATACTTACAAAGAATATGCTTTTTATGATAGCACTTGCCCACCAGGCCTTCCTCCCTTCCATGGACCCTAGGCATAGGTCAGAAACCAAACAACAGTCATTAATATTGACGGTAGATCACAGCCTTTTTCGTGTCTCAATGGAAATCTTGTTGTGAACTACCAAGGGATGTTTAGCTGCATAAAAAGCAGCATAAGTTGTCCAAGGAAATTCTGAAGTTTTATTTTCTCATGTAGCAAAACAAAGTTAGCAATTTCAAAGAGACGTGCCAGCTCTGATGCAGGTGGCTCTTGGCAGTGTCATGCAGTCAGTGGGACTGAAGCCACTGGGCCTTCTCTTTCTAAGGTGTCCCTTTTACTTCAAGCAGCAGATTTCATGTTTTAAGCAAAGGACCTCAAAACTTGACTTGGAGACTCCCAAAAGTATTGTAACAAAATGTGTGACTACAGTAAAGACAGATATACCCAATGTAGCTGGCTAGGCAGCAGTGAAGATGAGGCGGCACAATTTTGAGGGGAGCCTAGTGAGTCAAGTAGCTGTTATTAGCATTACTGTCTAGATAGAAGCTTCTGTCACTATAGCTGCCTGCTTCTGCAGCATGTATAGCATTTGTCCTTGTTCTCGAGATACCAGTGCTAATGACAGGAGACAGAATTGTTTATCTATTGCATCTCACATTTTTTCAACCACAGGGAGTATTAAATCAATGCATCATCACGAGATTTGAGGGCTTCTAGCCAATTCTTCAAGTAAGGAATAGAATCAATAACTTTGCAGTATTTTATCAAAACCAAAGATCCTTGCATATATTTAAACTGATCCAGACTTCAGACTTGATTAGGCTAGAAATTGGATAATCACAGGCTATCTACCCAGTTTTGGATAGATTTGTCTTCATGGCTGTGTACCCAAGATATTTTCTCCAGCCTTGCATTTCAGAAATAACTGCATGTCAGGGAAAAGTGAGCTTTTTTCCAGGTAGTCTGTGGGGGGCACAAAAATTTTAGTTCCTTCAATAGATTCCCCATGGTTTACTCAGATTCTCATAAAGGCACTGGTAGACACAAGAGTTTTTGTGTTGCGTTTCTTCTGGGGAAAGTTTTGCATTGCAGACAGCTTGGCCAACGTTTAATAAAATGCCTAGTGCTCTGTGGTGATAAAACGAAAATCCTCAATCCCATTCATATTTAGAGAACACTTGAATAGCTGTTACTTGAGCCTTGATTTAACCTGAGAGTTTGTGAAAAGAAACACATTCTGTATTTTTGGCAGCATTTGATAGTTTAGAATACTCTTCCCTCTGAGAACTGTCAAAGCACATAACATCCTGAGTGAGCAAAATCCTTGAAGGGCTGGAGGTTACGTTACGTCCCATTAATGCCTGTGAAAGTGATCCACGACACTCACAGTGAAACAAGGATGGGAAACACAAGTGGGATGGCCTTTTTGATTTGTTGCTCTGCTCTGAGGGCACCCTGCACCTGCTGCCTTTCAGAAGGCTGGTAGGATCTGTGGGTTCTGGTTAGGTACTTAGCTTCTGTGACTCCTCAAACTCACTCCCATTCAGATTACAGTTTTCTAATTTCACACTTAAATATGTTCATTATCTTGTTCTTACATTTTGTTTGCTAACTTAAGCAGCCCTTCCCTGGTTGAGCCTCCCAAGATTTCATTTTCTGGATTTGAACAAACCTCCATTATTGTAATTTCCACAGAACCAGCCTTCCTTCTGAATCAGCACATCCCAGCATGTTAGGGGTTGGAGGGAGAGAGTCTGAGGCAGGAGGTAGCCACAAAAGCCTTTGGAAGCTGCAGTCAGGTTCTGCATTTTCTGATGGGTATCCTGGGGCTTGAGTGCAGCCACATGCAGAATGGTTGGTTTGCTGGTTTGATGGCCTCTATAGAAACCCGGCCCCAGGAAAATAATCAGCCTGAATAGAGCTTTATTGTACTTTCAGAATTTCTTTTCAGAGTCCAGAGACCAGTCCGAGAATCCTATTTTCTCACTGACATCCTGCTGAGGAATTAGCTCGGGGTATTGACAGGCTGTTTCTGTGAACACGACCCGCAGTGCTGCTGCCGGTCACAGCAGCAGGATGACAGCCTTCCTAGAGTTGAAGCAGCACTGTCATGCTGAGCTCTAAAGTACATGAACCTATAGAGATAAAGGCATCTCTCCAGCTCCCCCAAATCCAGTCCTTCAAATGGGTGCATAAAAATAACAATTTATTTACACATGGAGGCATTAATGTTTTCTACTATCTTATACTTAAATCTTTTATTAATTCACAGGTAAGCAAATCTCAGGAACAACGCCACTCCACTGTTGTGGTATTAGTAAAGAGATATTTTGACAGAGAGAGAGATATCTTACATATAAAAGCTCCAATACCTTCTTGAAGGTTGCTAATCGAAGTATTTTACAATAATTATAAAGTTCTCTTAGCCTTGGTTGCTATGTGTATGTAACTTATTATATATAATTTCCTATAAAATTATGTAGTATATACAGATGATACCATTCTAAAGCCTATTTTGATGTACTGTTCTTCTGTAGGCCCTAGTCTTTTTCTCCATGCAGAAGAAATTATGCTTATTTAATAGACAAATAGACAAACATACAAACCTTTGTCTTTCCTTCATTATCCATTAAGGGATATTATTCAATACAGGATATTTTTACAATATTTTGGCAAACTTTCTTTTTTCCCCTCTCAGGTCTATAGTATGTGAATACTTTATAAAAATTCATTAGTTTTTGTCACACTTCAGTGAGGTTAAGATATACTAGAATTCTCGCATCAAACAAGAGATCAAATCAGAAACTTTAACACCAAACATATTAATGATTCTTCCTACCAACTTGAGAGGGAGAACAATGTTTTTTCTCCATGGTGTGTGACAGTGGTTTGTAACGAGTAGAGCTACTCACATGCCAACAGATCTGCTGCAGAGAGCCTTTAGACATTTTTAATTCATTTCTGATTAACACTGAATTGAAAAATAAATTTGGCTGCAAAATTTGAGCAGTAAAAATAGTTATTGGTCAGATCACAAGCTTGGTATGTTGGAGACTCTGGGTACATCCACATTAATGTTTTAATTTTGTTCAGAGATAAATTGAAGTGACTCTATCATCCTCATTGAATGAATTATTTTGGGGTGAAACTTAGCTAAAGGATGTGCTCTGGAGGACACCTGATGCTTTCCAGCCTGCTGATAGACATTCAGTCCCACAAATGACTGGCATTAACCCTGGAAACATCTTTAATTTGAGCCTTGTCCCTCAACTCTGGCTGTTCTGCCATACAGATTCATCCCCATCACACTGCATCCTGTGCCAGTGTCAGCATAGCCTGAGGCTGATGTCCCTGTCCAACTGCATGCTAAAAAAGCAAAGCTTTTCATGTGTGTATGATTGCCTTGAATGTGGCAGAGTGGGACTTGAGCCTCCTGCTACTGTGCCGTGCTTGTGCCCTTACCAACGGGTTCTATTTTCCTCAAAATAAAAATCATTAAAGCCACCTATGCAATATTTTGACTTAGATAAGGAGTCATCATGCCAAAACATTTTGAGCACATCTAATTAATGTGCTCTGATCAGTTATTGCTGATTTCAGCTGACGTGGCATGTACACACATCATTGCCCCAGCACTGCAAGCTTACCCAGCCAGAAAATGAAGAATAGACCATTAGAGGCTCTGAAATGTCTGGTGTGTGCAGTTTGCTTAGCGGTCGACTGGAGAACTGTGGGTGGGTCACCTGCTGATCTGGTTTCTCAGGGCAACAGTCCACTGCTGGAACTATGAGTCCATCCTCCTGCGTTCAGTGCACTTCATTTGCAGACGTTGGGAGGTGTTGGCATGACAAATAACCATTGCAATGGTTTCTACCATCGCAAAATTTTGATTCATGCCCAGGATACAGCCAGCTGGTATACTCAGTATCTGGGTTCAGCAGTCTTTATCTTTCCGTTGAAGACTGACTACAAACAAAACTTCTTAGCAATTTTATTAAAAATTCAAGCAACCTCCTTCCTGACTATTTGAAAATTATAACTTCTCAAAGTCTTTTACTCCTTGATCAAATTTCAGTAGATATTCCCTAAGACTGGAAACAGTACCAATCTGGGTTACCATCTCCAGTCAGTTCCCTCCCTCTCTTTATTTTTCCTTCATCCTCCCTCATAGGTATGAATGTCCAGAGTTTTTCAAAGAAAAAATAACCAGAGTGTTTGGGTTTTTTTTGTGGCCAAAAGAGCATGTTGTTTTTCCATTTAATGTTCAAAAGTGGTGTCACTATTTCACCTTATATTTTCTTCTCTAATTGTGCAATCTCCCTATGGACAAAATTATATTCAAACTGAGGTGTGCGTAAAAATAATGACAATTGAACACCATTTTAAGAGTCTTTGAGCAAAAAAAATCCTCAACTTTGGGAAACTCAGGTAGACTTTATCCAGAGTATGGGAACATAGAACATTTTCCCCAAATATACAGGAAAGTGTCCTTTAGAGAGCTGATATAGCTGGTGCATTGGGTAAGTCCACAGTGGATGGAAAGCAGTGGGCTCTTAGAGAAGATAAAGATGTTCTTTGGACCAAACACTGACCAAGGACTCCAAATAAAGTTCTGGAGGGTTGTTTTTTATTTCTTCTAGTACTCCTCTGTTTTTAAAGAATTCAATTAATGCACCTAAATTAGGAGTTGCCTTGAGCTTTCCTTACACTCAGAGGGGGAGAGGAGGGAAGCACTTTCAGAGGAGATTCAGACAAACTGAGGTCTTTTTCCCTCATGGATTAAAGTGTTGAAAATTGCCTGGGTGGTTTTATATTGCTGACTTCAGTCCTGCTAAGCAAACTCTCATAGTGAGTTTTGTGATATCCTAGGACAGGGGTACATTGAAAGAAAGTAGTTTTAAATAAAGTTCCACTCCCATGTTATTTTTTCTTTTCTATCAGCTATAATAGGAATAAGCAGAAGAATTAAAGTAGACTTGTGCGTCAGTCTTTATGGTGGAACGTAGGAAAAATCTTGTTTAAAGGGCACTTTTTATTTAAAATCATATGTGGCCTTTAATAGACCGAAGCTCTGATACATCTTGTGAAACCCAGGAGCAGTAAATCACAGGCACTGACTGATACTCATCCAAGGATTTAAAAACAAACAAAGCATTAAAGAGGAGCAACATTGACAAGGATATATTACTGTCTTTACAGCAAGGAAGCCTGAAAACTTAAAACTCATTAGCATGATGCTTATCTTCAAAATGAGACTCTGGACCATCTGAGGATTTACAGATCAGTAAACTTTATTATAATAGCAGGGAACCCGATTGAGGGTTCAATTAGGGATAGAATAGCACAATGCTTGGATAAGTATAGCTTTTCAGAATCAAAGCAGCACTGCTTCTCTAAGAAAAAAATGTGCTTCTTTGCCTTGTTAGAGCTCTTTTCAGTGTTAATGCAGGGGACCTGGTGGAAACAGCATACTTGGATTTTCAAAAGACTTTTTGATAACAACCCTCTTAAGGGACTATGAAAGTATAATTGGACACCATCAGGTAATGTACATTAGTAAAAATAGGCTAAGCTTCTGATAGGCTGATGGGCCCAGAATTTTCAAGGTCTCCCTGAAGAGAAAGACATGAAAGTTGTCACACAGAGCTCTAAGGAGAGGTGTGCAGCAGTAGTTGAAAAATAAAGGAGGGAGGGCTGAAATTGCGATAAAGAAAATTATACAAGGACGGGCTACACTTGGAAAACTGAACTTAGGTGGGGCGGACTTCTCCATGCTCTCTTTCCTAATACAAATAAATGTGACCCAACTCTAAAAAAGGTGCTTTTCCTTCTTTCCAGTTTCTTGAGGATGCAAATTTATGGGTCAAAATGTGGATATGCAAGGGAAAAATGGGAGGAAGAACAGGGAGCAACTTCTGGACTTGCTCCTATCAGGGATACTTGCCATACCAATTTTAGAGCAGCTCTAAGTGGAATTATACCCCAGCAAATTGTAATTAGAAATAGGCAATATAATTCCTAGGAGTCTGTAGGCAGAAATGCTTCAAGATGCTTCCTGAGTAGGCAAGAGTAGTTTTTGGCATATTTGTAACTTGTGGTGGTCAATTATGCATTTTCAGGAGTATTATGTTTGTTTGCTGGCCAGTTCTTTTTAACAACCTGTGTTTTGTGCAGTTTAAGCACAGATTTTAATCAGTGTGCTTTTTAATATGGCTTGTATTTATTGTGGATTGACCAAACTGAAAAATCACAGTAATAATATATTGTTTATGTATGACATTATTAAGTAATTGTATAGAGGCCTGATGTAATAAGAAAGAAATCTAAATAGGGAGGTTAGTAAAATTCCCATTAATTCAATGTCTTATTAATTTTCATTATTTTAAATAATAGCAAAACCAAATATCTGTTTCTTCATCAGTGCAACCCCAGTAGATCTTAAAATGTTTTAAAACAGAGCAAGAGCTCATTATTCTGTCTTACTGATGGGAAAACAGAGGCACAAAGTAGCAATTCCTACAACCAGAATTTAAGCCTTTGTATTTTGTGTCCCAGGGCTGGGAGCTACCTGATAAGCTGTATCTCATAGACACTTTTCCCCCAAAATGTCTGTGGATGCAAGATATATTGTTAATATAGTTATTATACAGATGTATTAATTTGGATTTAGTAATGCCATATTTTTCAAGCTTAATGCTGGATTTTATATTTGGGAAAAAATCCCAGCATAAATAGGAACTAAAGGCAGTTACCTGGTAATGATTTCTGGACAGGACCTCTGTTCAGTTCACTGCAAAGTCAAATAGTATTTGCACTTCCCAAAAAGCAGTGTTTCTGCATTGTAAGAAATTTCATTTTTTGAAAGGTTGAATTTGAAAAGAAACATAAAATTCCTAAGCTTTCTGTGAGAGGTGCCTTCCCAGACCTTGTAGGTCTCTATCTAGTGAAGCTGGTGTGTTGCTTGATTTCAGCAGATAGTAACTCTAATGAAAATGTCAAGATTGTTAATTTTATTGAGGATCCTAATACCAGTGATGCTGCAGCTTCTAACATACTTAAATTGAAGACAAATTAATCAGGAATTAATTTGATGAAACTCTGTAAAACCTGAAATATATTAAATTAATCCTTGCCACTCTGTAAATCTGTATCTTCTGATGAAAAGTTGCATTGCTAGAAAATTTTTGTTCATCTCTAAACATTCTAGTATCCCTTATGGAGCCAGGTGTCTATAGAGGTTATGGCAAGAGACTTTGTTCAGGATGAAGAACTTTTCATGTCTGTGTTTATTGTAAAGTTTCTTTAGTAATATGTTTGGGGTTCTTTTCTATAATTTAGTAGAACTGTAGTAAGTCAACCACAGTTCTAATGCACAGCAGAAATGTGATAGAAAAAATATTCTCTTCTGCATGAGCCAAAATTCAGTCCATATTTATATACGTGTCTGAGCATAACTCAGGATGCTCTAAAGACTCAAGATATCAATTAGATGTGGGATAAAGATCTTACAGTACTGCTTCTAAAGGTTATGCAGGGAAAGACTGTCCTGAAAACTAATTATGATGACTGTGATAATCAAATATATGAATGTATCTTAAGATTCTTTAGATGTTTTCCAATACAAAAATGGGAAAGAAAAGAGCGTGACTGGCATAATCTAAAAGACTTAAACAACTTCACTTCCCTGTTATCTCCCGATGGCTGAAGAGAGCAATAAATCTTTCATTGTTATAGCATAGTATGGTCCCCCAACCTAGTACTTCTTATTCTGCTTGATAGCCCTCTCTTATTTGTCAAAATTCATCAGCTTGCCTACTCTGGGTAGCAGTCTGCAATTCCCACATTCTTAGATAGGCTACTGTATCCTCAGAATCATTTGCATGTCTCTGAATTTCAGAGGTTCTTCACCTAGGGGTTCTCCTGTTGTACATAGCATGCAAACAGCCTCTGGCAAACCAAGCTAGTTCTTATATTGCTACATAAGCAGAGTTTATTAAAAGAAAATAGTTTCAAAACTAGAAAACTTCTACACAGTTTCAATTGTGCTTGCAACCCTACAGTACCTTGAGGTGAGTCATAAACACATGCCATGAGGCTCTTTTCTAAAATGCTCATTAGGTTTGTTGTTCTGTGTTCCTGGGCTTTGACCAGTCCTGAACGCTCATGAGGAGAGTAAGCTGGTGTATCAGCATCCTCAACAGCTCTGAAATGTTTGGCATTTTTTCTCAAGACACATCTGAGACTGGATGGCAACTCTGGAGATCACTAGTCCAACCTCCCTGCTCAAAGCAGGGTCAGCTACAGGGGGTTTCTCAGGGCCATGTCCACTTATATTTCCAAGGATGGAGACTCCACATCCTCTTTGGGCCACTTGCTTCAGTGCTTAGTCAGTCTCACAGTAGAATACTTTTCCTTGCTTTTAAGTGGGATTTCTTGCATTTCAGTTTGTGTCCTTTACCTCTTTTTCTCTCCCTGGGTACCACCAACAATAAGTTGACTTTGTCTTCTTTACTCGCCCATCAGGTATTTGGGTAAGACTTCTCTTGAGTGTTCTCTGCTCCAGAGTGAACAGTCCACCTCTCAGACTCACATGATGTGACAGATGCTCCAGTCCCTTAGCAATTGTTGTGGCCCTGTGCAGGACTCACTCCAGTATGTTGTGTCTCCTTTGTACTGGGAAGCCCAGTGCTGGACAATAGTATTGAGATGTTTCTTACAAATGCTGAGCAGAGAGCAGTGATCACCTCCCACAAGTGGCTCCCAGTGCTCTGTCAGCCCATTTCTTCAGTCTGTCATAATCCCAATGTCATGGTGCTCAAGTCAGAGGCTTCCAGTCTTGGTCATTGTGGAAGTGTCCATTTCCCAACCAGACAAACTCAGACACTACCTATGCCTCCTTCAGTGTAGCTGAACGTTCAGACTCAGCAGGGTCTTGGAAAAGTTCTGAACAACTTCCTATCATCTCTGCCACTCTACAGTCTGCAGATCTGCTCCCACAGCTCCTTTCTTGGCAAGAAGAAAGTCTCTCCACCAGAGCACACCTCCTGTGGGCAGTGATCCCACCCTCCCACCCCACCGCCAGTGAGAGGCCCCAGACATCCCTGCAGGTCTGTGTCCTCCACTGGGAGCTTCATCTGGATGAAGATCCTGGTGTTACAGGGACAATGCTCCAGCAGCTGCTGGGACTGTCCCTTAGGATGCACCATGCCCACCGCTCAGCACATGTGTGCTGCCCTCATCAGAGCTCCTGGCTCCTTCGTGGCACACTGTCAGGTGGTTCCACACGTCTTTCCTTCATGCAGCATCCCAGACTTCCCTCTATTGTGTCAGTGATCTGCAGCCACCTCGGGGGGCTAATGAGCTCTATTAATAACTGATTGCAGAGCAGCTCCACATTTATGGTACTGAATGAGTGGGTAGCACCCCACTGGGACTGCAGGAAAGGATTAATTCAGAAAAGTGACAGTCTTATCTGGCCAATTTTCAGCTATAATACAAGGGATATGTTTTCTGTAATGAAAAGAGGAAATCACAATAAAAGAGCAAAATGAGTTAGGGGTGAAGCTCTGCTCATTCTGATACCAAGAGGACTAACAAAGGCAAAAGAAAACTTCTGTCTTTATGAGACAAATCTTTGAAATAGTTAAACATGAACAAAGGAAAATGATGCAAACTAAATAGCATGTTCTATTACCTATTAATACAGGTCCTAGTTCCTAGAGACTGAAAAAGGTTGAGAAACTGTGGTGAAGCAAAACAAAATGTGATTTATGCAGGCTTATATGGAATTCTCTTGAAAATTGCCTGGCATGGGTGCTAAAGGGGTTTGAATCATAGTTCAAATATTCATGGGAAGTGGTATAAGTGACATCTGATTCCAACATGAAGTCAGAAGAGCAATGAGAGAGAAGGTACAGTTGTTTATATAAAACACAAAATTGACATTCATACTCTAACAAAGATACTGTGACAAATTTTAGAGGTTACCTTTATTAATGTTTGGATACAGTATTCCATTTTGAACTGCATTTTAGGGTAACACACTTTCACCTAACTATGAAAATAGATGCAAGGGGATGAAATGCAGAAGATGATTTAGAAAGAAAGACGTAGGAAACAGGGATTGTTTAAACACCTAAGAAGCTTAGGGGCAACAGTCTGAGCAAAACTCTTCATGCTGCAAATTCATTTAGCTTTCAGAGCTGAAACTAAGCCTGCTTGAAGCACTGGGGTGTCATTGTTTTCTTCTTATTTTACCTGCTCTCTGCTCTCAGAGGAGGTTAGTTTTAAATGGCCTTGTCAAAACCTAATTGCAGTTTTGTAATGGCTAATTCCCAGGCTGTTTTGGCACTGAAGAATCAATTCTGAGACATGTCTACGAGGGGTTTGTTAAGAGATGGAGAATGCTGCTGAGATCAATCAGCATTCTAGTTTTTAAATCACACAGGAAATTCAGGTTAAAATCTCTGTTCTGGTTGATTGATCCCATGTCTCAGGGAAATGCCCTCACTAACCGCCTTTATTCTTGCAAATGTGTGACTCTGTAAATTAATTAAATGTTCACTGGGTGGGAAAGAAGATTCATGTTGAAACCCTGACTCACATTATGCTGTGGTGTGGGAACTAGAATAAGGACGACTTCCCTGTTCTTCTATATCTCAAATGAGTGCTCCAGCCACAGGCAGTTCCAGGTGGGACACATAACTTTGTACTGGTCATTTCAGGCACCGCAGCTCCATGCACATACCTACAGGATTGTATCTAGCTGGGCAAAAACTTGTGGTTTGATAATCTGGTTCAAAGGTTAATACTCCAAAGAGATAGCTGGAGTGGGGGGGAGCACCTATGTTTCTCACATCACCAAAAACCTCTCCAGCTTGGATATGTGAAGACAGCAGGTGCACCATTGGTGGCCAGAACAGAGAGGACCTGTGGGGATTGAGAAAATGAGAACGCATATACTTTGCAAGACTAGAATCAAATTGCCTTTACTGACTGCATGAAGAAAAGATTGTGAGGACTCCTGCAACTGAGACAATCTCTCTTGCATCTGGCATTAACCTCACAAATTCATTTTTCTTAAATGCATGAAAAATCAGTGAGCTGAGGGTTGGGAGCAAGGAAAGAAAGGCTTAAGATAATTAGTGTTTAAGTTTGGCTATTTAATGATCATGATATTTGTTAGCATGTGTAATTATTGGATGTAAAGCAGGGGAATGGAAAATGCTTCAAAGTTGCATTCAAGATATCTGATGACTGATCTGATGACCTGATGACTCTGACTTCCTTCAGTCAGAGTGCCTATGTCAAGGCTAAATTTTAAAGAAGAGATGGGGAATGCTTCATACATACATTGAATTTCTTTGCTAGATTATCCCAAATTAGCCTAGTTACTAGAAGCTTCAGGACTGGTTAAATGTTTTTTCTGTACTCAACAGACTTTTTAGGCAAATAGGAAATGAAAATTGTAATGGGGAAAAGTCAAGGAGTCTGCCAAGAATACAGAAGATTTTAAAGTAATCCATATAATACTACTCTTAGAAACCATTTCTTTACCAAGAGGGTGGTCAAACAGAGAACAAGATTCCTTTCCTGAGAGGTGGTTGATGCACCAAGCCTGTCAAGACTTTTGGACATGGCCCTTAATAAGAGGCTTTAACTTGGTGAGCCCTGGATTGGTCAGGCTGTTGGACTAGATGATCCTTCTAGGTCCTTTCCGATTGAAACATTCTATTCTATTCTATTCTATTCTATTCTATTCTATTCTATTCTATTCTATTCTATTCTATTCTATTCTA